>CM023941.1:14079750-14122230 GCA_013407115.1 Glycine latifolia | reverse complement strand
GGGGGGGGGGGGGGGGGGGGGGGGGGGGGGGGGGGGGGGGGGCGCTGCCTTAATTATTGTGGTGCAGATTATATATCTGTTGGGAAACTTCACTTGGTGTCAATTGGTTTTAAGCTTAAATCTAACAATAGTCATGGTCGCAGTTTTGTTGTGATCCTTCATATTGCTGGAAATTGCAGACAAATGTGGCCTTTTGCAGCTGCAGGGATCCCTAAAATGTTGACATTGTAGCTGAAATCACAGTTATGTACAGTTTTTTTAAAACCTTGTAAACTAGCTGTAAATAAGCTCTTCCAAACAGACCTTTTGTCTTGTTATTATTTGCTTATACATGATTTTCATGTTTGCCATCTTAAAGCTGAAAAATATGGTCATGTGGTATACATTTGCATGTTTGGAAACCCTCACAGAATTAATTATGGGAGAATGAGAAGTAGCTTTTTAAGTTAATCATAAAATCCACAGGAATAAGACTTCCATTTCTTTAACAGGTGGGTTTAATTATTGTAAGTTTATGTTATCACCTGCAAGTATTAGAGTAAGTATACTCTGTTTAAAACATATCTTGAGAATTTACTATCGCATGTCATTTTCTAGGTTATATTCTACGAGCAAGATTGGAACCCTCAGGTGGACAAGCAAGCTTTGCAGAGAGCACATAGAATTGGCCAGATGAACCATGTATTGTGTATAAACCTTGTTACAGAGCGGACAGTGGAGGAAGTATGTTTTTGTTATAATTTTATATTCTGTGATAGTGGTGGGTATTTACATAGACTCTAGGAACTCATGTGCTACACTGTAGGTAATTATGCGCAGGGCAGAGAGAAAATTGCTGCTGAGCCTCAATGTTATAGGTGATAACATTGTCCAAGATGACAATAAAGAACCATCTGAAGTTGGAACTGGTGATTTGAAATCCATCATATTTGGGTTACATATGTTTGATCCCGCTGAGGTCAATGATGGAAATCATAGGAATATGAACATACCAGAAATTTGTGCTATGGCTGACAGGGTACTTGCTATGCGTGATGAGCAAATACTTGATAATGATGAAAGGAAATTTGAGGTCAATCCAACAAACATTTTAAAAGGGGATGATGTTATGGAAAGAGATTCTGCTTCTCTCTCTTATGATCTTGGTCTTGCTGAGGCTTCATATCTTTCTTGGGTTAAAAATTTTGAGGAAGTGTCTAAATCAAGTTGTGACTCAATCACGGACTTGAGGAGCAGAAGAAACTTAGATGAGGAAAAGAGTCTAAAACTTGAGTCTGCAAGGAAGAAGGCAGAGGAAAAGAAGCTAGCTAGGTGGAAAGCTCTTGGATATCAATCATTGAATGTAAAAGACGCTATCAGCCCAACAGACAACAACATTGCTTCAGCTTGTGGGTCTGTTCATTTTGTCTATGGAGATTGTACAGCTCCATCAAATGTTTGTTCGTCTGAACCTGCTATAATTTTCAGGTCAACTTTTTATTTGCCTCACTGCAGCTTTTGCTCTGATGCACCAAGCTTTTTCTCATCTGAACCAATGAAATTAGTTTTCTGTTTGAGATTTCTTTCATGTGGTAGCATTCTCTATTGCATGAAATTTAAACATTTTATAGTAGAACTGTAGATTCTTTTCTTGTCTGCTCTGCGTGATTGGCCCAATCTGAAGGAGGTTTTTGGAAGCATTTTAAAGAATCACTATTGTTGAGCATTATTGTAAATAGTATTTGAGAGGATAGGTTATTTCTCTTTTTTCTCTGTATGAATTTTTTGCTTTATTTTCTTTTATATTAGGACAGATTCGCTTCCTATAAACAAGTAGTTTCTAGCATAAGTCTATAATATTACGTAAATGTTGAGAAAGAGAAGATGAGAAACATTGGAGAGAATTCGTGTGAAAAGACTAGTCTTACAATCTCCTAATAGCAACTTGAGAGAAGATATTTTTGATAACAGAAAAGAGGAGAGAAACTTTAGTTTCATTAACCGAACAAACTCAAGAGTGCAAAACTGTTTATATAGACAGCTGTTATTTATGACAGCTGTAATTAGTTGTAACTAACTAACTATCTAGTCTTAACTACACTAACTCACTAAGACTTAACTACCCGAGACTGCAGTTGAATAACTGCAATTCTCTTGCAATACTCCAATAACCCCCTCCCAAAACTCAAGGTGGTTGAATAACTGCAGTTCTCTATGTGATGAACCATAAGTTGTTTTGTCAGCACCCATTGTTGAACAAAGAAAAAATCAATCTTGGGTACTTGGTCCAAGTGTGAAGAACTGAATTATGTGCTAGTGCTACAGCACTTTGGTTATCACAAAAGATGACCGGTATGGTGAAAGGAACTCCTAGTTCTGTCAGAAGCGTTTGAACCCATAAAGTTTCAGCTGTAGCCTGAGCTAAGCTGCGGTATTCTGCTTTAGTGCTTGACCTTGCCACAACTTCTTGTTTTCTGGACCACCAGGACACCAGATTCGGACCCAGATAAATTGCTACTCCTGATGTCGATCTATGATCATCGACATCAGAGGCCCAGTCAGCATCCAAATGGAACAGCTGTTAGAAAGGAAAACAGGCACAGCCAAATGTTTATAAAAACTGATAATCAGGTGGATATTTGCAGAGAGTAGTATAAGGAACAGCTGTTAGAAACCTCAAGCAAGAATGGAAAATTAACAGAAGCAATAGAAGATAATACTGATGGAATGTGATGTATTATGAAATATTGAAAGGAAAATGCAGAGGAATAACAGTTCCTTCTGCCCAGAGCACAACTCTAACAGAGGCACAAATGCTCTCTGCCCATAATAATTAATAACTAACCACAATGTTCCATAATGCCCCCTCTCCTCACCCTTACGATCCTCTTCTAACAGAATTCCTCTATAGCCAAAACTAATATTGCTCACACTGCCAACTCAGCAACTAATTTCCATTCCCCTTCTTATTCCTTTGAGAATATACTCTCCAGATAGTGGGCCTAGCTATTGGGCTGGATTCCATTCCTGGGGTCCTAACATTGTCCCTTCAAGAACATACTTGTCCTCAAGTCTCAAAAGTGGAAATTGACTACGAAAATTGAATTCGTCCTCCCATGTAGCTTCGTCTATGGGCTTTCCTTTCCAATGCACCAAAAGCTGTTTGACCACATCACCAGCCTGAGTGATGTTAGTAGCCAAGACATCAGCTGGCTCAAAGTCTGGGGTGGTGTCACTAACCAAGTCAGTGGGAAGCTCCTCTTCAATTGGGTACTTGCCCACAACTTTCTTCAATAACGATACATGAAAAACCGGATGAATTCGAGCCGACTCAGGTAATTGAACCTTATGTGCCACCATCCCTATGCATTCAACAATTTGGAATGGTCCATAGGGGCAAGTTTGGGACAGATGCGGGTCGTGACAGTTTGCTGTGCATGAGGTCGCAGTTTCAGAAAAACCTAATCTCCTACCTCAAAAGAGTGGTCTGTGGTCAGCCTGAGATTTCATTCTATTCTGGGCTTGGAGGAGATGATGCTGCAGCTGAGGTAAGGCTTCATTGCGATCAATCAACTCCCGCTGCACTGCCTCCACTTTGGTCTTGCCAATGAGGAAACAAGTGAGCACTGGAGGCTGGCAGCCATACACTGCCTCAAAAGGGGTGGTCCCTGTAGAGACATGGAACGTGGTGTTGTACCAGTACTCGGCCCATTGCAACCACAACACCCACGATATGGATTGATCTGCGATAAAACAGCGAAGGAAAGTCTCAACTTCAAGACAGTGATTAATTACCTCCGTTTGCCCATCCGTTTGAGGATGATAGGCATGCTCATCTTCAGCTGAGTACCTTGCAGCTTGAATAGTTCCTTCCAGAAACCGCTACAAAGATGGGATCTCTGTCGCTCAAGATGGATTCCGGAACCCTATGTAAACGGATCACCTCCTTAGTGAAAATCTCAGCCAGCATCTTCGCAATGTAAGGATGCTTTAGTGGGATGAAGTTACTGTATTTGATCAATCATAGTTTCTCCTAACCAGTTCTGCCTATTAACTCATAGTTTTGATCAATCAATAATGAAAATATCATTTTCTTCTCCTGAAATTACAAGAAATAAAGGATATTAAATTACAGGGAAATAAATCTGTGCTAATAAAGAAAGTATGCTAATAAAGAAATTAAGATTAGAAGTATCACAAGCTCCAACAACTATGATTCACAAACTGTTCTGTGTAGAAGACGTCATTGATTTTATTATTTACTGAATATATAATCTTTTTTTGCAGCTGCGTTGACACCTCTGGTCATTGGGGCCACGGTGGTATGTTTGATGCACTGTCCAAACTTTCTACAAGCATTGGTGATGCATATGAATGGGCTTCTGAACATGGGGATTTGCATCTTGGTGATCTGCATCTTATTAGGCTTGATGGTGAGAACTGATAGTGACAGAATAATTATGTCAAGTCTATATATTGACCGCATACTCAACGTGCCAGTGAATAAATATCAAAACCTGACCTACAAGCAGGCAATCTTAATTTCTTGACCAGCAGAACAGTAATTGTCTCAATTATTATGTTACACTTTCAATATCACCACCACACTACCAACCACTGCAGCTATTTCTTAGGGATGTTATTACCTATTACCATATTCCACATTGTTTGTGCAAGAATATATATTATTTTAATATTCTATGTTATCATAAGGTGTTGTTAATGAACAATTGATCTCCTAAACATCTGATGCTAACTGCTAAACTTCCGTCAAGGTGTTTTCTTTTTATCTTCTTCAGTATATGTGTACCCTACTGTCCTCTGAAAGGTGGGGTAGGGCTTATATCTGTTACTGCAAATTACATGATGTGTGATGCATGTTCTTTATATTAAAAAAATATGTAACATTAGCCAATTGCCAAATTTAGTGTCTTTGGATTGGTGGCATGTTTGATTGTGATATTAAGGGGAAAATGCTTATCTTTTTTAGGTTCTTACCAAATGCATTATGAACTGTTTTGAACACTGTCAACAGCTGTATGTTTATTTTTGGAATTAGTAATCTAGAAGATTGAATAATTAGGTCAGAATAATTGTTTAGGTCAGATTATTCTGATTTGATCTGATTTAGTTATTATTTTAGGTCAGAATGAAATCAAATTATTCCTCTCCTATAATTTTTTTCTTCCCTAGAAGTCCCTAAAATCACAAACACAAATATAAGGTAGCTTGGATTAGCTTATTTTCTGTTTAAAACAGCTTTTATTAAAAAAAATTATCAAGAACTTTTCTTGCATGTGTTTAATCTGACGTGGTGAATATCTGTATCTGATTGATGCCTCTTTATTTCTGCCTTGTCACTTGTAGATGGTTGTGATGAACAAATGGATGGAAATGCTCCCAAAATGGTTGCTTTAGCTGTGGTTCAGTCTTATAATCCAAGGCACAAAATCCCTCGCAGTGAAATCTCACTTCCCCACTTGGAAAGCAGCTTAACAAAGGCAGCGTACTCAGCTGCTCAGAATTCTGGTAACATGCTTCCATATTTATTTATTCCATGTTTTGTCTTCCATTTCCTTTGTTAATTTATCATATTTCCTTTTTCTTACTTATTTCTTACACGCACGGTTGAGGACTGTGCATGTGTATGCATGATCATTACCAATTTATTCTAAGCATAATGCTCCAAATGAATACTAATTAATCATTTGTGTTTAAATACTGAATTTTGTTACTGCAATACCTTGATCTGGCATACTTACTACCATGTATTATATCAATCATATAAGCAGAAGAGACAAGCTGGAAAGGAAAGTATATCTACAGTAGTATTAAAGTGTAGGATAATCTCATTATTGTGAAGTAATCTTTGTCTCTTGTAAGAAAGGATTTACTGTGTTGTGTTATTGTCACACACAATACCTTTATTTATGATAAGAATGGATACATAATAAGGAAAACCTAATAATGAAGAGTAAATAAGGAAATCCGTAAATTTAGCTATACAATTAAAGCATATCAATCATATCCTAAATGTATAATTTTATTGTAATATGAATCTTCTTATTCATTCATACAAATTGAAAGGGTTCATTATATATATAGATTACAAACTCAAATACTCTAGAATATTCTACACTCCCCCTCAAGTTGGGAGATATATATTAATCATTCCCAACTTGCTAATCAAATCCTCAAAGGTGGGCTTGTGTAATCCTTTGGTAAGAATATCTGCCGTCTGCTCTTTGGTAGGTATATATGACAAACATACACTACCATCCTCTAATTTTTCTTTGATAAAATGACGATCAATCTCCACATGTTTAGTTTTGTCATGTTGAACTGGATTTTGAGCAATATTGACAGTAGCCTTATTATCACAATACAATCTGACAGGCAGGGAATAAGAGATCTTCAATTCCCCAAAAAGTCTTCTTAACCAGATTCCTTCACAAATACCGTGGGCTAGAGCCCGAAATTCTGCTTTTGCACTGCTTCTGGCAACAGCTGTTTGTTTCTTACTTCTCCAGGTCACAAGATTTCCCCAGACATAGGTACAATATCCTTAAGTGGATCTTCGGTCCATTGTCGAGTCAGCCCAATCGGTATCTGTATAGATTTCAATCATCCTCTTGTGTCCCCTTTGAAAGAACATTCATCGACCAGGGGTGTTTTTGAGGTACTTGAGGATTCTATAAACTGCACTAAGGTGTTTTTCCTTAAGAGAATGCATGAATTGACTAACCATGCTAACCGTAAATGCAATATCAAGCCGAGTGTGAGATAAGTAGATCAACTTTTCCACCAACCTCTGGTATTGCTCTTTGTCAACTTATTTCCCATCTTCAATTCCCAATTTAGTATTAAGATCAACTGGAGTCTCTGTTGGCTTGTACCCAAGCATTTCTGTTTCTTGCAACAGATCTAGAATATATTTCTTCCGAGCTAAAGAAATTTCTGCCTTACTACGAGCAACCTCCATGCCAAGGAAATATTTGAAAACTCCAAGATCCTTCAGTTCAAACTGGTCATCTAAACTCTGCTTCAAAGAGCTTATCTCTTCACAATCATTTCCTGTGACAATTATGTCATCAACATAAACAATGAGAATAGCAATTTTGCCACCGTCAGAGTGTTTATAAAATAAAGTGTGATCAGTCTGAGCTTGGAGGAATCCGTTTCCCTTCACAGCTTGAGTAAACTTCTCAGACCACTCTCTAGAGGATTGTTTAAGCCCATAGAAAGACTTCTTCAACTTGCATACTGAACCATCTCCGTTTTCAAAACCAGGTGGTGGATCCATATAAACTTCTTAATGTAAATCTCCATTCAAGAATACATTCTTTACATCTAATTGTGGCAAGGACCAATCAAGGTTGGCAGCAAATGATAGTAGAACTCGGATAGTGTTAAGTTTGGCAGCTGGGGCAAATGTCTCTTGATAGTCTATCCCATGAGTCTTGAGTGAATCCCTTAGCAACCAATCTCGCCTTATACTTGTTGATGCTATTATTTGCATTAAATTTTATTGTGAACACCCACTTGCAACCTACTGTTTTCTTTCCTCTGGGTAATGTTACAGATTCCTAAGTTCCATTTTTTTTAAGTGCATCAATTTCTTCAAAGTCTGCATTCCTTCATTTTGGGTCATCAAGTGCTTATTGGATGTTTTTTGATATTTTTGTACTGTCTAAAATAGTGTTGAAAGCACGAAAAACTGGGGATAAATTTTCGTACAAGACATGATAAGAAATAGGGTGAGCAGTACAAAATCTAGTACCTTTTTGAAGAGCAATAGACACATTTAGGTCAGTTGCATCAGTGCATTCAGGTATTGGGTTGCTGAAACTAGGACTCAAGTCAGAATCCTGATAGTCTAGAAGCTCCTAAGGTGTTTTTCGCCTGCCGTAAATTTTTCCCCATTTACTAGGAGGATCTCCAGTCTCTGACACAGTAGCTCGTCCTATCTCCTGCACAATAACTCCCCTTGTCTCCAAAGGTAAAGCTAGAACAATAGTCTTATTTGGTTTCCAAGATTTATCTTCATCTACCCCAATAGACTCCCTTTGAAGAGAAGTTGAAGGAAAAAATGATTGCATCTCATAAAATGTGACATCCATAGAAACAAAGACCCTACGGAGAAAAGGCGAGTAACATTTGTAACCCTTTTGGTTAGGAGGATATCCTATGAAGACACATCAAAAGGATTGTGTCTCATAAAATGTGACATCCATAGAAACAAAGACCCTACAGAGAAAAGGCGAGTAACATTTGTAACCTTTTTGGTTAGGAGGATATCCTATGAAGACACATCAAATAGACTTAGGATCGAGCTTGAACCTTTGATGGGGAGGAACACACAACCAAACAACTTGAGAGGAAGGGAAGAATGAGCCCGGAAAAAAGGAAAGGTGTCAGTAAGACAAGATAAAGAGGAATGAAAATTTAGGACACGAGAAGGCATCCGATTGATGAGATATGATGCATGCAAGACAACTTCCCCCCATAGATATTAAGGGACATGCATGGTAAACAAAAGAGCTCGAGCAACTTCAAGAAGATGTCTATTTTTTCTTTCAGTCACCCCATTTTGTTGAGGGGTGTTAGGAGAAGAACTTTGATGGAGAATATGCTGGGTGAGATAGTCTCCAAGAACAGAATTATAATATTTAGTACCATTGTCAGTTCGAAGAATTTGGATAGAGGTTTGGAACTGAATTTGAATCATAGCATGAAAGTTTTTAAAGGTGGATGCAACATCATACTTATCTTTTAAAAGATATACTCAACATACCTTTGAATGATCATCAATAAAAGTAATAAATCAACGAGCACCAAAGATATTTTTCTCATGAGCTGGCCCCATATATCAACATACCTTTGAAGAATCATGATGAACTCTAGGAGGATAAGATATGAGGATGCTTTGCAAACTGACAAATATCACAAGAAAAAGAACTAGGTTTTTTTATTGATAAATAAGTTTGGGAACAACTTCTGAAGATAAAAGAAATTTGGGTATCCTAACTGATGATGTCACAACAAAACATCATTTACAATGACCAAACAAAGATAATGAGTGGTTTGCAAATTTCACACTAGAATACTAACTCAAATACTCTAGAATATTTCACAAATTTCACAGTCCCCCACAAGTAGAGCATGTCATATGAACCAAGCTTGTTACAAATATCATTACCACGCGAGCCCTTGAAGGATTTTGTAAGCATGTTTGCTAGTTGATCTTTGGAGCTGACAAACTCGGTGATTTCTCCTGAGAATACGTTCTCTTGCACAAAGTGACAATCTATCTGTGTTTAGTTCACTCATGAAAGACCGGGTTTGAAGCAATGTGGAGAGCAGCCTCATTGTCACATAATAGTTTGGTATGCTGAACGTCTCCAAATTTTATTTGTTGAAGAAGTTGTTAAACTCAGAGAAATTGGGATAAAAACTATTTGTTTTCCTTTTGAGAATTCTCATTTAAATAATATGATACAATATGATTTCTAGCCTTGAAGTTTGCTAAAAAGCTATAAATGGTAACCTACAGCTGGGCCAACTAATTAAGGATATAATTACACAATTACAACTATACAATCATGCAAGATATGCTGATTTAAAGACCCAACAAATCTGCACAAATAATCTGCCAATCAATTCTATTGACATCCCCCCTTCAATTGATGCTGGTGAATCTATAAGCATCAATTTGCTGACTAGGAAATTATGCCGTCGACGTGTCAAAGATTTGGTAAGGATGTCGTCTAGTTGAACAAATGTTGAGACATGAGGCAGAGTGATAATTCTGCGGTCATAGGTTTCCTTGATTGAATGGCAATCGACCTCTATGTGCTTTGTTATGTCATGGTATACAAGATTTGCTGCAATTTGTATGACACTTGTATTATCAGTATACAACGAAGTTGGTGTTGCTTGTGAATAACCAAGTTCTGAAAGAAGGCCCCGTAACCAAATAATCTCAGAGCATGCTGCAGACATGGACCAATATTTTGCTTTAGTGGAGGATTTAGAGACAAATTCCTTTTTCTTGCATTTCCAGGAGATAATGGCATCTCCTAAAAACATACACTAGCCAATAGTAGACCTCCTTGTGCTGGGAGATCTAGTCCAATCAACATGTTGTATGCTTGAAGTTGTATTGTTGCACTGTAACATTCAAGTGTCTTGGATTTTGCATGAATTTGTTGACTGTGTGGACAACTAAAGAGATATCAGGTCTTGTGATGATTAGGTAGATGAGACTTCCTACCAACTTTCTATATAAAGTTGGATCTTGTAGGAGTTCACCTTCATCTCGTTTTAACTTGACATTAACTTCCATGGGAGTGTCAATCGTAGTTGTAATGGTGAGACCAGCTAGCTAAATTAGATCCTGAGTATATTTGTGTTGAGTGACAAAGATGCCTTTTTGTTGGAATTGTATTTCTAATCCTAAGAAATAAGTGAGTTGTCCAATATCTTTCATGTGGAAAGTTGTATACAACACTTGTTTGATTGTAGTGAAAGCCTTTTGATCCGAGCTAGTGACGATAATGTCATCCACGTAAACAAGGAGTATCACAATTCCTTTTGAGGTACTTTGTAGAAAGTGAGATGGATCATAGTTACTTTGGATGAAGGAAAAACCAAGTAAATTGTGCTAAATTTTCAAAACACACTCTTGGTGCCTGTTTTAATCCATACAAAAAGCATTTTATCTTGGAAACAGTATTAGGTAATGGTGACGACATACCCATAGGAAGTTTAATGTAAACTTCTTTGAGGTCACCATGAATGAAGACATTTTTGACATCTAGCTGGTGAATTTGCCAACATTCAGATGCAACAATGGAAATAATAGTCCTCACAGTAGTCATCTATGCCACTGGTGCAAAGGTCTTTTCATAGTCTAGGCCAATTCTTGCTTATTTCAAAGAACAACCAATCTAGCCTTGTATCGATCTATTGATCCATCTGAATGCGACTTTATAGTGAATACAAATGTCCCATGTCTGATTTTCCTCTAGAGCAAGAAGTTCAGTTTCTATAGCATCCTGCTAGCATTTATGCTGCATTGCTGTTTATATGAAGAAGGAATAGGAACAAATGCTAAAGTTGTTGTCAGAGATAAAGCTTTAGAAAAACCATACTTTTTCGGTGGTTTACAAATGCGAGTTCTACGATGTAAAAGGGCTGGTTCTAGTTGAAGTGCTGGATCAACAGCCAGAGAATGATCAGGAGGGGACCTTGAAGGGATTCAAGGCTGAATTGGTGGAACAGTCGAACGTCTTTGGTAGACCATGAAAGGAGGACGAACTTGTTCTTCTGCAAAACTATTAGAAAACAATGACAAAACAAATTTGGTTGTAGAAGAGTGAGTGTCTTGGTTAGTAGCAAAAAAATATGTTTCTTCTGGAAAGATGAAATTTCTGGAAACCCGATTCCTATGTAAATGAGGATCATAGCATATAAAACCTTTTTGATGGACTGAGTATCCAAGAAAAGCTCATTTAACAGATTGAGCTGTGAGTTTGGTGCGTTCTGGTGGCGAAAGTTGAACATAACAGACACAACCAAAGGTGCTAAGAGTGGAATAATTGGGTGGCTTACCAAATAACCTTAAGAAAGGGAATCATTGTTTAAGGCTTGAGAATGCAACCGATTAATAAGGTGGACAGCAGTTGTAAGAGCTTCAAACCAAAAACGAGAGGGCACAAAGGAGTCCAACATTAAGGTACGGACAACATCAAGATGATGGCGATTTTTTTCTTTCAGCTACCCCATTTTGTTGGGGTGTGGAAGGACACGACCTTTGAGATAATATACCATTTTGCTACAAGAATTCTTGAAACAAATTAGATGTTTATTCCCCCCCCCCCCCATTGTCGGAACGCAGAGTTTTAATTTTTGATGAAAACTGAGTTTTAACATAGGCATGAAAGAACTTGAAGTTAGAGTCACAAAAGCCTCTAATGGAAATGTGTTCATCAAGAGAGGCAGGATAGAAAATAAGACCTAAATGAAGAGCACCTTTAAGATACCTCAGAATTCTTTTCACAGCTGTTCAGTGAAATTCAAGAGGAGAAGCCATAAATTGACATATTTTGTTAATAGCAAAACTGGGTCCAGGATGGGTGATTGTAACATACTAAAGAGCTCCAACAACAGATCTGTAAAAGGAAGGATCTTGCAGTAAATCCGAACCATTTTTGGAGAGTCTGCAAATGGAGTTCATTGGGGAAGAAATGAACTTTGCTCTTAGCATATTGGTCTTCTACAGCAGATCCCGAATATATTTAGACCGAGTCATCAAAAGTGCTCTACTGGATAATGAGTGAACCTCAATCCCCAAAAAATAGTCTAAAGAGCCTAGCTGCTTGAGATAGAATGAGACATTGAGTTGCTAAATTAACTTGTGCACCAGTGCAAATGAATTTCCCGTGATAATAATATCATCTAGATATACTAAAATGTAGTTAGTGGTAGAGGAAGTCTTGTAAATGAATAAAGAAGGGTCACATTTGCTGTTAGTGAACCCAAACTTTAGTAAAGTAAGTGGCTTTAAGTTTCTCAAGCCAAGCTCTACGAGCTTGTTTGAGTTCATAAATTGCTTTATTCAATTTACATACAAGGGATTTATCAGAGAACTCAAACCTTGGAGGTTGAGTCATGTAAACTTTTCCCTCTAATAGCCCATTAAGAAAGGAATTGTTGACATCCAATTGTTGCAAGGACCACTTGTGAGTAATAGCAAGAGTTAAATCACTCTAATAGTCATTGGTTTAGTCACCGGAGAAAATGTCTCGTGAAAATCAAAAACAAACTTCTGATTAAAACCTTTAGCCACTAATTTAGCTTTGTACTTATTGATAGTGCCATTAAAGTTTTCTTCAAGTCTAGAGACCTACTTACATCCAATTGCATTTCTTTGTGGAGGAAAAGAGACTAGGGTCCAAGTGTTGTTCTTTTGAAGAGATTGAAATTCATCAGGCATAGCAGTAAACCATTGTGTGTCTTGAAGAGCTTGTTTAACTGATTTGGGTTTAGTATGAACAAGAGGCAAAGAAGGATGAATCCTTGGTTGCACTATGCCAATTTTGGCTCTTGTAACCATAGGATGCTCATTTTCTGGTTTGAAAAGGGCAGGTTGTTGGGGATTGAGAGATTCAGTTACAGACAACTGAGGAGGATCATTAGACAACATTGTATTAGTAGGTGAAGACTGGGGAGCCTCAATAGAGGATGAGAAAGAAGGATTAGAATGGAAAGGAGGATAGGAAATTGACTCAAGGACATGTAAGGGGTTGAAATGGACTCAGTAGGTATATAGAACTGAAAGTAGAAAATGGTAGGGTAAGGAAACTGATTTTCATTGAAAATAACATCTTTTGAAATGAAAATTCTCCTAGAAGAGGACAAGCATGTATAGCCCTTGTGACTAAGTGAATAACCGAAAAACACATTCAAAGGACCTAAACTTAAGTTTATGAATATTATAAGGATGTAAGAAGGGAAAACATGAGCAACCAAATACTCTTAAAAATTGATAATCAGGTTCAGTTTGAAAAAGAACAATATAAGGAATGGCAAACTTAAGGGTAGCTAAATGTAACTTGTTCATAAGATACACAACAGTCTGAAAAGCATGATTCCATAAAGAAAGAGGTATGGATGCATGACTAAGAAGGGAAAGACCCAATTCAACTATGTGGGGTTGCTTTCTTTCCACTACATTTTGGTGATGTGTATGTGGACAAGTCAACCTATGAACAATCCCCAATTCTGATAGAAAGGAAGAGAAAACTCAAAATTCCCTTCTCCAATATGTTTGAATAGCTTTAATCTTTTTGTTAAATTTCAATTCAACAAGAGATTTAAACTGTTTAAAAACAGACAAAACATTAGACTTATTCTACAAAAAAAATAAATCCAAGTAAACCGTGAATAATCATCTACAAAGGACATATAATATCTAAATTGACAATGAGAACTCATGGGAGCAGAACCTCACAGATCACTGTATATTAATTCCAAAAGAGAATTATACGCAGTTTGAGAAAGCTTAGATGGAAATCTATAAATCTTGCCCATACAACAAGAAAAACAAAAGGCCAATTCATCTTTTACAAGAACTTGAAATTACAATGATTTAGTACAAGCTTTAAAGTATGAGAATTGGGATGTCCTAGCCTAAGGTGCCAAATATATACAAAGTTAGGCACAATGTTATTACAAGCAACAAAAGAAACAATGTTTATACAAGCTGGAGAAGACACAACAGAGCAGAATTGAAGATTTTGAAATGGATATATTCCATGAAGTCCAACATGTCCTTGTAGAAGGATCCTAATGGAATCTTGAGATTTAACAAAGCAATGATTAGTATGGAATTCAAAGAAAACATGATTATCTTCTGCAAATTTACTTACATTAATCAAATTCTTAGCGATTTGAGGAACAAGAAGCATGTTTTTAGGAATAAGTTTGACATTAGGTGTGAAGGGAGAAACAAAATTGGAGTGATCAGAGGCTGAGATATTCAGACCTTGTCCTTTATCAATGAATATCTGATCTAGACCCTCAAATGAAGAAGTTTGTTGGATATTTTGAGTTATTGGTCACATGAAAGGAGACTCCAGAATCTGGAAACCACAATGATGGAAAATGAGAGTCACAATTTGCCATTATAGCTTGTGGAGGCCTTGAATTAGTACTCTAAGAATTATGATTTTGATTTTGACTCTGCTTCGAACTCCAATTGGAGGAAGAATTGTTCTAGTTGTTGTTTGGATTTTGATTCTGACCCCAATTTTGATTGTTATTCTTGTTGTTCCAGTTTTTTTCTGATTACAATTGGTATTATTCCCATAATTGTTGTTGTTACCACTATTTGCAGCTTGATAACTGAGGGTTGAACCCATTGTAGCAAGTCAGAGTTGTGTGATTATACTTGAAACACACTTGACATTGAACTGAGCTCCAACCACCACCGCAGTTGAAACTACCTCCTCCACAGTTGTTACAACCAGCAGAACCTTGTGAATTTGAAGAATACTAATTCGTATACACAACATTGGTGTCTGAGTATGAATTCGAGTTGTCATTCTTGGTAGAATGTGACACTCATCTGAGTAAGGTTAATTGTTGGCTTGAAGGAATTAGTCGAGGACTTAAGCCTGGTATATTTGCGAAGCCACAACTTTTGTGCAAGGATATAACCTTTAGCCTCTTCAATGGTGATTTGAGGAATGCGATTTTCGATCAAAGCAATAACAGAATCAAACTCTCAAGGAAGGCCCTTGAGAATCGAATCCATGTGTTCATGATAGGTGGAAGCATCGCCAACAAAAGCAATCTCATCGATGAGCAACTTAATGCAAGAAAGAAAAATTGACACAAGAGGATTGTCAAGAGTAATGTGATGAAGAGCTGATCGCAGTTGATGAGCTTTCATTCGAGTTTGACGATGAAAATAGGCATTGATCTTATCCCACACTTGATACGAGTGAGTAGATCCAAGAACACATGCACGAATTGAGCTCGAAAAAGTAGATTGAAGCCAAACAAGAAGAAATTTATCTTGCTTCTGCCACAATGAAAACGAAGGATTCACACGATCAAGATCATGATCGACATTCAATAGGTATCAAGGAGGAATCTGAGGACTAGCTACAAAGCGATTGAGATCAAGAGCAAAAATTGTTGGCTCAACTTGTTGTTGCCAGAGTAGAAAATTCTTATCATTCAACTTTTCGGTGATTTGATGCGAAAAAATTGTGATAACCGAAGAAACTAGAACATCTTGATTCATTGGCAAAGAGTTAACTAGAATCGTGTCGAAATTGTGCTGAGTTGCGCCAGAATTGAACATAATCTTAGAGTAGAAAGAGAAAGAAAAATTATAACTAACTGGAATCTCGTCGGTTGGAGCTTCATCGGTTGGAATAGAACTTGCGCCGATGTTAATAGGAGTAGCATTAGGATATGCGGAATCCATGAAAAAAGATCAAATAGCTTTGGATACCATGTAGAGAAGATATAGAAAAGAGAGATAATCAGGACTTGTGTTATTGAAGATGAAGAATATACAAAGCCACTGAAATCTCTTACAATAGTAGTATTTATACTGTTGAGATTCAGTTATAACTATCAACTAACTAAGGTTAACTATTAACTAACTACAGTAGAAAAACTAAGGTTAGTTATTCATATCCACTTATAAGGTGATAAGAGAACACTTAGGATTGTCTTGAAAACAGGTATAAAAAAAGAGGAACTTGACCCTAACTGTGACCTGCCGGTAGAACCAAAGTTATCAAAAGGAGTGTGACCTATTAGAACCAACACTATCAAGTTCTTAACCAAAAACAAAGGAAAAGCTCTCACAAATTAGAGAAACTCTCAAATTTCATTAATCTTCCAATTCTGCCTTTGGAGAGTCAATAGTTCTCTATTTATAGGCTAATCTTGCAATGTTGTAGTAAATTCTCACTAATATGCATTTACCAAATGCATTGATAATTGCATGCCACTAAATGAAAATAAATGACAATAAACATGAAAATAAATTCCCACTAACCACTAAATGACCTGGAACATTCTAGAAAATATTTATTAAGGCTAAGAGAAAATGAAAAATCATCAGAAAATTCAGCCTAAAAAATAGTACGAAAATTACAGATAAAAGGACTGAAATTGGACTTAGTTATTATCTAATCAGTCCAATATTAATAGCCCACCAAAACTAATCAACTCAACCCAGGAATGCTTTTTGTCTTGTAAATTGGGCAAGTGATTCTTCAAGTTGGCCACAAAGCATCTTCATCAATTTGTAGGAAAGTGACCCAATTAGGTGCAACCCTTAATTCACAATGGTCTTCTTTCTCTTTAATCTTTAGAATCAGACCTTGCAATGCTTTCTTCATCCTCTTAGTCTTGGACCTTGTCATAGGACCTCCAATCCCATGTAAAGGATCATTAGACAGGCTGCTTGCACCTCTATCACAAGGTGTGAGGCCAGTATGGATAAGGACCATAAAGAACTGGTTGTGCTGCTTATTGAATGTCTCTGCATCAATTCTAAAAAGCATGAGAGGGTTATAATCAACAATTAAACGTTCAAGCTTACTAAGGTAGGTCTATATATCTATGTTCTCCAATTTCGTGGTCATTAAGGCGATTATGACAATTTAGAGACGATGGACATTGTTGGAATAAACCTTCTTAGCCTTACTCCATATCTCATAACAAGTGGGAAAAGCTTGATCTTGTGGTTGAAGGTTGGGAGCAAGAGAGAACCAGAGGATGCTGCACAATAAAGCATCAACTTGCGTCCGACGAGCTTGTTATGATGTGGGAATATCCTTCACTTGAGTCGTCAAGTGATTGGCACAACCTCAGTCCTTGGAATCAAAGCTATACAACAAAAGTCCATGTGCTATAGGTGGTTGTCCCAATTAATTTTTTTGCAAGGGATCAACAATACGTTGGTGAAAGTCACAACAGAGAAGCAGAAGCAAGGTTGAAGGAAGGCATGAGAAATGTAGGAGTCAAACAAGGCCAAACAGCAACAAACAACGCTAAATGGGGCCAAACAACACCAAATCATGATCACACAACATCAAATGGAGCCAAACAGCAGCAAGCTGAGCTTAAGTTTCAAACACTAGCCAAATAGACCCAAACATGTGTGTCGGACTAGAGGAAGAGCGGCGAGAATGATCGTTGACGATGAGTACACTAGAAAACAACATAACGTGTTATGATGGTGCAGGTGCGTGAGTTTCACGTGCCAGAGTGTGACGACGTGTGGGGGGCCGAACAAAAGCGGGGTCGACGATGTTGGGTTCACTAGAGGCAAGGGGTTCTGGTTGTAGGGTCACACCGAAGAAAATGGGTATGGTGGAGGTGGGATGAAGCTTCAATAGTCATGGTACTGTTCACGCGACAAAAAAGAAAAATGGGTACGACTTGAAAAAAAGAGGGATCAAAGAAAAAAGAAAAACCTAAACTACTGATACCATGTAAGAAATGAATTTATTACCACTCATAATACCTTTATTTATAATAAGAGTGGACACATATTATGGGAAACCTAATAATAAAGAGTAAATAAGGAAATTCCTAATTTTAGCAATACAATTAAAGCATATCAATCATATCCTAAATGTATATTTCACATGTCTAATTATTAAGAAAAATGTATGGAAAACACAATTGTGTTATGTTGTATTTGATAGCTTTTTCACTTGAGATGTCATATATGCAATTCAATTTAAGTTTGGAGGGGTCTGCCTTTTATCCTTTTTCATTATGGATTGAAAATCATTTTTTTGGAAAAAGCATAGAAAATAAATATTGCAGACTTTTAATGCATTAAATAAATAGGTGAGATTCTTTAAACATCAGGATGACGCATTCAATAATAAGTTTTTGTTGATAACTTATTCAAAATTAAATTCGTGCATGATTAGACATGCTCATACAAAATCTTTTGATCATTCTCCGAAGCATCAATACACATGCCACGAATTGGTTATCAAGATGGATCTGATCGTTCAGAGTGGTACACCATAGAACGGCTCCTGAGAAAATATGCTTCCATCTACAACATAAATATATATGTGTAAGGCTCTCCGTCTTTCTCCATCCATGCTCTTTCATAATAGTCAGATTTGGATACAATATCATATAATTGATCTGCAAATATTTACAGATATTATTATCGAAGATCACGTTAAGGCTCTAGGCTTAACTTTACAGACTCAAAATATAGTTCTGGCGAGAAGACTGTTGAAGACTTGTTGTTTTAGTAAGTGGTTCTTTATGAATACATATATGTATTTAATGAAAACAGTTTACACAATTGAAAGTATTTTGCAAATCTTCAATGTTTTAGTGTAGTTGGCTAATAGAAGTACAACCTGATTGTTCGGGTTCTAGGGTTTAGAGTGTGCTTTTGCCTTTTGTTCACGGTGTTCCTTAGTTTCTCTCATTTGCAAGGATAGGTATATAATCAAACATAACTTTTTTACACCCATCTTGTGTTATTATTATTAATCAGTGTTTCATTTTGTTGGATTGGTGACAGTGTCTCTTACTTAACTGCTACATGGTCCCTACAAAATGGTAACCCCAACAAATCTTGAGATTGAAAGCTTTGTATATGAAGAAGTAGACCATTATCTCGGCAATAATGAGCCAAGCTAGTATTTGCAGTGAATCCCCTCGTTAAATAATCATGCATTACGATAGGAACGCCTAATTCTCTGGCAAATACAGCTCTTTTCATCATTTCTTCGCATGTACCCGCAGTTGCATTCAAGTAATGCCCTTTGATTTCACCTGTTTCAGCCTGTGATTTAAAAATGGCTTCGGCACAAAATAAGAAACGGTCTCTCCAACGCATAAATGGTTGGGAATTCACATTTTCATCATCTTTGGTAAAATATAATTTTACATTTTGGTTATCCTTTTTTGTGCCTTATGCAAAACAATTGAAGTGAATATGGATTCGTATTGTTAAAATATAAACTTGTGCGGTCTGGACGAACAATTTATGATTTTAGGGAGTAAAATAGGGGTTCACTCAATGTTGATGGGGTATATGAAATTTTTATTCCTTATGAAATTGAATCAACATCGTAAGGGATATCAATTATAATTTGTGCAATTGTGCTTTTTACATGTACGTTTCCCAATGGGTATTCCATATGCTTCATATGAATTGTCAATTCGTATGCTTTATACGATATGAAGTTTAATGGTGTGTGAAGAAGAAGCTGAATGGTGCGAGAACATGTTCGTAAAATATAAGATTTTTCTCAAGGATAATTTTGGAATTACATTAATATTGTTGGGTGTATGGGAGTTTTAAATGGTGTAGGAAGAAAAATTCTAACTTGTATCTAACATGAGCGTCACATGGTGAATTTTTAAATGTTATTTGTAAATTTGTATTTGTTTGTGACTAAATAAAAATAATAAGGGTTATTTAAGTTTTTATTCTCAATTTTTTTCATATTATAAATTTTAGTCCTTCAAAATATTTTTGACAATTTTAATTTTTCATTAAATTCTTGTCATCATTTTTAGTCTCTCTAAACATCTTTAGTCCCTTGTTTATTTATATTGCTCACAAGTAGTCCAAAATATGAAATAAACAAGGAACTAAAAATTGACAAAGGACTAATTTTGAACAATAAAAATAAACTAGGGCTGAAAATAAACAAAAACTTTTAGAATAACTAAAATTGGAGACATGTATTAAAGACTAAAAATTGTATAAAAAACTGAGGGACTAAAAATTCAATTAATAATAATAATAATAATAAAGCATAATATATAATATAGTAAGTTAAAAATAAGTGATGAAAAATAGAGTAAATAAAACACTATGATACAATAAGCTAAATAATAAAAAATACTAAATAATATATATAATACAATTGTGGTCATCCTACTATCCATTATCCCACTTTAGGGTCAGCCACTTCGTTTTGCTATAACATGATTGACAACTACGGATATGACAAGATAAGATAGGAAAACAACCAATACATTTGATAGCGTTGATAAGTGTCCTAATTTAGTTAAAATCATGTTTTAAATAAAGGCACTTATCCTTTGATTTCATAAGCTTTTATCATAAATTTACCCTAAACCTAGTTAAATAGCTCCTATTGCTTGTATACATGTCATTCGTCATATTTCGGAAGATTAATCCAATATGTTTTGTATTTTGATAGATTCCGAGGATTTCCGGGGCTTTCGAAAACAAAAAGCAAGCAAATAGGGATCATAAAGCAAACCTGGGAGGTGTATCAAGCAAATCATGCCCAAGGCCCAAAAAGAATTCTCCAGAAGGTGCTTTAACTCGCTTGGGCGAGTGAATATAGTGTAAATTGGTAGCTTGGGCGAGCTGCACCTACAAATAGGCCTCCAAGTGGCCAAGTGGACGTGCAATTGGGCCCTTAACTCGCTTGGGTGACTGAAACATGAATAAAATCGTCGCTTAGGCGACCAAACTCGACCAGGCCAACCTCTATAAATACCCAAGCACCCCCAAGGCCAAAATACATTCCTTCACTTCCATTCTTCCTCCTCCTTGCTTCTTCTAAGCTTTTTCTTTAGTTTTTTTTGTAGTAAATAGTAGTATAGGTAGTTAGTTAGGAAAGTGAGAGAAGTGAGATTTAGTGTGGAGACTCTGCCGGAAAGAAGCGGTGATGGGACCCTTCATCAATTCTTCTCTTAAGGAAGTTCTCTCCATGCTTGGTTAGTTTCTCTTAAGGATTGGATGTAATCTTCTATCCCTATGTTTCTCTTTTAATATTTATTTATGCATTAATCTCTTCTATTCCTTCTTGGTAATTTTATTCTATGTTTAATGCTTGATTCTACTTGATCACTAGTTTCATGAAATTGGATTCTAAGTTTAACTGAAAAGTACTCTTAGGATTTGAACTGAAAAATTTTACTCATTACGTTACGATCGCTAGGAATAGGGCGTACCATTTTGATTGCATAAAAGCACGCGATTATAATTCTTAATGCTGGCGTATTTACTTTGTATGCGAGGGATCGATATTCGGTAAATATCTTTAGAACTCGATTGCGAGGAATCGATTCTAGGTAAACATAGTGTGCATCAATAAGGATAGATAATGATTATTGCATGGTAATATTAATTGGATACAAAAGGATATGAATGATGAAATCCAAATCCTACGCTTTTCTTGAATTAATTAGTTTCCGTACTTTTTAGTTATCTTTCGTTATTTCCATAAAACCATCAACACTTCGACCATACTCGTTGTACATAACTATTAAACTGTTAAATTCTATTTGGATTAACTGAGTAGCACAAGTCCCTGTGGAGACGAACTTTTATAAATTTTGTAACTTACAACGACAATTGGTACGCTTGCCAAAAGTCTAACAAGCGTCATCTTGTCTCTTCTCATATCTTGTTGGAGTGTATTTGTTATCCTTAAGAGAGAGCTGAGGTAGGATCAGTAGGGTAGCATAAACACTCTTTGTTACTTTCTCTATACATTCTAAAGAAATTAGCATATTAAAGTTCTCATGATACGTTTGTGAAGAATTTCTGAATACTATAACCCAACAATAACTAGATCATTAGAAATGATATTTTTCAAAGCAAAGGTAATTGTCTACTTTAAATTTTGTGTGTCAGAATCAATTTCATTAATTTAATTAGTCATTCTTCTTAAGTATAAAAAAATACAATCATTCTTATTGAAATTTGTGATTCTTAATGTTGCTATCTATACTACAATAATTAAATACTATTCAAATTATTATATGATTATTTTATAACATATTTTAATCGATATTATAAATAATTTATATTTATCATTTATTTTGGTATACTTTATGAATTATGTGTTAAATTATTATGATTATTTTGTTATAATATATTTAATTGATATTATAAGTATTTGATATTATAATTTCTTAACACATTGTTTTATTATATTTTTTTAGTGCTCTAAGATTCATGCTCATGCTCATGGGAAAGAAAACATTTTTACCCTAATTTATTAATTGTCATTTCATTTAATATGAAGGATTATACACTTTCATTAGTTGTCATACTTTTTGGTCATAAAATTTTCCATTCGTAGCACCTCATTGGTTTTAGTCACTAAATTAACACTGTCAATTATTTAAACTCAAGGAAACAATATTAAGAATTTAATTTCTATGCACTAACATTGTAAATTTTTTTACACCATCAATCAATTAAAAATCATAATTAACGGATGTGAATTTTAAGTAATGTTTTAAAATATGTTTTGAATCCCCCAAATCCAATAAAGAAAAATCAAAAATTATGTCGGCACATTCTAGCCATAGTCACCAAACCTTAATCCCAAAATAAAACTCAAATCAAAAACCACCATGGTGGTGTGACAAGGATGAAGCGACAAAAATACCGCAAGAAAGAGGAGTTGAATTGTATTTTCAGAAACTTTTGTTCTCTTTTTGATACAAAGAGTATTTTGATATAAGTTTAGAAAAAGACAATTCAAAATGAAGAACTATTATGAGCTCAGAAAAAAAATGTATTTTGTTTCTAAAAAAAAGTTTTTTGTTTAGTTATAAAGACGTTGATGAAAAATATTTAGTTTTATGTTCCATAAAACAATGTTTTTCTACCTTAATGGTTTAAAAAAATTAGTTAACAGATCAACACATGAAATTTGTGTAGATAGAAAGCAAGAAGATTATGCACAATGCTTTTTGTACTGGTTCACCCCAAACTTGGACTACATTTAGTTCTCACCCTTCAAGATGATATTTCACTAACACAGATAACCACTGCTGGACCTGCCAGCCACTAGATTTCAAGAACTTGCCAACAATCCCACTAAACTTCCCACCTAGCCACTGCTAGACCAACAACACCACTAGTTACAATCTTTGCTAGCCATTTGTTGGACTTTTACAACAAATGAGTTTCTTTTTTTTTTCAGACTGTATAGAGAAAGATTTTTTCTCACAAAAGGGATTCCCACTCAGGAAATTACAAGATCTCACTTCCTTCTATAATCTAATCACTTTACAAGTATTTACAAAAGTGTCCATTCTCTATTGAGAGGGTTCAAGCAACAATGACAAATTTCTCACACAAGGAACATAAATCAAGCTTTTCTCTCTCTTGGATAGCTTCCACTTGTCTTAAAAATGCTCTTTGTTGTCCTCTTAAAGCTTCAAAGATGACTGTTGAAGTGAAGCTCACTCAATTGACAAACTTCTAGAAGTACAGAAAAAGGTGACAACTGTCAAGTCATGACAGTTAGCAGAGTTGTTTTGAGGTTCCTATTCCAAGGAACCCTTATGATGAGCATTCTGAAGATACAATAGAATGGTGATTTTGATGTTATCTGAAAAAGGACCCATTCTCAAGCAGATCCTTCTGATGAAGTACAATTGGTAAGGCTTTCTGAAGTAACATGGCTTCATCATACGTAATACATCTTCATAGCATAAAGCATTTTGAAGTCGATTGATTCATAAATAGAAAATGAAGGAATAGTTGTTGGCGCTTTAGTGTTTTGTCCAAGGTTAGAATACATAATAACTTCGATCTTTCATTCTGATGTTGCACATCAGATCTTCTCATGGATTGTTTCAACTTTCAAAATAATTGCATCCAGAAATTCTTTAGCATCAATTTTCTCATGAGCCCTCAGTATGTGTGGCTGCATATGGAAGACATGATAACTTCAAATTCTGTCTTCTGATGAGTTAACTTCCTCTAATGACTACATATGGAAGACAAATTGTTGTCCTTGAGGTGCAAGCTTGAACCATTCTAAACTTCATTTTAAAGTTCCATTCTCAGATTCATGTTCTTCATCATTCTGATGCAAACTATGGAGTATATTCATTCTAATGTTGAATGCTCTCTTTGTAGCTTGTTATATGTCATATATGTAAGGCCTTTGTTGTCTTCCACTTGCCAAGATCAAGTACTCAGAGGGAAGCACTCTTCATTGTGCAGATGGGCGTTAAAACATCAAAATTTCTGAGTAGTGTTATGAGCACCTCAGAATGCATGCACATATATACTTCTTAAGAATATTTAGCACTTAAACACTTAACCAAAATATTAGTCATCACACAACCCATCATCCTTAAAATTTGCATTGCTAATGGTTTGTCATAATTAAAACCATGAATGTGGATTCAACAAAGGAGTAGAGGAAGTAGAGAAATAGAGAATAAGTAGGAAAGGTGAAGATATAATAAACAAGAGATAAAGCGAGTGGGAGAAAGAGAGAAAAGCAAGTAGATGCTGAGATGTAACCATGTCATCATGGTAGTGATAATGGTCACCCAGACCATAAAGGAAAAGAGAAAAGCGAGAAAGAAAAGGGGAAGAAAGAGAGCGCGAGAAAAGGTGAGGGTGAAATTTGAGGAGAAGCAAAAGAAACAAATGATGAGATTGACAGGGAGAGGAATGATGAAGAGGCTGGAATTAAAAGAGGAAGTGTGAGAAAAATTGAATGATCTAATCACGCTTATATACATAAGAAGCTATTAGATCAAATGTGGAAAAATTAAGATCATAAATACCTCCCACCATTGCTATTCTTGTTTGCTCTGAAGATGATTTGCAGTTGTCCGTGAATCAAATAATCTGTAAACAGGTTGTGGGTATCCAAAATAATATGACTTTTGGCTTAAGGATCTTCCATGCTTTCACTATCACTCACTGATGGTGTATTGAGGTTTTCAGATAGCAAGCACAGGGACCTTGGCCATGGTGCACATCTCCTTATATAACCTCTTCCCATCAAAGAGGTTATATTTGATATACAAAAAACGTGGGCTTAGTTGCTAAATTAAAGGATAAGATTAGCTGATAAGATTAGCAACAACTTATTCCTAAGAAGATAAGGGATAAGATTAACAAAAACTTATTCCTAAGAAGATAAGATGAATGAACCACCTTAGGTAGTTTTGACTTAGTCAAGTAACAGAAAATAAACCAACATTCTCCCACTTGGTC
Source organism: Glycine latifolia (assembly GCA_013407115.1). Taxonomy (NCBI): domain Eukaryota; kingdom Viridiplantae; phylum Streptophyta; class Magnoliopsida; order Fabales; family Fabaceae; genus Glycine; species Glycine latifolia. The sequence continues at coordinate 14,096,708 of CM023941.1, read as the reverse complement.
CACATATCTTATCATACACTTTAGTAAGAAATAAAATACATGAATCATGGCGATAGTTCCTCTAATATATACGAGTAGTACCTTCCATGTATTACATTGCATTATATTTCTCAAGCCCATACAACTTAATGAATAAACCCAATGTTTATTCTAGGTCCAAACTTAATTGATGTTTCTCAGAATAAATAACTGTAGATGCGCATAAACTGAATGAAAAACATCACAATAGAGTTTTTTAATATCATTCTTACAATGAAAATCATATATGGGAACCAAGTCTTATTCTTTCCACATGATCCTTAAATTTAAATGATAGCATGCCCTTAGTTAAAGGATCGACAATCATTAATTCAGTGCTAATGTGCTCAATAACCACTGTATTATCTTTAACACATTCTCTTATGGCTAGATACTTAATGTCAATGTCCTTGCTTTGACTACAACTTTTGTTATTCTTAGCCATAAAACAACATCTGAATTATCATAATATATCTTCAATGACTTAGAAATGAAATCCATAACTCTAAGCCCAGAAATGAAACTCCTTATCCATACACCATGTGAGGTAGTCTCAAAAAAATAAATGAACTCAGCCTCCATAGTGGAAGTAGCAGTCAAGGTCTGCTTAACACTTCTCCAAGACACAGCTCTACTGGCTAGCATAAAAATATATCCCAAGTCGATTTTCTCGAATCAACGCAGCCAGCGTAGTCTGAATCTGAGTAGTCAATCACTTCCAAGTTGTCAGTTCGTCTGTACATAAGCATTCCTAAAGGTATCTCATCACTTTCTTTGCAACTTTCCAGTGGTCTAAACCTGAGTTACTTTGATATCTCCTTAACACTCCAACCGCAAAAGCAATATCAGGTCTTGTGTAGACCTAAGCATACATAAGGCTTCCAACAGCTGAAGCATAAGAAATGTTCTTCATTTGTTCCCGCTCAAAATCATTTTTTTGGGCACTGGTTTAAATTAAACCTGTCACCCTTCACAATGGGAGCTACACTTGTTAAACAATTACTCATTCTAAATCTTTCCAAAATTTTTTTAAGATAGGTCTCTTGAGACAAACAATGAACACCTTTTACTCTGTCTCTTGATGCCAATAACGTAAGAGGCATCGCCCATATCCGTTATATCAAAGTTCTTAGAGAGAAATTGTTTCACCTCATATAGCAAAACCCTTATCATTGATTGCAAGTAAAATATCATCCACATATAAAATAAGGAAACAAATTTTGCTCTCACTGACCTTCTGGTATATACAGTGATCCATAACATTTTCTACGAAACCAAATGAAGAAATAACGTCATGAAATTTTAAGTACCACTGACGGGAGGCTTGTTTCAATCCATATATAGATTTCTTAAGCTTACATACCAATTGCTCACCCTTAGTAGAGGAGAATCCTTCAGGTTGTTTCATATAAACCTCTTCCTCTATGTCTCTATTGAGAAAATCCATTTTCACATCCGTTGTTGCAACTCTAAGTCAAAATGTGCAATCAGTGCCAGAATGATGCAAAGATAATCTTTCTTAGATACAGAAGAGAATGTGTCATTGTAGTTGATTCCTTCCTTTTGATTAAATCCCTTGGCTACGAGTCTTGCTTTATATCTCTTAATGTTGCCTAATGAGTCTTTCTTAGTTTTGAAGACTCATTTACATCCAATGGCTTTTGCACCATCAAGCAACTGAACAAGATCCCAGACTCCATTCGATGCCATAGAATTCATCTCATCTTTCATAGCATCATACCACAAGTTTGATTCTTTAGAACTCATGGCTTGTGAAAACGTTTCAGGATCATTTTTAACTCCAATAGTATAGTCAGATTCCTGTAGATACAAAATCACTCGGTATCGCTGATTTCTTTATTTTGGTAGATCTCCTTAATGTTGTTTCATTATCTTCTTGAGGAACTTGTTGTTCAATTGGTTGATCAACAATTTCTTCTTACTCCTCATGAACAACTTGATCTACTAGATTATCAACAGGTTGTGGATCTTGAATGATAGGTTGCACAACACCCAGTTGAGCTGGAAGGGTATTGTTAATAACAACCAATCTAAGATTTGAAGAGGATGGTTGAATAACTGAATGATCTTTCTCAGAAACAAAATCTCTGGATTGATCGCTCCCACTAATCAAATCATTCTCAAGAAATTCAGCATTTCTTGATTCCACAATCCTTGTACAGTGAAATAGACAGTAAAATATGTATCCCTTAGACCTTTTAGCATATCCAATGAAGTATTCACTAATGGTCCTTAGGCCAAGCTTCTTTTCTTGTGGGTTATATATTTTCACTTCAGACGAGCATCCCTAAACGCATACATGTCGCAAACTCGATTTCCAACTCTTAAATAACTCAAATGGTGTCTTTGGGACAACCTTAGTTGGAACTCGGTTCAATATGTACACTGTCGTCTTTAGTGCTTCAATCCACAAAAACTTAGGAAACTTGGAACTACTAAGCATACTTCGCATCATGTCCATTAAGGTTTGATTTCTTATTTTTGCCACACCATTCTGATCCGGAGAACTAGACATACTGTACGGGCAACAATCCCATGTTCTTGAAGAAACTTCACAAATAGATTAGGTGCTTGTCCATTCTCTGTGTATCTACCATAGTATTCATCACCATTATCGGATTTCACGATCTTAATTTGCTTTCTTCATTGTTTCTCTATTTCGGCCTTAAAAACTTTAAAGGCATTTAAAGCTTCATCTTTAGAATGGAGTAAGTAAAGATACATATATCGTGAAAAAAATTGTCTGTGAAGGTGATGAAGTATTTCGGACTACTTGCATCCATGTCTAGACAGCAAAAAACTGTATGTATGATTTCTAACAGATTTGAGTTCCTCTTTGCACCCTTCTTAGACTTGTTAGTTTGCTTACCCTTAATGCAATCTATACAAGTATCAAGATCAGCAAAATCAAAAGCACTAAATACCCCTTCATTTACCAATCTCTTAATTCTCTTGATAGACATGTGTCCTAATCTTAGGTGTCACAACATAGAGGAATCCTCATTCATAACACATCGTTTTATGCCAACATTAACATGCACAACATCATAAGTGGTATCATTTTGCAAATTAATATAGAAAATACCATATTGCAAATCAATCCACCAAGTGCTATGATTAATCCTCATTCATAACAAACAAAAGAGGTAGGCATACATTTCTTTTCCAAACCATAGCTTGAATTTTGAACAATCTTTCTTCATGTGCCCCTTCTTTTTACAGAAGAAACACCTGGATTCTTTCTTAATTCCAGCTTGAGGTGATATTTTACTACTTCCCTTGTTCTTCTGGCCTTTCTTATTATCCTTCCTTTCAGTCATCATAATAGAACTCTCTCCTTGCTCCAACTGCAACCTCCCCTCTTCCTGAACACACATGGTCATGAGTTCATTAATAGACCATTTGTCTTTATGTGTGTTGTTAGATATTTTTAAAAGGGACAATATGGTGCTAGGAGAGTATTCAGAATAAAATACACTTGAAAGGAATCAGACATGTCCACCTCTAGGATTTTAAGTTGAGCTGCAATGTCCATCATCTGCATGATGTGCTTACGCACATCCCTCAAAGTATTGAGCTTCATGGAAGAAAACTTTATTATTAAGGTATTGGTCAATGCCTTCCCTGAAGTCTCAAATTGTTCATCAATGTACTTCAGGAGCGCTCTCACATTGTCATACTGTTCAACTGAACCCTTAATACCAGCCTATATACCATAGTATATATTGTTCTCTGTAATTGCTGGTGGCTCAATTTTCTTGATAGCATAATCAATGTTCATATACCCTAACGTCACCAGAATCATTTCTTTCCAGATAGAAAAATAATATTCTCTCAATTCTAGGATATCAATTGTATTAATAGGTTGTATAGTTGCAAAATAATTCAACTTTTATGCTTATCATTAAAATTTGAGACAAAAATAATGTATCATGATTTACCAATGTAAGTCATGCTTATAAAATTATGAATTTAGCGACATAAAATTTGCCTGTGGGCTAAAATTTTAATTCAATTAAATTCACATAAACATTATGATAAAACTATCAAGTTATATTTCTTGATCCCTGTGGGCAAATCAAAAAAATATATAATTTAATATTTTATCCTAATTAATCATACAAAAATATAATAGAAATTCCTGTGGGATAATATCTACTATATTATATTATATTATATTATGATTAATTACAATTAATATTATTTACCTTATGTGATCTAGAGGCTCTTAATATATAATTTAAATAATTAAAGTTGCTGTGGCTAGACTTTAATCAATTAAATTATAAAGATCACAAAATATTCTCTTATGTCCAAAATTAAATTTATTGCATTAATAAATAAATTATTCAGTTCTATTTATAGAGTTCTACCCATCCAGATCTCAACCTTGAATGGGATACGATAATGGGTCAGTGGGTGAACGTGGTCAGTAAATGGACCACATATAGAAACAGTTTCCCTTAAAGATATAAACTGAATATCTAACATTTCTATCTTCATGGAATAAAATGATATAGACTGAATATCTAAATATTAATATCTTTATGGAATAAAAGATACAAACTGAATATCTAAACATTAATATCTTTATGAATAAAGATATAAACTGAATATCTAAATATTTTCATTAATCAACTTAATATTACATGTATAGGGAAACATAAATTAATACATGTAACAACAAAATAACAATAAATTATGTGAACACATATCATAAAATTGCCATTAGTTCAAAATGCTTTATAGCCATTTATTGGGTTCACGAAGATCAAAATAAAAGTTTAGCAACCCAAATAGCGTAAATGACAATAGTAACAATAACGTAAATAAAAATACAATTTATGTGTCAGAATGTGAAAATTTCAAATCATAAACGGTGTCACACAATATCACTTTAAACCAAATGTGAATCGTGACACAAAAAACTAAGATTTGAATACAGGTTAATTTCACAAAACTCAAAGCCACAAAATTGAAACATGTTTCATTGATACTATTGTCTTCGATCTTCAGACGGGTTGACTCGACCCAGTTTCAATCAAAATAAAAAACCCAATAGTTTTCTCAGTCATTTTCAAACACCGAAATCCATGTTTTAATTTACATAAAGCTTAGAAATTCAATTTCCATATGATTCCAAAGTTTCTTACTAATTAAAACGTTCAAATAAAATACTCATATTTCAATAAAACAATATTTCAAAAATATGAGTATCAAACCAAAAGCAAGGCAGAGGCAATAACGGGCTCTGATACCAAATGTGAGAAAAATTGAATGATCTAATCACGCTTATATACATAAGAAGCTATTAGATCAAATGCGGAAAAATTAAGATCATAAATACCTCCCGCCATTGCTATTCTTGTTTGCTCTGAAGATGATTTGCAGTTGTCCGTGAATCAAATAATCTGTAAACAGGTTGTGGGTATCCAAACTAATATGACTTTTGGCTTAAGGATCTTCTATGCTTTCACTATCACTCACTGATGGTGTATTGAGGTTTTCAGATAGCAAGCACAGGGACCTTGGCCATGGTGCACATCTCCTTATATAACCTCTTCCCATCAAAGAGGTTATATTTGATATGCATAAAACGTGGGCTTAGTTGCTAAATTAAAGGATAAGATTAGCTGATAAGATTAGCAACAACTTATTCCTAAGAAGATAAGGGATAAGATTAACAACAACATATTCCTAAGAAGATAAGATGAGTGAACCACCTTAGGTGGTTTTGACTTAATCAAGTAACAGAAAATAAACCAACAGGAAGAAGTTATGAAGATTGAAAATTTGACTTGGGTGTTGAAAGACAGATTGAGTTGTGTGTTTTTAGCTTTAATGGATTTGAGGTTTTAAAATCACCACAAAACATATTTGAAAATTTGACTTGGGAGTTTAAAAATTTCATAAATCATATTTTTAAAACCGCTAAAAAAAATATTGTTAACCATGTCAATAGATATTTTAATGTCAACTTTGACGACAAAAATAAGTGATTTTGAAATTAAGGGGACTAAAAATAATTTTTAAATTTGGGGGGACTATGGAAATCATTTTTAAATTTAAGGGACTAAAAATTAAATTTTAAATTTGGGGGTCCAAAAAAAATATGGTCCAAATTTAAAGGATCATAGATATATTTAATGATGATATGTCCTCAAAATTCACATGACAATCACTATAATGTCCTTCATTAGATACGTTAGTGGTTAACAACTAAAAATTAATTTTGTGAAATTTAAGGACTATTTTTATTTTTAATTTGAGCAACTAAAGACAAATTTATCCAAATTTTATAGATTATAAACATAATTAAGCCTTAAGTATATAAAAGTTTAAGTGTAACTAAGTTTCTTTTTAATGTTTTCGTATCAGGATCATACCCAATATGTGTGGTTTATAGCAACTAAGTTTAAAAACCACTCGGTTTTTAACTTATCAAGTTTATACTAAACTATGTTGCAAGCAAAATCCCAATCTATCCGAAATCATTGATTGATGTAACTAATATACAAAAAAAGGGGGTTCAAAAGTAATTATGTTTAATTTTTATTATAATTTTATAAAATATTTTCTCCATACAAAATATGCCTTGATTCTACTATTATCAACTACTCTCCCTTCTTTTCTTTGAAAGTGACCGAAATCATCGACACATCAATTTCATTGTATTCTAGTGTCAAATAGTTCTATGAAAATTCCTATCAACATTTAAGGGTGGAGATTGCGGTGTCTTCTCAGAGTATCTATACTATTTATCTTTCCCAAGGTAATCATTTAGTTGTTATTCCAAAAGTTTATATGTAGATGATATCTGTAACGACCCACCTCGTCGCTACTATATCATCAACCCTTACCGCACAATAATTAACATTTTATGAAAACTTCATCAATTTGATTATGAAAATGATGGTAAATTTTTCGTGGTAATACAACTATCATACACATATTATAATTAAATAATTAAACACATATGTACATATATATATTAAATTAGTACATGTCATCCACATGTTAAAACTTTCTTCAGTTTTACACACACACACACATATATATATATATATATACACATACACACACAACTGAAATTACATATCTAACAAAAAGTCAAAGACTAACTAAGAAAGAGTTGATTAACAAAACACAACTCTTTCTCCAAAAGAAATCCAACGTCATCACATCAGCTTGGCGGCTCCAACAAAAAAGAATCCTCCTTTAGAGTCACCTATTGCTGCTCATCTGCTCACACGAACAAATGTTCGTGATCATCACAGATACCAACCACACGATACAACAAAAACAAGGGTGAGTTTATTATGTAAAACTAACAAATATCAGGTGACAGCAGTTGGGAAAAAGAGACAACCCAAATCAGCACAATTATTATCACAAAACCCATCATTCCATTACACATTCAACAAAAATAATCATCCAATGCATTTCACAACTCAAACAATCATACTCAGAATGATGCATGCACCTAACTCATCTATCAGCATGTAATGTGGTACCATATCCCAGAAATAGCCTCTCACAGGAAAATGATTCACCGCCTATCAGGGCCACCCTGTCGTGCATTGGCCATTCCCCCACCCGGTGATTAGCCAGCATCGCTAGGGAATTCCAAACCTGATGACCCCTTAGTACCTACGTTCTCAGCCCACTGAAACTCACAGGTATGCGCGTGTCTTCATTCTATTTCCAACCATGCACATGAAGTATGAAATATGGGCATAATCAATGTATGACCAAGGCCAGGAGTAAATCCTTCCCCGCACGGATGACCAGTCATACACCCCCCATGTACATACCTAACACACCAATGTGGGCTCATTGATGCACTGACCGTGGCTAGGAACAAATCCTTCCCCGCAAGGATAACCAACCGGTCATTGCACCCCACGTGTATATACATAGTATACAACCATGGCACCATCAATGTATGACCACGGCCAGTCACACACCCCCATGGGTATCCATGTATATCCACATCATATAACGATAACCATGGGTACCATCAATTCATGATCATGGCTAGGAACAAATCCTTCCCCGCAACGATGACCAATCATGCACTTCTTATGGGTATTAGTATACATACACATCACATCATCTCAATATCATCATCATATATATCAAATTCATCTTATTTCAACATCAACAACCATTTCATCATAATCTCATTTAAACATCATAAACCACATCATCATTATATCATTTATACATCATCAAACACCTCATCATTATCTCATTCAATCATCACCAACACATCAATAATATCTCATTTCAACATTATTAACGACATCAATATCACCTCATTCATCCACAATCCATATTACGACTAGATTGATATTTTAGAAAAATTCTAAATTAAAGAGAAGGAAAGGACTACAATATAGAAAACACACTCTTATGCCCATTTAAAATTTAATAGAGCATTAAATAGGAAAAACATATTATAAAATTTTGGGCAGAGTCTCATCTGTAATTAAGATTTTTCCCAAAACTCAAATCAATTACAACAACAACATCATTCACAGTTTTATCTATCAATAATAATTTCACCACATACCATTAGTTAAAAACATCATTTGTCTTGAAAACAAGCACACACATAGGGACAAACTCACATCAATCATAAATACATCGCATCCCATAAGTTAAAAGCTTAGTTTTTCTTGAAAACCAGCACACAACAGGGATAGACAGTTATCTTCATAGTTGGACTCTCTGGCCCCCAACTATGGTATCTAAACTATTACCAACATAATAAACTCCCCTTACCTAACTAGGAGTTCTCCTGTTAAAACCTCACATGCGTATGTTTTCGTCCAAATGCAGAGCTCTATATATCAAATCGAAGACGATTTAATATAGATTTCCAAGGTAAGATCAATATTAACATTTGGGGTCAAATACGCACTCAAATAAAAAAAGGGCTAAAAGGGTGTTTTGGGAGTTCACATCAAAAGACATCATTTTGAAATTCCAATCACACCAATGTGATCGGGGTTCAACAAGGATCACAGAAATGACATCATTTTTATAAAAAGGAGACTTTTACAACATCTCATTTTTAAAGGGTTTTTCAAAGGAAGTGTAAAACTCTCAACAACGATACCCAAAACACAAAAGACACTAAGAGAAGCTTAAACTAGCTAGGAGAGGATAAAAGAAACTAAGATTACCTCAAGGAAACAAAGAAAGAAGGATTGGGAGCTCTGTTCTCTACCGAAACTCCAAGAATAGTTTCAAAGATTCCACTCCAATTAAAGGGTTCCTCTCCGTGTGGTGGTCTCATAGCAAGCAACGACGACCCGTGATGGTCACCGATGGTCTTTGGTGATAGAGGAGGATAGTGGGAGGTGGGTTGGCTGTTGGGAGGGAGAAGGAGGAAAATTTTCGTGGTTTGGAACACTTCTGCACTATTTATCACCGCCTTCACTCGCCCAGGAGAGCAAAAGTGCCTGCAAAATTTGCCTGGGCGAGTTGACCAGATTCTAGAATTTCTGTTACAGTGAAAAATTAATTTCTCACGTTTCAGATAATAATTAGTAAATCCCAACGGTTAAAACTTTCATGTGTAGGTTAGTAACCAACATTTAAAATTTTTAGGCGATCCAACGGTTAACCAATCCATAATGATGATTTTACTAAAAAAGGTTTTCGGGTCAAACTCAGAATCACACAATTCAACGCAGCTCAAACAAACTCCACATAACTTGACATCTACACCAAGTAATAGCACAAGGATAATTTACACAACAATCATTCAACTAATCCAAACTTATCAAACAATCAAATAACACAACAATCACATCAAACATCTATTTTCAATTTATCGAAATTTCAGGGTGTTACAATATCTACTGCTTGAATTTTAATTCAATACTTGTTCAATTAGATTTTGATGAATTCAATTAGTTATTAATAAAAAAAATATAGACATACCCTTAATTGTATTAGTATGATTTTCAATTAGTTCATAAGTGCTTAGTCTTAGGGTTTTAGTTGTTTATTAATTCCATAATTTGTCATTGGCTATATGTCTTCATAAAACTCATGTGAGGTGAGTATGAGTTTGGAGTTCCTATTGTCTGATCGTGCTCTGTGAAAATCTGTTATTTATTTTACAAAGTTATATTGCAGATGATAACTTTGTTTTTCAAGAAAAAGGCTTTAAGTTTTTAAAATTACAATTCAACTCCCATTCTTGTGATATTTGCCTTTACACCCTTATTACTAATACACTCCCCTTTATAATTTCTTTTCCCAAAACACCCTGGTAATTAAATCTTCATTCCTCTCTGTAATTCCTTTCCTCTTCAATATGTGATTTTTTTTGCACTCCCCTTCGATCATCATCACTTGCTCCAACATGTACCCCCAATATGAAAAACAAACTATTGCAATATGATCAAACAAGTGAAGTATATTAGAAAATCAATGCAAAAATTCTATAAATAATTACAAGGCATGAAAGAGAGGGGAAAGGATGAAATTAAAGAGAAATAAATGAAAAAACAATTTGATTGAAGAAATTGATTATCCAATACTGAAAGGAAATCATAAACTGAGTAAATCATCATTAACTATAGTACAGATCACACACCTAAATTGTAAACACCATTTCCTATCCATTAACAAACAGATACCCAAACCATAGAATCAATCAACCTTTAAAACAATACCGTTGTCACCATTGAATAAAAAATTCCAATGAAACCACCTCAAGAACTAACCACTAAATGAGAGGAAATACTTCTAACATGCCCATGTGGCACACATGGTGTCATCTTCCCTGGCTCGACCATTGATAAGTGTCATATTTTAGTTATTTCCAAGATTTTAATGTTGGCACTTATCTTTTGATTTCAATAGTTTTTCTTATAAATTTGCCCTAATCCTAGTTGTTTATATTTAGTACATATATAAATATGTTATTCATATTTTGGAAGATTAGTCCATTCAATTTTGATGTTTCGATAGGTATCAAGTGTATCTAGGGCACCTAAAGCAATCAAGACAAGCAAAAAGGTCATTTATGGGAGCTAAATTCGCCAAAGGTCGCTTGGGCTAATAACTTTTCTTCACTATTATGCATTAACTCGCCCAAGTGAGCATATCATGTGTAAAAAACTTGCTTGGGCGAGTGGAGTCCTTCAGCACTAAGTATTAACTCACCCAGGCTAGTGAAACAAGGGTAAAACTTGCCTAGGCGAGTGGACTTGACCAGCATCCCCATGTCTATAAAAAGACATGCAAATTGAAGAAGAAAACATACTTTAGAGATCAAAGAACGTGAGAAACACCATAGGAATGTAGAGAGAGGTGAGAGAAGAGAGAAAATGAGTGTAATCTTCGTACCCTTATGTATCTCTTTTAATATTTGATATATGTATGAATCTTTTCTACTCATTCTGGTGATTTCATTCTATTCTTAATGCTTGATTCTACTTGATCACTAGTTTCATGAAATTAGATTCGAAGCTTGACTAGAAAGTGCCCTTAGGATTTGAGCTGAATGATTTTACTCTTTACGTTACGTTGTTAGGAATAGAGCATAACATTTTGATTGCAAATAGCACAAGATTATGATTATAATGTTGGGTTATTTACTTCATATGCGAGGGATCGATTCAGGGTGAATTAATGTGTGCATCAGTAATGTTAGAAAATGATTCATATAGGTTAATATTAATTGGACACTGAGGGTATGAACGATGAAACTCAATCCTACGTTCTCTTAAATTAATTCATTTTATTAGTTTCCGTAATTTTACATATTTTCGACGCACTAATCTGTTATTTTCGTAAACCATCAAATTTCGATTATATTTGTTGTACATAAACTATTAAACTGTTAACTTTTATCTGGAATAATGGAGTAGCTCAAGTCCCTGTGGAGACGATCTCTTATAAATTCTGTAACCTGCGACGACACTGGTACGCTTGCCAATAGTCTAACAACCATTCTTTTCCTATCACTATATTCAAACAACAACCAACTATTGTTCATCCTCTGGTTTTATCCGTTTCTCTATTTCAACCTTTCTCTTAGTCAAAGTGGTGGTTAGAGACTAACAGTGGAGGAATGCATTCTGCAATTTAAGATGGTGCGATAAATTGAAAGGGGGGTTGGGGGGGGGGGGGGGGGAGTGCAAAATCATATGTGTCGTGAAGATTAATTTCTAGGGTATCACGAGGAAGAAAATTACAAAGGAGAATGTATTAGAAGTAAAGGGGAGTGTCATTGGTTAGTCTAACTCTTTAAGGTTCAATATTACAAGCGTACAACTCACTCCAAAAAAAAGTATAAAAATCGTTCACCTCTATATGACATCATTTACTCACCCTTATGGAGTTTCTATTGGCCCCTACCAACATTCTATATTTCCAAAAATACCCTTTCTCACTTTGTATAATGAAAACACACTTTTGTTGCACTAGTGGGGGTGCGAAAAACATTGTCCAACAAAAGTGAGATTCTGTTGTACAATGCACAACAAAATCATACTTATGTTTTACATTTCTTTTGCACCCTACTAGAGCATCGAAAGTGTGTTTCTATTGTGTGATTGAGGTTGCAAAAATATTGCACAACATAATCATGTGCAAGTGGGGGTGCGAAAAAAATATACAACAAAATCGAGATTCTTGGTTAATTAAAAAAAATATTCGCTGCAGAATTCGCAACCCAAGATTGTGTTGTGTTACAAATTCAGGATGAATGCATTCTTGGTTGCATCTTCAAAATGCTCATTAAATCCAAGGTCTGCCCTTGGTGAGTCTCTCCATTGTCGAGTCTCACCTTCACAAACTCTAAGGTATATGAAGACTACCCTTGATAGACTCGCTTATTACTCCTAAACTTTATCTTTGCAGGGATATAAGTCTGCAGGGACACAACAAAACCCAGGATAAGCAATTCCCTGGTCCAAGGCTCACTCAACGCAAGGCCCATCCTGTTAGATATAGGGGGAGCTTGAAGAGGATCAAGGCAAGGATGAAGCCATTTGTCTTAGACATATTTTAGCTTTTTACATGCCATTCAATTGAAGACATATGTAATTTGTTAAGTTATTTAAGAGCCTCATCTTATGATCCCTTGCATTGCATAAACATCATCCATTGGCATGCATACATGGTTTTAATCAAGTCATATGATTTGTGAAAAAGAATAAGGTTTTCATGTTTACATAAAGAAGCCAATTACTCATGGTTAAGTTTTGAAAATCACTTTTTGCACTGACTTAATCGATTACCAGAATTAGTAATCTATTACTTAAGCCATGAAAAACTCATTAATCGATTACAAGCTAATGGTAATCGATTACATAGCACAAAACACAAAATAAGTCTTCCTGTGGTAAACCATTACCATATAATCGTAATCGATTGCATTACCATGTTTTTTAAGCTAGACTGACTGTGATAATCGATTACATGGTGGTTTAATCGATTACTTTGCTCATATATCTTTTCCAAAAAGAACTAAGAATACTTTAATCAATTAAAAGGATATTAATCAATTACTTAAGTGAAAATAATCGATTACATTTAGTTGAAATAGTTTTCTATAAAAAGTTGTTGGGTCTTTTGATTTAAATAGAACTTGATAATTAAAAATTTTCATTACTTTCAAAAGCCTTATGATTCTAAGAGAAGATATACTGAGATTCAAAGCTCTTGTTCCAAAAAATAAAGATCCTCATGCATCATTGATAAAATTGTTTTGGACAAGATTTGAAAAAAGTTTTCTTGGAGAGCTGATATGAAGATTACTTTTTTTCAACTTGATTTCAGTTTGGTAAACTCATTCACTTTCATTCTGTGGATCATAAGGTTGTATCTCTCCTTTAAACTCTTGCTGTAATTCATTTTTACATTCTTACTTGTAAGTTTCTATCTCAAAGAGGTTATTTAAAGATTTTCTAGAGTTAGGTTCTCTAGAGGGAAGAGTAGAGAAGGGTTCTCCATGTCTTGATCATTAGAAGTCTGAAGGGTGTTTAGATTTCAGTTCTTTATCTAGGGTTGATAAAGGGTGATCATTTGTAAGCTTGTAAAGAACAGATTTTGTTATAGTGGAACTCTAGCCAAGGTTTGGTTAGAAGAAATTGGATGTAGTTTCTCTTATTGATGAGTGAACCAGTATAGTTTTGGTGTTCTCTTATTCTCTCATCTTGCTGTCTTTATTGGCTAATCTTTTGGTTAATATTTTCAAGATCAACAGATAATTTTTATGCTATTGCTTTCTATGAAGGGTGAGTCTTGATTGATTGAATGCTTCATTTTCAAAAGGGTGTCCTTGTGATACGATCTTTTATCCGCTGCTAGTTTCAAAGAAATATTTTAGAGACCGTGTTTTAACCCATTCACGCCCTTCTTGGTTAGTTGTGTGTGTTCATATTTTTTTTTTCAATTGATATCAAGAGCAGATTCTTGAGTGTTATTCAAGGAGGCTGCCTCCCTCAATCGTCCTCCGATGTTTGAAGGAGAGCATTTCAGTTTTTGGAAAAATAAAATGCAGATTTTCATTCAATCAAATGACCCCAGTGCATGGAATGTAATAGAAAAATGTCCTTTGGTTCCTACGAAAATCGTTGGTAATAATATGATTCCCAAAGTGTGGGATGAGATGACAGATGTAGAAAAGAGAGTTGTTCAATATGATTTTAAAGCTAAGAGTATGAATACTTCTGCATTTCTTCTGACGAATTCTTTAGAACTATTAGGTGTAAAAGCGCAAAGGAAATGTGAGAGATGTTGGAAGTCTCTCATGCAGGAACCGATGAAGTTAGAAGATCAAGGAACCATGCCTTGATTCATGAGTATGAAATGTTCAAGATGAACACCACAGAAAACATATCTCAGCTTCTAACAAGATTCACTCACATTGTAAATCATCTTCTTGGTCTTGGGAAGATATTTGATGCTGAAGAATTAAATGTCAAAATCTTGAAGTGTCGTACAAGATCATGGCAAGCAAAGGTGACAACAATAAAGGAATCAAAAGATCTTTCCAAGATGTCCATGACTGCACTTTTTGGTAAGCTTCTTGAGTATGAATTAGAAATGTCACAACTAACACATGCAGAAGATGTAGATAATAAACAAAAGAGCATAGCCTTGAAAGTTGCATCATCTAGTGTGGAAAAAGAAGAAGACTCAAGTGAAGATGAAAGTGATGAACACTTGAACCTAATAGTCAAGAGAATCGTGAAATTCATGAAGAACAAAAAGAACTAGAAGTTCTCAAAATTCAACAAAAGAAAGGACAACAACAACAACAACAACACAAACTTCACTTGTTTCGAATGTGGTAAGATAGACCACATTAAATCTGATTGTCCTATATTCTTAAAGAATCAATTAGGTGAAAAAAAGACAAAGAAAGAAGGAAAGCCAAAGAAAGTCTACATAGCATGGAAAGACAATGACTCAACAACTTCTAAATCATCAAGTGAGAATGAAGAAGCTAATGTATGCCTCACTTCTTGATTGAGTGTTTTTAGTTTAATATTTTTCTATTCTTCTTAGCTTATTTGACTTCTCTTGTACTTTTATTTTCTCATTCTAACTCATTTTTTGTCTTAGGCAAACAAGTGGACTTAATTGATAATTCTTGCTTATTTTCAGATTTTTTTGCTTACTTGACCTATCTTCCTTGTGCAGGACACAGAGAGTTCTAAAAAACTCCAAATGCCACATTTGAGTAGTCCCTGAAAAGATAAGGAAAATATCTACAATTTTGTTAGATAAGCCAAGGCCAATTCTATCATTCTGAGGGTCATTCTAGGCTTGGAAGTCAGAACCCCTGGACTCGAGTTTTGGGCTGTGAATTGGTGTTGTTAGTAATTAGTTAGATTAGATGGGCCTAATCATGACCCATCCTTTCCTATTGACTCAGTAACTATATTTTAGTGCAATTAGTTAGTGAAGAGACACACTTCATTTGAGCACAAACAAAATTTGTAGTTTGTTTTAGAAGTTTTCAGAATAAAAAGTTCTCTTTCTTTTTCTCTCAACTGTTCTTTATTGTTCTTTATTTTTCTTCTTCCTTTCATCTTTGTTATTTTATTTTTATCATACAAATTTTGTGGCTCTTACATTGATGATGATCATAGAAAGCTAAATAATCAATCAATCTAAGGATCCAGTCCAAGCAAGGAGAATTTGAGTTTTGGTTTGGTATTCTAGTTTCTATGTGAATGTTCATCTTCTTCTTTAATCCTCTTTTCGATTTTCATGATTATGAATTTGTTTAGGATTGAAAATGAATTAGGTTATAGATTTATTTCCTAATTTTGAATTTTAATCATAGATTGTTTGGATGATATTTCAATCCGATTTGTGATTTCAATTGATTTAGGAGTTAATTCGATTGAACTGCTTCTAATGATATTGAATGAACCTTAATAATATGATCATTGTATGAGAACTATGATAATTTGTATTGCTTGGTTTGGTGAATTGGATTGATATTTTTGAATCTGTTTTACAACACCTTTTATCAATTATATTAGTTTCTATATTTTTCTTGAATTGTAGTTTGTGTTTTCACAATTTTTATTCATTGCCTACAAATTGTTTGATTAAAATCCCCCTATTGTTTATTAGTGAATTGAAGTTGGAACCAAATTGATCGTATCTCTGAGTCGACCTAGGTTAATCATGTGCTACATAATTACCGTAGTTTAATTGTTTTGTAGCGATTCAACAGTCGTTATCACTTCTACAGTAAGTGAAGATGAAGAATTTGTTGAGTTTAAGGGAAGCTGCAAGAAGATTGAAGCAAGGTTGTAGGCTTGATGTTTTAGCTTTTTACATGCCCAAACATTTGAAGGCATTTGTAATTTGTCTAAGTGTTTCAAGTGTATTGCCTTGTAATCTTTCATTAGCATGTGCATTCTCAT
>CM023941.1:14057285-14074750 GCA_013407115.1 Glycine latifolia | reverse complement strand
AGAAAAATAGATCCCTTAAAGAAGGAGCTTGATGTATGGCTGAACCCATTAGCCATTAAGTTTCCCAAATCTACCTTGCAATGAAATCCATTCTTCAAGATTTCTCTAAGAACACAAGCTGTCCACAATTGATGTGCAGCCCAAGGTTGAATAAAAGCTTCAAAGTGCAGCAATGGAAGATGGAAGAAGAAAAGAGATGAAGATGGAAGACACCATGGAGAAGGGCTCCAATAAGTCTAGGAATAATCCCACAATAGCATGTAGGAGCCATTGATAAGACCCAAGAGGTTCTTACACAAGAAATTGAGAGAAACTCTAAAATACAAATTCTGATTTGTATTCAATAATCCAAAGATCCGTACATTCAGTTTTGGATAACTTTATATAGAAAAATGGATCTAACTGAAAGTAATCGATTAATTACTCTTATGTAATCGATTACTAACAAATTCAATCGATTAATTTGTTCTTGAGTTTTCTGGAAGGATGTATGAACAAAGTAATTGATTAATTCATCATGTAATCGATTAAACAAAGTTGTTCCCTTCATAAAGTGCTTCTGTAATCGATTACAACAGACAGAACTTTCTTAGTAATCTATTACAGATAGATGGTAATCTATTACAACAGACAGGAGTTGGTGTGCTTCTTCATGCTTGTCCAAAAGATACAAGTTAGTTTTGATGTTGTCTTGAAGGGCTTGAGTTCTAGCTCTTGTCATGGGTCCTCTAAAACTAATCAAAGGAAGTTCTTCAAGTTCTCCTTCTTGACCTTGCAATGGACCTCCATCATCTTCTTGACCTTGAGCTCACAATGGACCTCCATCATCCCCTTCTTCTTGAAAGGAACTTGACCTCAAGTTTGCTTCCTCACTTGTACCTACATCACACAAAGAAAGATCATAAAACATTAAAGGTATTTACTCACACCATACTCACTAGGCAACTCAAGTTTATAAGCATTTTTGTTGTTCCTCTCTAAAATCTTAAAAGGTTCATCTCCTCTAGGTTGGAACGTGGATTTCCTTTCTTGAGGAAACCTATCCTTCCTCAAATGAAGCCAAACCAAATCTCCTTCATTAAATATCACTTGCGTCTTGTGCTTATTGGCTTGTTTAGCATATTGTTCCATCTTTTTCTCCACATGTGCCTTCACTCGTTCATGCAATTTCCTAACATAAGAAACTTTAGACAAAGCATCATGATTAATTATAGAATAAGTGTTAGGCAATGGCAAAAAATCAAGAGGAGTTAAAGGATTAAAGCCATAAACAATTTAAAAAAGAGATAAGGAAGTAGTCTTGTGAACTACTCTATTGTAAGAAAACTCAATGTGAGGTAGACAATCCTCCCAAGTTCTCAAATTAGCCTTGATGTAGCATCTAAGGAGTTGAACCAATGTCCTATTCACCACTTCGGTTTGGCCATCCATTTGTGGGTGACAAGTTGATGAAAATAAGAGCATTGTGCCAAGCTTACCCCGCAATGTCTTCCAAAAGTGGCTAAGGAACTTTGTGTCTGTATCACTCACAATGCTTCTAGGAAATCCATGAAGTCTTACCACTTCCTTGAAGAAGAGATTGACTACTTCACAAGCATCATCACTCTTGTGACAAGGAATGAAGTCTGCCATCTTAGAGAACCTATCAACAACAAAGATAGAATCCTTTCCCCTCTTGGATCTTGGAAGATCAAGCACAAAATCCATAGAAATGTCAACCCAAGGGGAGTTAGGAATAGGAAATAGTGTATACAAACCATGAGGCATTAATCTAGATTTAGCTTTATGACAAGTAATACATTGAGAAACAAGCTTATGCACATCATGCCTCACTTTTGGCCAAAACAAATGTTCATGTAAAATAGCCAAAGTTTTATCCACACCAAAGTGCCCCATCAAATTATTCTCATGAGCTTCCCTAATGAAAAGTTCTCTCAAAGAGATTTTGGGAACACATAGTTTCTTTTCCTTGAACAAAAAACATCATGTCTAAAATATCCTTGATGAGCCCCCTTCTCACACAAAGCAAAAATACTAAAGAAGTCATGATCACTTGAATACAATTCCTTTATGTGATTAAAACCAAGCAATTTAATTTCAAGCATAAAAATCAAACAATGTCTCCTTGATAAGGCATCTGCCACTATGATAAGTGCCATATTTTAGTTAATTTAGGGATTCTAATGATAACACTTATCTTTTGATTTTAAAAGATTTTCTTGTAAACTTGCTCTAAACCTAGTTGATTTGTATTTGGTACTTATATAAATGATGTTTTTTCATATTTTGGAAGATTTTTTCAATCAAAATTGATATTTTTATAGGTATCAAGTTTATCAAAGCTTTCCAAACAAGCAAAACAAGCAAAAGGGGAAAAATGGACATTTCCTGAAGCTATTTTGCCCAGAACTCGCCCAGGCCAACATTAGAAAGGAAACTCTGTCGGAGTGATTCGGGGATCACTTCCTTCATCATGTATTCAGTTGATCTTGTGCTCTCCACAATGATCGGCTAACTTCTCTAAGGATTGGATGTAATCTTCTACCCTTAAGTATCTCTTTTAATATTTATTTATGCATGAATCTTTTCTATTCCTTATTGGTAATTTCATTCCGTACTTAATGCTTGATTCTAATTGATCACTAGTTTCATGAAATAAGGTTCTAAGTTTAACTAGAAAGTACTTTTAGGATTTGAACTGAATGATTTTACTCTTTACGTTATGTTACTAGGAATAGAGCATAACGTTTAGATTGCAAATAGCACGCGATTGTGATTGTAATGCTGGGTTATTTACTTCATATGCGAGGGATTGATATTCAGTAAATATCCTTAGGATTCTCAAATACGAGGAATCAATTTGGGGTGATTTTATGTGTGCATCAATAATGATAAGAAAATGATTTATACATGGTAATGTTAACCAGATACTAAGGGTATGAATGATGAAGTCCAATCCTACACTTTTCTTGAATTAATTAAACTCGTTTTATTAGTTTCCATAATCTTTCGTAATTCCAACGCACTAAATCCATTATATCCGCATTTTCTTTAAATTTCGTAATTTTGGTTATTTCACAAATACATGAAACTCCTCTTACACTCGTTGTACATAATTATTGAACTGTTAAGTTTTATTTGGATCAACTGAGTAACTCAAGTCCCTGTGGAGACGATCTTTTATAAATTCTGTAACCTGCAACGATAATTGGTACGCTTGCCAAAAGTCTAACACACTACATTCAACTTTCCTTGCTTGTGTTTAATGACATAAGGAAATTGCTCAATAAATTCAACTCACTTAGCATGTCTCTTGTTGAGTTTACCTTAACTTTTGAAATATTTAAGAAACTCATGATCACTATGTATCACAAATTCCTTAGGTAAAAGATAATGTTGCCAAGTTTGCAATACTCTAACAAGTGCACACAACTCTTTATCATAAGTGGAATAGTTCAAACATGCACCCTTCAATTTCTCACTAAAATAAGCAATAGGATGTTTATCTTGAATCAAAACCCCCCAATGCCCACATTAGATGCATCACATTCCAATTCAAAGGAAGCATTAAAATTAGGCAATGCAAGAATAGGTGCATGAGACTACTTATCCTTCAATGTTTGGAAAGAAATTTTATGTTCTTGCTTCCAAGAAAAGCTCAGTTTGCTTCCAAGATTGCATAGCTTTGGGCAAATTTTCTCCTTCATTTTCAACATGTAAACAAAGAGAGTTAGGAATCATATAATAAAGTGGTTTTTGTGCTAATAACACTCTTGATTTCCTTTTCACTCAAGAACAAACTCTCTTTAATCTCATGAATTTTTTTGCTCTCATTTTCGTTCTTGTTACTTTTCTTCTCACTAGTTTTTCTCTTTGGTAGATCACTTTCTTTGCCTTTTTTTGTGCAATATTTTTTTTTCAACTAATGAATTCTCTTTTCTTTCATCCCCACTTGATCCTCACACAGTTGTCTAGGAGTCAAAGGCCTCAAAATAATTTTCTTGCCTAAGTGCTTAAACTCTAAAGTGTTCTCCATTCCATTGTGTATGACTTTTCTATCATATTGCCAAGGCCTTCCAAGAAGAATATGTCCAGCCTCCATGGCTACAATATCACCAAGAACTTTATCATTATAAGCATTAATAGAAAAAGGAATGAGCACTTGAGAATTTACCACTACTTCTCCACTTTCACTAAGCCATTGTAGCTTGTATGACTTTGATGCTTTGTGGTTGGCAAGTGTAATTTCTCAACAAGCCTTGTAGTAGCCACATTGGTGCAACTGCCTCCATCAATTATAATTGAGCATACTTTCTTTTCAACTAAACACCTAGTATGAAAAATATTTTCTCTTTGAGTCTCTTATTTTCCTAAGCAAAAATTGCTCAACATTCTCCTTACCATCAAGAGATCACCTTCCTCTGCTTCTACAAGTGTTAGTTCTTCTTCATCTTCACTTGAAGAACTAGTTGAGCTACTTGAAGACTCACTCTTTATGCATTCATCCTCAAGCAAAATCATTGTTCTCTTGTTGGGACATTGGGAAGCAACATGACCCTACCAAGGCACTTAAAACACTTGATATTGTTTGATCTTGTTGGAGTTGGATCCACAATTTTTTTTCTTGAGCTCTCCACCTTTTCTTCTTTATTTTTCACTTGAGAAACCTCCCTCACAGGCTTGTCTTTCCAGCTGGTAGTTGCAGCACCATGGGTTTTGGAAGCTTTCCTCTTTTTTAGTTGTTGCTCCACCCTTTGAGCTTTGCGGACTAACTCTTCAATCGTGCCATAAGAATGTAGCTCCATCACATCTTGAATTTCTTTATTTGAGCCATGAAGGATCCTAGCCATGGCTGCTTCTTGGCCCTCCACAATTTCAGTCCTCATCATCATCAATTCCATTTCTTTATAGTATTCATAAACACTATTATAGCCTTGGAAATGTCTTTGGAGCTTGTCGTGAACTTCTCTTGCATAATAAGTGGGAAAAAAATCTGTCTCTCAAGCACCTCTTCAAGTAATTCCAGCCATTTATTCTTTGTCTCCTCAACTTCTCTATATCCATTTGAATTTGGTTCCACCACACCAAAGCATAGCCACCAAATTCTAGAGTTGCTAGAATCACTTTCTTTTCTTCATCAATTTGTTTGCATGAGAAAATTTGTTCTACTTTCATCTCCCACTCAAAGTAAACTTCGGGATCATAATTACCAAGGAACTTTTGAATTTTTATTTTCACTCCACTCAATCCTCTATTCCTCCCTTCTCTCTCTTCTCTTCTAAACCTTCAATCTTCTTCATCTCTATTTTGCCTCATATGATTGTGTCTTCTATTATTTTCTCTCCTATTATTATTTTCTCTCCAATCCTTCCTCTCATTCCCCTCATCTTCATAATATCCTCCATGAGATGATGCATACTCACTCAACCTCCTATTGCCATAAGCCTCTCAATCCACACTCCCAATTGGATTGCTCCTTCTTTGTAACTCTTCAAATCTTCCATCCATCTTGGTTTGTAAATCTTCCATTTGCTTTGTAATGGCTTTCATCAACCTAGAGGTCTTAGGTGACCAAGCTTCATCTCCTATTGAGCTCATCCTTCAAAAGAAATGGTTAGCAAAAACACAAGTATATAAGGAAATTGCCACCACTCTCTAAGTGTTTGCCCTCATACTCATGTTTGCACACTTTATCTAGGCTCTTTCTTTAATGTTCTCTCTTGCCTTTTTTCACTCTTGTTCCTCTCTATAGTTCTTAAGCAACAACATCTAATCCAATCAAGCTTATTTACGATAGTGAAATAGGAAACAATTCTAGGCTAGACTCAAGAGTCTAAGAACAAGAAAACTCTAAGACAAAACCTTGAAATTTTTAAGAGACAAGAAACAAAAGCAAAAATTTTAGAAAAGCACAAACTCAAA
The DNA here is from genome assembly GCA_013407115.1 of Glycine latifolia. NCBI lineage: Eukaryota > Viridiplantae > Streptophyta > Magnoliopsida > Fabales > Fabaceae > Glycine > Glycine latifolia. Next base: position 14,068,828 of record CM023941.1, on the reverse strand, counting down.
TTGGAATTTAATGAGACAACTCAAGGATAATGGCTGTACCAAACTACACAAGGAGGATATACCAATCAAATTCAATTGTTAGAAGCCAAATTTCACAAAGTTTGCATGTTGTAATGACCCACCTCGTCGCTATGATGTCACTAACTCTAATCGTGTATGTTCCAAATTTTAATGAAAAACTCCATTAATTTGATTATAAAAATGGTAGTAAATTTTTTTGTGATATTAGAATTATCATACACAAATTACAACTATATAATTGAATACACATGTATATATATGTTATACCAGTACATATCATCCACATGTCAGAACTTAATTTGGTTTTACATGTATATACACCTGAAATTTACATATCTAATAAAAAGTCAAGGAAACTAACTAAGAAAGAGTTGATTAACAAAACACAACTCTTTCCCAATAAGAATTGCAATGTTATCACGTAGATTGGTGACTCCAACCAAGAAGAATCTCCCTAGAGTCAGTTAATGTTGCTCATCTGCTCACACAAACGAATGTTCGCGATCATCACAGGTACCAACCACATGGTACAACAAAACAAGGGTGAGTCTATTATATAAAACCAACAAGCATCAAATAACCACAATTGGAAAGGAAACAACAATAACAGCCATTATGATTACCAATAATCCATCAGTCCAATACACACTCAACAAACAAATCATCCAATTCATTTCATAACTCAAGCAATCGTACTCAGAATGATACATGATCCTGATTTCACTCTCATCATGCAATGTGGTACCATATCTCGGAAATAGCCTCTCACAGGAAAATGATTCATTGCATATCAAGGCCACTCTGACGTGCAATGGCCATTCCCCCCCGGTGATCAGCCAGTGTCGCTAGGGAATTCCAAACCTGATGACCCCTTAGTACCTGTGTTCTTAGCCCATCGAAATCCACATGTACGCGCGTGCCTTCATTCTATTTCCATCAATGCAATTGAAGTATGAAACATGAGCATCACTAATGCATGACTCGGCTAGGAACACATCCTTCCTCGCAAGGGTAACCTGTCATGCACCCCCCATATACATACATAATACACCAATGTGGGTTCACTGATGCAGTGACCGTGGCTAGGAACACATTCTTCCTCGCAAGGGTAACCAACCGGTCATTACATCCCATGTGTACATACACAACATACAACCATGGGCACCATTATTGTATGACCTGGCTAGGAACACATCCTTCCTCGCAAGGGTAACCATTCATACACCCCTCATGGGTATCCATGTACATCCACATCACACAATAACAACCATGGGCACCATCAATGCATGACCCAACTAGGAACAAATCCTTCCTCGCAAGTGTAACCCGTCCATGCACCCCCCCTATCGTTATCAATATATATCCACATCACACAATGACATTATTCACATTAACATTATCTCTTATCAATGTCATTATCAATATCCACATCACATCATCTAATATCATCATCATACATATTAATCTCATCTCATTCTAACATCATCCTCATAAATATCCATAACAACATTGTTGATATCAGTTTCACTAATATCAACAACATCAGTAATAAATACACTGCATCCCATTAGTTTAAAACATCATTTGACTTGAAAACGAGCTTACACAGGTACAAATACACATCAATTATGAATACATCACATCCCATTAGTTAAAAACTTAGTTTCTTAAAAAACTAGCACATAGCAGGGACAGGCAGATATCCTCATAGTTGGATTCCCTGGCCCCAACTATGGTATCTAAACTATTACTAACATAATAAACTCCTCTTACCTAACTAGAAGTTCTCCCTGTTACAACCTCACGGTGTTGTTTTGAGATCCTTCAATACACATGTTTGTCAAAAAACAGAGCTCTATATACCAAATTGAAGGCAATTTAGTATAGATTTCAAAGAGAATATCAATATTAACAGTTGGGGTCTAATACCCACTCAAATCAAAAAGGGGTTAAATGGTGTTTTTGGGAATCCACATCAAAAGACATAATTTTGAAATTCCAATCACACCAATATGACCAGGGTTCAACAAGGGTCACATAAATGACATCAATTTCATAAAAAAAAGACTTTTACAACATCTCATTTTTAAAGAGTTTTCAAAGGAAGTGTAAAACTCTGAACAACGATATCCAAAACACAAGAGACACGAAGAGAAGCTTAAAATAGCTAGAATAGTACAAAAGAAACCAAGATTGCCTCAAGGAAACCAAGAAAGAAAGATTTGGAAGCTCCATTCTCTACCGAAGCTTCGAGATGAGTTTCAAATATTCTACTCCGATTACGAGGTTCTTCTCCGTGCCGTGGTCCCGTGGTGGTTGATGGTGGTCTTAGGTGGTGGAAGGAAGTTTCTAGGGTTTTTGGGTGATTTTAGAGAGAGAAGGAGAGAGAAAATGCAGAAAATGCGTTTCTGCGCTGTTGGTGCGTATTTATAACTCGATGGCGTCGCTTAGCATGCCCTGACTCGCTTAGCGCACCAGCAGGTCTCGTTCAGCGTGCCCTCCCTCGCTCAGTGCGACAGCAGGTCTCACTCAGAGCAATTTCCTCTTTGTTAGGAAATTTCGTGGAATTGCGCTCAGCGTGACTTGGCTCGCTTAGCGAGCCTGATGGTCTTAAAGATCCCAACGGTTAAAAGATGCAAAGATGTGTTGGGAAGCTACTATCAAAATGTGAAGGTGATCCAATGATTAAATCAAACAAAGTTCTCATAACTTAACATTCATACCAAGAAATTTCACAAGGTTAATCTACATAGCAAATCAACTAATCCAAGCTTATCAAACAATCAAATAACACAACAAATACATAAAACATATACTTTCAATTATCGAAATTTCAGGGTGTTACACATGTCATACAAGTTCACTTAGTTTTGTGGTTCAAAAGAAATTTGAACTTATACTTTTGTGACTTGTTTTTGCTTCTAAATTCTGTTTTATTTGTATTGTTCCAGCTACAATTCAATAATTTCTTTGGCTATCCATAATTATTTTTCTTTTGCACTTTCTTATTTCTTTCACAATATTTTTTTTGCAAGCTTTTGTTTTTCTTTTGTATAAGTTCAAAAATTCTCAAAGAAATGAAGGAATCACGAAAAATATGATGTATAACAAGTGTAAAATTTGCTTCTAACAACTCAATTCAGTTTAGGCATGAGATTATAATCAAAACAAGTGGTTATACAACACATAAACACTACTAACACAAGTTTACAAGAATCAAAGCTAGAAAATTAGAAAAATATCAAGAACAAATGAAGAACATGAAGACATGAATTCACATGAAACTTGAAGAAAACTACTAGGGTAGGTGGCAGACATAACACAAAGTCCACACCACCAAGAATTTTTCACAAAAACTCAAGGAAGTTAGGAAAAGAATAGGATTTATGACTTTCAAATAGGTGCAGTTTTTTTTGTACCTTTGAAGAAGTTCTAAGAACTAAACTTGAAGAAGAATTCCACAAGAATTAGGCTCTAGATACCACATGATGTATGACTGAACCCATTAGCCATTAAGTTTCCCAAATCTACCTTGCAATGAAACCCATTCTTCAAGAACACAAGTTGTCCACAATTGGCGTGCAGCCTAAGGTTGAATAAAAGCTTCAAAGTGCATCAATGGAAGATGGAAGACACCATGGAGAAGAGCTCCAATAAGTCTAGGAAGAATGGCCACAATAGCATGTAGGAGCCATTGATAAGACCTAAGAGGTTCTTGCACAAGAACTTGAGAGAAACTCTCAAAAACAAATTCTGATTTGTATTCAATGATCCAAAGATCCGTACATTCAGTTTTGGATAACTTTATATAGAAAAATGAATCTAACTAAAAGTAATCGATCAATACGACCCTGTAATCAATTAAGTACTCTTATATAATTGGTTACTAACAAATTCAATCGATTAGTTTGTTATTGAGTTTTCTAGAAGGATGTATGAACAAAGTAATCGATTAAAACAGAGTTGTTCCTTCACAAAGTGATTCTATAATCGATTACTCATGGATGATAATTGATTACAATAGACAGAATTTGCTTAGTAAACTATTACAGATAGATGGTAATCTATTACAATAGACAAGAGTTGGTGTGCTTATCCATGCTTGTCCAAAAGATACAAGTTAGTTTTGATGTGGTCTTGAAGGGCTTGAGTTCTAGTTCTTGTCATGGGTCCTCTATAGCTAATCAAAGGAAGTTCTTCAAGTTCTCCTTCTTGACCTTGCAATGGACCTCCATCATTTTCTTGACCTTGAGCTTGTAATAGACCTCCATCAGAGCTACAACTCTTCTTAATGAGATAAATTTGCCTAAACATTTTTGGGCTGATGCTGTGAGTAAATAGTTTGCTACACTTTGAATAGATTACTAATATGGCTTATTTTGAAGAAAACTCCTTATGAACTATACAAAGGTAGAAAACCAAACATATCTCACTTAATAGCATTTGGCTGCAAATGTTTTGTTTTAAATAATGGTAAAGAATCTCTTGGCAAGTTTGACGCCAAGGCTGATGAAGTCATCTTGCTTGGATATGCATTACAAAGCAAAGCATATAGAGTCTTTAATAAGAGAACCTTATGCATGAAAGAATCAGTTCATGTTATTTGTGATGAATCTAACTCCTCTAAAGAGGAAAATAAGTGTGAAATTGATGCAGGCCCTATAAAAGAGAATATACAATTAAATGAATCAAATGAAAAGGAAAAGGAAGAACCAATGGCAGAAATGGAACAATCAACATCTATCCAAAAGCCTAAAGACTGGAGAACTACAAGAGATCTCTCCCTTGACAACATAATTGGTGAATTCATTAAGGGAGTATCTACTAGATCTTCACTAAGAAATCTCTGTTGTGATATGGATTTTGTTTCACAAATTTAACCTAAGAGCATTGACCAAACTTTACTTGATGAACATTGGATGCTTGCCATGCATGATGAACTGAATCAGTTTAAGAGAAATGAAGTTTGGGAATTTGTTCCTAGACTTTCTTCTCACAAACCTATTGGCACTAAGTGAGTTTTTAGGAACAAACTTGATGAGAGTGGAATCATAGCCAAAAACAAAGCTAGATTGGTTGCAAAAGGTTACAACCAAGAGGAAGCCATAGACTATGAAGAGACCTATGCTCAGGTAGCAAGGTTAGAGGCCATTAGGTTACTACTTGCATATGCATGCTTAATGGATTTAAACTGTTTCAAATGGATGTAAAAAGTGCTTTTTTAGATGGATATATTAAGAAGGAAATCTATGTTGATCAACCTCCTGGTTTTGCTAATTTCAAATATCCAAATCATGTTTTTAAACTAAAGAAAACTCTTTATGGATTGAAACAAGCTCCTAGGTCTTGGTATGAAAGATTGAGCAACTTCTTGCTTAGCCAATCTTTCATAAGAGGACAAGTTGACAAAACCTTGTTCATCAAGAAGAATGACAATGATATCTTATTAGTTCAAGTATATGTTGATGATATAATATTTGGTTCTACTAATCATTCTTTGTGCAAAGAATTTTCTATCTCTATGCAGAATGAGTTTGAAAAGTCTATGATGGGAGAATTGACATTCTTTCTTGGACTTCAAGTGAAGAAAATGAAGAATGGAACATTTCTCAGCCAAACTAAATATTTCCTTAAAGTGATAAAAAAGTTTGACATGGAGAAGAGCAAAGATGCTGCAACTCCTATGGCAACCTCAACTTACCTTGATTCAAATGAAAAATGCAAGAGGGTTGATGAATCAAAGTATAGAGGGATAATTGGATCTTTATTGTACTTGACTGCAAGTAAACTAGATATAATATTGAGTGTGTGCTTGTGTGCAAGATATCAATCAAATCCAAAGGAGTCACACCTCACAACAGTCAAGAGAATCATCAAATACCTCCCAAAGGTGCATCACTGAATTTGATTGGCTACTCAGATTATGATTTTGCAGGATGCAAACTTGATACGAAAAACACTAGTGGAACATGCCACTTGTTGGGAAGCTCACTAATCTCATGGCATTGTAAGAAGTAATCATGTGTTGCTCTTTCAACAGTAGAAGCTGAATACATAGCAGCTGGAAGTTGTTGTGCACAAAGCTTTTGGCTTAAGCAACAACTTCACGATTTTGGTGTGGAGATGAATGAAATACCCCTGTTGAGTGACAACACAAGTGCAATAAACCTATCAAAGAATTCAGTCATGCACTCAAGGACAAAACACATAGAGATCAGACATCATTTTCTCAGGGATCACATCCAAAAGGGTAATATCAAAATTGAGTTTATTGATACTAACAATCAATTGGCTGATATCTTACCAAACCCTTATCTAGAGATAGATTCTATGATCTTAGAAAGATGCTAGGTATCCTTGATAAGTCCAATATATGGTAGCATGCTTATTATATACCTTACTACATGATATTTCACTTAAAATTGACTATGCATCAAATATGATTGAAAATGGAAATCCTGTTGAAATACGCAGTTCAATTTGCATAATTGTGGAGTAATCGATTACTATGTGGAATAATTGATTATTTGAAGTTTAGAGACAAATTTAGAGCCAAAACTTCACTGGAGTAATCGATTACAGTGCGAATTAATCGATTACTTGGTACTATCAGTGCACTTCAAAATGAAAAAATCCCTGGAGTAATCGATTACTTGATGTTTTAAATGAATCAAGAAACATAAATTCCCTAGAGTAATCGATTAAAACATAATAGTTGAGAGTTGAATCTGTTTACAAATCTCTTTGGAGTAATCGATTACATCTCGTATTAATTGATTACGCTCTGATTCAGAGACTGACTTCGCCTTAAAATAATTGATTACCAAGTTTATGTAATCGATTATCTATGGCATTTCTGCAAAAAGCTGCAATATTTTTGAAAATCTAAACTGACAATCTCTAGTTTTGTTGATATAAGTTAATGCTTTAGGCTGTGGTGTTTCTATTTTTTTTTTATTGTCTTACTACATTATGGATTTTATATTTTCTTGTACTGCATTTTATGATTAATGAATAAAAGTCTATTTCTTGTTTAAATCTTCCTTGCTTATCTCTAATTGGTATATTGTCTTTGATAAGCCAAAAGGGGGAGAAAAATGAACATATATAGAAACATTTTTTTATGATGCAAGTACAAATTAAATAACTGAATTTTTTAAATCTGAATTACTTGTTGCTCTTATCTGGACTTAATGTAAAATTATTTAAGATAGGGGGAGAAATTTATTGAATGTACACTGTTTATGCAAAGTATACTTGACACTTGCTCTTGGAAAGAAGCTGATTTGATTTCAGGTTATCAAGAATAAATGATGGAGGTCCATGACAAGCTAAAAGTCTAGAAGGAGAGCTTGAAGTACTTCCTTTGGTGAGCTTTAAAGGACCCATGACAAGAGCTAGAACCCAAGCACTTCAACACCACATCAAGGCTAATTTGGACAAGCATGAAGCACACCAACTCAAGGATAACAAGGGCTGGATTTTAATGTCTCAAGTTCAATTTAATTCCAATTAAATTCAGCACTTGTTAGAAGCAAAAGTAGAAACAATAAAAAGGCTTTTTAGTGCAATTGTGTAAAGAGGTGTTGGTGCACTTGTGTGTAATTTGTGTAACAACTTTGTAAATTAGTTGGCTGCACTTAGAAACTAAAAATAGTGCCCCTTTTATGAGAATGGGACAGCCAAGGGAGCCAAGGGTCACTTAGGAGAAGCTTGCACCACAAGCTTCATTAAGCTTGCTTTAGGCTCCTTTATTGTGCACTGCAAGCTTCATTTGAATTGTCATTTCATGTGCATTAGCTTGTAATTTTGTGGCATTTATAAGGTGCCCAAAAATGAATGTAAAGGAACTTTGGTTCATTAATACAAATCTAAAAATTTGTGTGAGAGTTTCTCTCTTGTTCTTGTGCAAGAACCTCTTGTTTCTTATCAATAGCTTCAAGTTATTGTGGTGATTCTTCCTAGACTTATTGGAGAGATTCTCCATGGTGTCTTCCACCTTCATCCCTAACCTCTCTTCCATCTTCCATTACTGAAATTAAAAGCTCCCAACCAGCCAAGGTTTCACATGAAATGCTGGACACTTTTGGGTTCTTGAAGTTTGCTTGAAGTTTGGGTTTCATTGCAAGGTAGATTTGGGAAAACTAATGGCTAATGGTTCAGCCATACATCAATAAAGCTCCTAGCATTCATCCCTCAAAAGCACATGAAGGCTAATAATGTTCAATTGAAGTTTGGCATGATCAAAGCCAAAAAGGGGGAGATTGTTAGATACAGGGGGATCTTGAAGAGGATCAAGGCAAGGATGAAGCCATTTGTCTTAGACATATTTTAGCTTTTTATATGCCATTCAATTGAAGGCATATGTAATTTGTTAAGTTGTTTAAGACTCTCATCTTATGATCCCTTGCATTGCATAAACATCATCCATTGGCATGCATACATGATTTTAATCAAGTCACATGATTTGTGAAAAAGCATAAGGTTTTCATGTTTTCATAAGGAAGCCAATTACTCATGGTTAAGTTTTGAAAAATCAATTTTTGCACTGACTTAATTGATTACTAGAATTAGTAATCTATTACTTAAGCTATGAAGAACTCATTAATCGATTACAAGGTAATGATAATCAATTACACAACACAAAACACAGAATAAGTCTTCCTGTGGTAATCGATTACCATATAATCGTAATCGATTACATTAGCACATTTTTTAAGCTAGACTGACTATGATAATCGATTACATGACGGTTTAATCAATTACTTTGCTCATATATATTTTCCAGAAAGAACTAATAACACTTTAATCAATTAAATAGGATATTAATCGATTACTTCATTGAAAATAATCGATTACATAGATGATTTAATTGATTACATTTAGTTGAAACAGTTTTATATAAAAAGTTGTTGGGTCTTTTGATTTAAATAGAACTTGATACTTTAAAATTTTCATTTTACTTTCAAAGCCTTCTGATTCTAAGAGAAGATATATTGAGATTCAAAGCTCTTGTTCCAAAAAATCAAGATCCTCATGCATCATTGATAAAATTGTTTTGGACAAGACTTGAAAAGAGTTTTCTTAGAGAGCTGATCTGAAGATTACTTTCTTTCAACATGATTTCAGTTTGGTAAACTCATTCACTTTCATGTTGTGGATCATAAGGTTGTATCTCTCCTTTAAACTCTTGTTGTAATTCATTTTATATTCTTACTTGTAAGTAGCTATCTCAAAGAGGTTCTTTAAAGCTTTTCTAGAGTAGGGTTATCTAGAGGGAAGAGTAGAGAATGGTTATCTATGTCTTGATCATTAGAAGTCTGAAGGGTGTTTAGATTTCAGTTTTTTATCTAGGGTTGATAAAGGGTGATCATTTGTAAGCCTGTAAAGAACAAATTTTGTTATAGTGGAACTCTAGCCAAGGTTTGGTTAGAAGAAACTAGATGTAGTTTCTCTTATTGATGAGTGAACCAGTATAGTTTTGGTGTTCTCTTATTTTCATCTTGTTGTATTTATTTGCTAATCTTTTCAAGATCAACAGATATTTTTTCTGTTATTGCTTTCTATGAAGGGTGAAGCTTGATTGATTGAAAGCTTCATTTTCAAAAGGGTGTCCTTGTGATACGATCTTTAATTTGCTACTAGTTTCAAAGAAATATTTTAAAGACCCTGTTTTAACAAATTCACCCCTTTTTGGTTAATTGTGTGTGTTCGTATTGTTTTTCACATCCTTGGTGAGTCTTGCATCTCAAAAGGTTCTCAAAATCCAAGGTCTGCCCTTGGTGAACCTCAATAAAACCTAGGATCAACTCTTGGTCATATCTACAAAGGTTTGCAAAACCCAAGGTCCACCCTTGGTGAACCTCACCAAAACCAAGGACCAGCTTCTGGTCGAATCTCCAAAGGCTTGCAAAACCAAAGTCCGCCCTTGGTGAGTCTCGGTCTCCAAAGGTTCGACAAACCCAAGGTCCACCCTTGGTGAACCTTGCCAAACCTAGGAAGAGCATATCCTTGGTTCAAGACTTGACAAACCCAAGGTCTACCCTTAGTGAACCTCCTTTCTGTCAAGTTTCCTCTACACAAAAAAAAAGGTATTCAAGGTCCACCCTTGACAAACTTTTACACTCCGAAAATCTATCTTTGCAGAAATATAAGAAACCCAAGGTCCACCCATGGTGCACAAAACCCAAGACACTCTTGGTACCACTCATCCTAGAACAAGAGGCAAGACAAAACAACACCAGACTCGTCAGCAAAACCTTCAACAAAGTGGAATTCCAACTATTTCCTCATAAACATTAGGGGAGAAGCTCTGCAAAATGACATAAAATGCCATCATATAAATGACAAGACCTTTAATTAGGTTGAAATTGTTGAGTTTAAAGGAAGCTGCAAGAGGAATTGAACCAAGGTTGAAGACTTGATTATGTTTTTAGCTTTTTACATGCCCAATCATTTTGATGGCATTTGTAATTTGTTTAAGGGGTTCAAGTTAAATGCCTTGTGATTTTTCTTTAGTATGTGCATTCTCATGATCAAGCATACATGGTTTTTAAATCTTAAAGAAATCAAATGGTTTTACAAAAAGTTAAGTTCTCAAAGGCTAAGTTCTTTAAAAAAAGCAAATCTTACTGCTTTAATCGATTACACAATCAATTTAATCGATTAAAGACATTCAAACTATTCTGGAAAAACCTTGAAGAACAGTTTAATCAATTACTGGTTTCTTGTAATCGATTACATAGTGTTTTATGAAAAGCCATACATCACTGGTTTAATCGATTACCTCATTCTGTAATCGATTATCTTAATTCATTTTTCATGATGCTATTCTGTTTTAATCGATCACTGAACGGTTTAATCAATTATTATGTTCATGAAACCATTTCCAGAAAGCTGATGAACAGTTTAATCGATTACATGTGGCAATTTAATTTATTACACCAGCGGATTAATCGATTAGTGTCAGTTAAATCTGTTTTATATAAAGCTTGGTGAGTCTTTTTCTTATAAATACACATTGAACGATTTACTCAGTACAAAAGTGACTTACCCAAAAGTTTCTGAGCTTTTATAAGTGCCCAAATTACTGTTTTACTCTGAGTTCAAACGACATCTTATGTGATCAAGATTTCTGAGTTTTTTAGAGAAGATGTTTTAAAGAAAAAAAGGTTTTCAAGATTGTGATGCTGAGCTATTATGCTTTACAACCTAAAGAGTGTGGTAATCTCATTTCATTTTCATTCATTCATACATGAAAGATCTCAGGTTTTGTTTATCTTGAACCCATCTTTTTAGAAGTTCTAACATTTTCTGTTGTATTGTGATATATCATTGTTTTCTTTTCAAGCTTGCTAGAGTAGGGTTCTCTAGGTTTGGGATTCTGAGTAGGGTTCTCAGTATCTTGTGATTTGTATTCTAATAGGGTTTTAGAATCAGCTTCTTTGTCTAGTTTTGATAAAGAGATCACTTGTGAACAGCTTGTAAAAGATTATTTGATTTAGTAATTACTCTAACCTAGT
>CM023941.1:13911231-14021896 GCA_013407115.1 Glycine latifolia | reverse complement strand
TAAAATGTTTATCAAGGCAGTTTATATGTAAATGAAGGTAAAATAATTGATTATTCCGATACGTAATCAATTACATTGTTCTTGATGAGTTTTCCAGAAAGAGCTAAGAACAAAGTAATCGATTATATGCTTAGGTAATCGATTAAAATAGTAGAAAACAATATATTTTCTAAAAACCTTTGTTTCAATTCAAACACTTAATCAATTTATCAAAACCTTGTGAATTCTATAACTCTAACTAAGTATCTAAATGAATGATATGAATGCAATGCACTTGGATCACCAGAAATGCTTCTTCCTTTTACAATTAATCACAAATTAATCTTCAAGTCTTCAAGGCATGTTGAAAGTTCAAAACAAAGCTTGATCTTCTGTCCATTCTTCAAGTGACTCTTTTGAAACCAACAGTTACAACATCCCACGTGTACATACACAACATACAACCATGGGCACCATCAATGTATAACCTAGCTAGGAACACATCCTTCTTCGCAAGGGTAACCAGTCATACACCCCCATGGGTATCCATGTATATCCACATCACAAAATAACAACCATGGGCACCATCAATGCATGACCCAGCTAGGAACAAATCCTTCCTCGCAAGGGTAACCTGTCATGCACCCCCCATCGTTATTAATATATATCCACATCACACATCTAATATCATCATCATACATATTGATCTCGTCTCATTCTAACATTATCCTCACAAATATTCATATCAACATTGTTTAATTCAAACATCACCAATCACATAAGTATTATCTCTTTTTAATCATCACAAACCATGTATACATCATTCAACCATTTCCATGACATCTCAATTTCACTAACATCAACAATATTAGTAATAAATACACCGCATCCCATTAGTTAAAAACATCATTTGACTTGAAAATGAGCACACACATGTACAAATACACATCAATAATGAATACATCGCATCCCATTAGTTAAAAACTTAGTTTTTCTTGAAAACCAGCAGATAGCAGGGACATGCAGATATCTTCATAGTTGGACTCCCTGGCCCCCAACTATGGTATCTAAACTATTAACAACATAATAAACTCCCCTTACCTAACCAGGAGTTCTCCCTATTACAGCCTAGCGGTGTTGTTTCACGATCCTTCAAATACGTGTGCTTGTCCGAGCGCAGAGTTCTACATACCAAATTGAAGACAATTTAGTATAGATTTTCAAAGACAAGGTCAAAGTTAACATTTGGGGTCAAATACCCACTCCAATAAAAAAGGGGCTAAACGGTGTTTTTGGGAGTCCACATCAAAAGACATCATTATGAAATTTCAATCACACCAATGTGATCGGGGTTGAACAAGGATCACAGAAATGACATCAATGTCATAAAAATGAGGCTTTTACAACATCTCATTTTCAAAGGGTTTTCAAAGGAAGTGTAAAACTCCCAACACGGTATCCAAAACACAAGAGACACTAAGAGAAGCTTAAAGTAGCTAGAAGAAGACAATGGAAACCAAGATTACCTCAAGGAAACTAAGAAAGAAGGATATGGAGCTTCGTTCTCTACCTAAACTTCTAGAGATGTTTCAAAGATTCCGCTCCGATTATGAGGTTCTTCTTCGTGCCGTGGTCCCATGACAAGCAACGGCAGCCCGTGGTGGTCGAGGGTGGTGGAAAAGAGGTTACTAAGGTTTTGGGGTTAGTTTAGAGAGAGAAGGAGAGATAAAATGCATTATGTGTGCCCTGGCTCGCTCAGTGCAATTTCCTCTCTCTCGGAATATATCTTGGAAATTCACTTAGCGTGCTCTGGCTTGCTTAGCGCGACAGCATGACTTGCTCATTGCGCTAGTCGCGCTTAGTGTGACATCAAATTCCTTATTTGAACATCCCAACGGTCAAACAATGCAGAGATGAGTTGAAAAGAGACTGTCAAAATTTGAAGGCGATCCAACAGTTAACGAATCTGGGATGGTAGTTTTACCGAAGTAGGTTATGGGTTAAACTATAACTCTCGCATTACAAAAATAAATCAATAAAATTTCACATAACTTAACATTCTTATCAATCAATTTCACAAGGTTAATCTACACAACAAATCAACTAATCCAAGCTTATCAAACAATCAAATAACACAACAAATACAGAAAACATATACTTTCAGCTATCAAAATTTCAGGGTGTTACAACTCTCCCACCCTTTTAGAAATTTCGTCCCCGAAATTTACCTGACTCAAACAAGGCTTAATAGGCTTCTCGCATCTCACTCTCTAGTTCCCATGTTGCATCCTCTCCTAATGTGCCTCCCCAGATCACCTTGACCAAAGGAATTTCTTTCCCTCTTAGGTGCTTCGTTTGTCGATCCTCGATCCTCAAAGGCAATGTTTCATATGTAGAGTTTTCCTTTACTTGGACGTCATCTAACTTGACTACATATGAAGGATCATGGACATACTTACGGAGTTGGGATACATGAAAGACATTATGAAGATTAGGAAGGGACGGAGGTAACGCCATTGGATATGCCACACAGTCGACTCTTTTAAGAATTTGGAAGGGACCAATAAAATGAGATGAGTTTTCGGGATTTTAAGGCTCGACCAACCCCGGTCCATGGAGTGACTCTCAAGAATACATGATCACAAACCTCAAATTCTAGGTCTTTCCTCCTCTTATCCTGGTAACTCTTCTGCCTACTTTGAGCAGTCCTCATTCTCTCTTGGATCAACTTGACCTTCTTAGTGGTTTGTTGTACCACTTCAGGTCCTAAAATGAGGTTCTCACCAATTTCTAACCAACACAAAGGTGTCCTACACCTTCTACCATACAGAGCTTTGTAGGGATCCATGCCGATGGTAGAATGAAAAGTATTGTTATAGGTAAACTCTATCAACGGTAGAAAACTCTCCCAACTACCCTTTTGTTCTAAAACACACGCCCTCAAAAGGTCCTCTAAAGACTAAATGGTTCGTTCAGTTTGTCCATCAGTTTGAGGGTGATAGAGTGAACTTAGCCTAAGCTTGGTTCCCAAAGCTTTGTTTAGACTCTCCCAAAATCCAAAGGTAAATCTAGGATCTCTGTCAAATACTATACTAGACGGCACACTATGTAATCTGACAATCTCACTAATATATAGGGAGATCAACTTCTCTAAGGAAAACCTGATATTGATAGGGATAAAGTGAGCAGATTTGGTCAATCTGTCAACAATAACCTAGATAGAATCTACACTTCTTGGGGTTCTAGGCAGTCCTACAACAAAATCCATGGAAATATTGTCCCACTTCCACTAGGGTATCTCTAAGGGTTGCAACTTCCCTGAGGGTCTCTGATGTTCTATATTAGCCTTCTGACAGACTAAACATGCATACAAAAACTCACTAACCTCATTCTTTATGTTTGGCCACCAAAACATTGTCTTGAGATCTTGATACATCTTGGTAGCACTAGAGGGTGGATGCTCAAACTACTCCTATGTCCTTCCTCCAAGATTATTTTCCTAAGCTCAGGTACATTAGGGACACAGATTCTATCTTGAAGTCTCAAGACTCCATCTGGTCCCACACTGAAACGACTATCTCTCATTGACGCTATGGCTTCTAACTGAGTCCTCAGAAAAGGATCAGACTTCTGGCGCTCTCTGATTTTTCCTAGCAAGCCACTATTAATCCTCAAAGCTCCTAGTTTCACACTGTTAGGGGTCACATCACACGCAAGGCTAAGGTCCCTAAACTATTCTAGGAGATTTAGCTCTCTAACCATCAAAGTAGATACATGCAAGAATTTCCTACTCAAAGCATTAGCCGCTACATTGGCTTTTCCAAGATGATAGTTAAGCTCAAAATCATAATCCTTAAGAAACTTTAACCATCTCCTCTGACGCATGTTCAACTCTTTCTGACTAAACATATACTTAAGGCTTTTATGATCACTAAACACTTCAAACTTAGAGCCAAAAAGGTAGTGCCTCCATATCTTAAGAGTAAACACTACAGTGGCTAACTCCAAATCATGGGTAGGATAATTTCTTTCATACGTCTTGAGTTGTCTAGAAGCATAGGCCACTACTTGGCCATTCTGCATCAGCACTCCTCCTAAACCCATTTTTGATGCATCACAGTACACCTCAAATGGTTCTCTTGGGTTAGGCAAAACTAACATAGGCGCAGTTGTCAGCTTTTCCTTAAGAGTTTGGAAACTATGCTCACACTGGTCATCCCACACAAAAACTTGACCCTTACGAGTCAGCTTGGTCAAAGGTAAGGCTAGCTTGGAGAAACCTTCTATGAATCTCCGGTAATATCCCGCTAACCCCAGAAAACTTCTAATCTCAAACACCGACTTAGGACTCACCCACTTAAGATTAGCTTCTACCTTAGAAGGATCTACAGTTATACCACCTTGGGATATCACATGTCCTAGGAAACTCACTTTATCCAACCAAAACTCGCACTTGGACAACTTAGCATAAAGTTATCGATCCTTAAGGGTTTGCAACACAATCCTCAAGTGCTCCTCATGCTCCTCTCTAGTCTTAGAGTACACCAAAATATCATCTATGAATACTACCACAAAACTATCAAGATAGGGGTGAAAGATCCTATTCATATAATCCCTAAACACAGCAGGAGCATTAGTCACACCAAAAGGCATAACTAAATACTCATAATGACCATAATGGGTCCTAAAAGTAGTCTTCGGAATATCCTCAGACTTCACTTAGATCTGATGGTAACCTGATCTAAGGTCTATCTTATTGAACACACAAGCTCCCACCAACTGGTCCATAAGGTCATCTATTCTAGACAAATGATACTTATTCTTAATCGTCACTTTATTTAGCTGACGGTAGTCTACACATAACCTCATGGCTCCATCTTTCTTCTTCACTAACAACATTGGTGCTCCCCATGGAGACACACTAGGCCTCACAAACTACTTATCCAACAACTCTTCTAACTGCTTCTTAAGCTCGACTAACTCTATATGAGACATCTTATA
Organism: Glycine latifolia; assembly: GCA_013407115.1. NCBI lineage: Eukaryota > Viridiplantae > Streptophyta > Magnoliopsida > Fabales > Fabaceae > Glycine > Glycine latifolia. The sequence continues at coordinate 14,016,916 of CM023941.1, read as the reverse complement.
AGGGGCTATGCATATAGGTCCGGCACCAGGTACCAAATCTATAGAAAACTCAATCTCTCTTAGGCACTAAATCAGATATATCCTTAGGAAACACTGGTCACCTAGAGAAACCTTGGTCTCTACTTCCAGGTTAGACAAGATCATGTACACTTGAGCATTTTCTTTCAAAGATGACACAATTTGGTTGGCCGAGATAAACATCCCATTATTACTCACCTCAGGATCACCAAACACTACAGTTCTATCAAAACAATTTAACAAAACATGGTTGGAAGATAACCAGTTCATACCCAAAATAATATCAATTTGGATGAGAGGCAAACAAATCAGATCAACAAGGAATTTTCTACCATAAATTTCTACAAGACAATTCAAACACATCAGAAGTCATAACAGACCCACTAGTTGGGGTCTCTACCACAAGCTCATCATTCAAAGAAGACACAAAAAGTTTAAGTTTCTCTACACACAAATAAGATATAAACGATTGGGTCACACCGGAGTCAAAAAGGAATCCTTTTTATGAAACATTTACCTTGGATTAGATCTTTAGATTTTGAAGCTTCAGCACCACTAAGAGTATAGACTCTTCCTATGGCCTTCGGATGTTCGGTTTGGTCCGTCAGACCTCCACCATTCTGCTCTCTCTTAGGATATAGGCAATCTCTTTGAAAGTGACCCAAACGTCTGTAGTTGTAATAGATTATGTCTCTATCTACATAGTTTGAAGAGACATGTCCTTGCTTACCACACTTAAAGCAAATGATCTGAGGCAAAAAAGTAGTGGGTCTACTACCACTACCACCAGAAAACCCCATAACAGCGGTCCTTTGATGGTTGGGACGACTAACATATTGCTTAGGAGGGATTGGGTATGGTTTCCCATGATTCTGAGGCCCGGTCTTCTTATTCTTCACTGGACCTGTACTCTGATAATATGTCGCCCTGTCTCGGGAGTCTTCATCCCATATTCTACACATGTTAACAAGCAATGGGAATTGGCAGACACCTTGATAGTTCACAGCTTGCTTCACTTCAAGTCGCAAGCCATTCAGAAACTTTACACACTTGGAGCTTTCACCATCTCTTCCTTGGTAATGAGGAAAGTACCTCACCAACTCTTCAAACTTAGCTACATACTCAGCCACAATCATGTTCCCTTGCTTAAGCTCTGCAAATTCCACCTCTTCCTTGTTCCTAACATCTTCAAGAAAGTACTTCTCCAGAAATACCCTCTTGAAGATTTCCCAGGTCATAACTTGACCTTCAGCCTCCAAGCATTGACGAGTGTTCTCCCACCAATAGTCAGCTTCTTCTATTAGAGTGTAGGTGCCAAAAGTAATCTTCTGCTCCTCCAGACATGCTATAACTCAGAAGATTTTCTCAATCTCCCATATCCAGTTCTGTGCATCATCAGGGTTGTATCCTCCATTGAAAGTAGGGGGTTGTTTCACTGGAAGTGGTCCAACCCTTGGTACTCAGCAACTCCAGCGGTTTCTCCTCTATTTTGATTCCCTAGAGCCTGAGCTAAGGCTTGGAGAGCATCAGCTATAGCACGACCATTCCTACCTGCCATCACTTCTTGCACACACCAAGTGAAAACCTGGAAAAAATACACACAACAAAAACACAAGACAATTCTACACCGATTCTTCACTCTTTGTATTCCTGACTGCTTGCCATAATGTTCCATTGCACTACACGAATTACCTAAATGGCCAGTCTGATAACTCATGACAAGGAATTGGAACTCATGGTATAACAGACATCAGAAATACAAACATGCTATGCCCATCCCAAGAAATCTCCACAACCTATGCATCACAACAAAGTGTAGAAGTCTTAAACGCAAACAGTTCAACCCACTACCAAACAATTAGTTACTTCAACCATCAAACATTCAATCAAGCAAACACAGAATGCATAGAGAAACATAGTAGACTCACAACTCACCGGTCGAAAAGGTTCAACCTACTCTAATACCACTAATGTATATAACTAACTCTAATAGTGTATATTTCAAATTTTGTTGAAAACTCCATAGTTTGATTAGGAAAATGGTAGTGAATTTTTTGCGATAATACAATTATCATACACAAATTACAATTATATAATAAAATACCTATGCACACACACACACACACACTACATATATATATATATATATATATATATATATATTAAAACAGTACATATCATCCACATGTTAGAACTTCATTTAGTTTTACATGTATATACACCTGAAATTACATATCTAACAAAAGAGTCAAGGAAAGTAACTAAGAAAGAGTTTATTAACTACACACAACTCTTTCCCCAAAATGAATTTCAACGTCATCACGTCTGTAACGACCTGAGTTTTTAGTTGTTAATCTAGACGCTTATGTGTGTTATGGTGATTAATTACATGTGTTATGTTGATTGATTTTATTTATTTTATTTATAAACTGTTGTTTGAAGTGCTTTTTCCTTGGTATGCGTGCTTGATATCTATTGGACGTAAGTCAACTCTGTTGTCTATGGTTGCTGGCCATGCACGTTAATGAGCATGCATTGTCAGTCGTGTTTATAAGCAGTAGAGGGTGCTTTTCCCTTTCTTCTTCCAAGCGCTTTCCTCTTTTTTCTCTGTTCTCTCTCTAAAAACTCACCCAGAACCCTCTCGTTCCCAACCCCTTCCTTGTTACCTTCAACCTACGAGAACTGTCATAGCTACTGCAGAGTGCCGACGCCAAGGAGAACTTCATGGTCGGAGCAGAAGTTAAGAAACAAACCATCGAGAGGCTCTTGGACGAACCCCGGGTTAGGTAAGGGGAGTTTATCGTGTTTTGTAACAGCTTTAGATACCATGGTTTGGGGGCCAAGGAGTCCAACCGTGATGATAACTGCATGTCCCTGGTGTGTGTGTGATGTTTTCCAGAAAAGCTATGTCTTTTATGAAGGAGATGTGTTATGCCTTAATCTATTGAATGTCGTTTTGTGTTTATGTTTGATGTTCTGGGATGAAAAGTCAATGGTGTTCTTGTGGGGAGTAGAGGTTTAAAGAAATCCCCATGCATGTGTGTGAAGTTGGCATTTTTGATGCTGAAAAGCTTCTAAGACACATGCGGAAGTGTTCGTGAAGGTGATAAGTACCGGGATGGGTTGGTCGTGTTACACATAGACATCAACACCTTGTGTTTTGGACGTCGGCTACCAGGATGGGTAGGCCGAGTTAAGCAGGTTACGTAGCATGCATACATGCAGGACGTAACTTAGTCTTTGTTGGCAGACGTTTGTATACCGGGTTACCTACCCGGGGTTGTCTCCTTAAGAGTTGTTAGGACTCGCTTCCTTTTCTTTAGATGTGCCGGGTTCCTTACCCGGAGTAATATGATAGAGCTGTTAAGCTCAAGTTACTTCACAAGAGGGAGAGTGAGAGTCATTGGGTTCTCTAACTCGGATGAGCTCCTGTCTTCTCGGGAATAGAGCCACCAGGGCTTCTACTCGGTTGAGTTGTGGTCTTTCTTCTTGAACTACCGGGTTCCCTTACGACTTTGTAAATTGGTATCCCAGAATCTTACAAGCACTATCGGTTATAATCTATTATAGTGCTTATGCAATCAATTACATAGTGCGGAACTTGTCCTTGGAACTTTATGAGAAACCTAAGGACCCCCTTGACCACCTTTGGCAAATCCTTACCAAATCCAACCCACCTCGACCGACCTCCCCCGACCTCGTCCGCTCTTGCTACCCTTGCCTTCCCTTGTCCAAACTATACCCCTTATGACCGACCCTTACCGACCTTGTCCGAGTTCTACCGGCCTTGACCAACTTGGGCCGCCTTGGTCTGATCTTGTTCGGATTCTTACCTTGAGATAGTATGTCTAAGTGCCAACCTAGACACCTTGTACTTCACACCGATTCACTTGGTTGTATGTGTTTGTAGTGACATATGTAATTATGTTGATAGCATTTGAGCTCGACCTATGTGATGGCTTGAGATGATGTATGTGTTTGGATATACATAAATACCCACGGGGGTGTATGACAGGTTACCCTTGCGATGAAGGATGTGTTCCTAGCCGGGCCATACATTGATGGTGTCGTGGTGATATTCTATGTATAGATGTGGGATGCCGAGACCGGGTGGTGAACCTTGCAAGGACCACGGTCAGTGCATCGATGGGCCCTCGTTTGGGGCGGTATGTTGAGACATAGGGGGTGTATGAAGGGTTACCATTGCGAGGAAGGATGTGTTCCTAGCCGAGTCATACATTGATGGTGCCTATGTAACATACGACTTTTGCATGACAGAAATGGGATAGATGATTGGCTGTTGGGTACGGAGGTACTGGGGGGCCACGTCTGTTGGGAACTCCTTCTGACACCCATTGGCTGATCACCATGGGGGAGTGATTCCTGTGCACAACAGAGTGACCCTGACAAGCTATTGCATCATCAAACCACAGGGATGGCCTATTTCTGGGATGGTACCACATTGTATGTTGAGAACTGAGTCAGGAGCATGCATCATGCTAGATGTTATAAGTTGACTTATGAAATGTTTGTATATGTCTGTGCACGTTAAGTTCTTGATGGGTGCTTGAATTGTTTGTGTTGGTATGGTGATGATCGTGTTGTTTCTTGACTGGGTTGTGTACCCCTACTATTGTATTTATTGTTGTTATTTAATATGATGAACTCACCTTTGCCTTGTTATACCTTGTGGTTTGGTACCTGTGATGATTGCGAACCGGGTTCGTGTGATCAGACGGGCAGCCGTAGGTGCTTGGCAGAGGACTGTGTTGATTTGGAGCCGTCGGGTTTTGCCGTAATGTCAATGGACATGATCCCGGGTAGGAGTTGCATTTTACTAGATGCACCCCTTATTTTTAATGGATGCACTCCTCTTATTTTACTAATTACACCCTGACTCTTTTTACCTCTCTTTTCATTTGTAAAACACTTGATGTACATATATTGGGACGTGATCAATTGTACTTGTAATTAAACTATGTCTTATGCATACATATATTTGAAATGTCGTATGAGTGCTTTTATTTACGTGTATTTTCTATGATGATGGTCGATATATGCTCGCGAAAAAAAAATTTATCACCGTTTTCACAAGTAACCAAAGGGGTGTTTTCTTTTTAAATTAAATTTATATCATGGTTATAAGTTAGTAATTCAGTAGCGACGTGGCGGGTCATTACAACGTCGGCTTGGAGGCTCAAACCAAAAAGAATCCTTTTCCAGAGTCACCTACTACTGCTCATCTGCTCACACGAACGAAAGTTCGCGATCATCACAGGTACCAACCACACGGTACAACAAAAAGATGGGTGAGTTTATTATATAAAACCAACAAGTATCAGATAGCAGTAGTTAGGAAATAAACAACATTACCCACCACAATCATTAACATAAATCCATTATTCTAATTGATACGGAATCTCGGCAAGTGCATCGATTTGTCATTGTAAGTTACAAAATTTATAAGATTGTCTCCACAGGGACTTGAGCTACTCAGTTAATCGAAATAGAATTCAACAATTTAATAGTTATGTACAAGTAGGATGAGCGAAATTTCATTTGTTTAAGAAAGTAACGGAAAATTACTAAATTCGTAAAATGAATAATATTTATGGGAAAGTGGGATTGGGTTTCATCATTCATATCCTTTTATATCCAATTAATATTATCATGCATAAATCATCATCTATCCTTATTGATGCATACTATTTTATCCCGAATCGATCCCTCGCATTCGAGTTCTAAGGATATCTACCGAATATCGATCCCTCGCATATGAAGTAAATACCCCAGCATTAAGAATTATAATCGCGTGCTTTATGCAATCAGAACGGTATGCCCTATTCCTAGCAACATAATGAGTAAAATATTTTAGCTCAAACCCTAAGATTACTTTCCAGTCTCACTTAGAATTTTAATTCATGAAACTAGTGATCAAGTAAAATCAAGCATTAAGCATAGAATGAAATTACCAACAAAGAGTAGAAGATTCATCCATAAATAAATATTAAAAGAGATACATAGGGATAAGAAGATTACATCCAATCCTTAGAGAAGCTAGCCAAGCATGGAGAGAACCTCCTCAAGAGAAGAATTGATGAAAGGAACCATCACCGCTTCTTTCCGGCAGAGTCTCCACACTAATCCTCACTTCTCTCACTTTCCTAACCTCCATACTACTAATATTTAACCTACTTAACTAAGGAACTAGCTAAGAAGCAAGGAATGAAGAAAATGGATGCTTGGCTTCAAAAATTCGTTGGCTATTTATAGAAATCTCCCTCCTGCTAGCTTCACTCGCCCAGGTGAGTGATTTTGCCTGTGTTTGCTCGCCTGGGCGAGCTTAACTTTATCTTCTTTGAACTTGCAGCTCGCCTGGGCGAGCCAAATGAACTAGAGGAGCTCGCCTGGGCGAGTTAATTGCTTAGTGCTGAAGAATCCTTTTGGGTCTGGACGAATTGTTGGCCTGTTTGCTTGTAACACCTCCCAGGTTTGATCTTTTAATCCCTTCTTGCTTGCTTTTCTTGTTCGGAAGCTTCGGAATTCCTCAAACCTATCAAAATGTAAAATATGATTGGACAAATCTTCCAAAATATGAAAACAACATTTATCAAATGTACTAATTACAAACTAACTAGGTTTTAGGGCAATTTCATAGATAAATTTAGTGAAAGCCAAAGATAAGTGCCTTCATTGTAGTCCTATTTTTACTAAGATATGTCACTTATCACCGTTATACACTCAACAAACCAATCATCCAAAGCATTTCACAACTCAAACAATCATGCACAGAATGATGCATGCAATTGACTCATCTATCAGCATGCAATGTGGTACCATATCCCAGAAATAGCCTCTCATAGGAGAAATGATTCACCGCCTATCAGGGCCACCCTGTCGTTCACTGGCCATTCCCTCACCCTCCCGGTGACCAGCCAGCGTCGCTAGGAAATTCCAAACCTGATAACCCCTTAGTACCTGCGTTCTCAGCCCATTGAAACCCACAGGTACGCGCATGCTTTCATTCTATTTTCATCCATGCAAATGAAGTATGAAACATGGGCATCATCAATGCATGATCCGTCTAGGAACACATCCTTCCTCGCAAGGGTAACCTGTCATGCACCTGTTAGACTCTTGGCAAGCGTACCAATTGTCGTTGCAGGTTACAGAATTTATAAAAGATAGTCTCCACAGGGACTTGAGTTACACAGTAATTCCAGATAAAAAGTAACAGTTCAATAGTTATGTACAATAAGTGTAAGTGAAATTTCACGAGTTTACAGAAATAATAGAAAAATTACGAAAACTAGTAAAATTTAATTTAATTAATTTATGAGAGGATTTGGTTTCATCGTTCATACTATTAGTATCCAATTAACATTTAACCTATATGAATCATTTTCTATCAATACTGATGCACACATTTACCCCGAATCGATTCCACGCATTCGAGAATCCTAAGGATATGTATTGAATATCGATCCCTCGTATATGAAGTAAATAACCCAGCATTACAATCATAATCGCGTGCTATTTGTAATCTAACATTATGCTCTATTCCTAGCAACGTAACATAAAGAGTAAAATCATTCAGTTCAAATCCTAAGGGCACTTTCCAGTAAAGCTTAGAATCCAATTTCATGAAACTAGTGATCAAGAAGAATCAAGCATTAAGAACAAAATGAAATCACCATAATAAGTAGAAAATATTCATACATATATAAAATATTAAAAGAGATACATAAGGGTACAAAGATTACATCCAATCCTTAGGAGAAACTAACCAATCATGGTGCAGAGCAAGAGATCAACAAAAGACATAATGAAGGTAGCGATCCCCGGCCTGATTCTATAGAGTTTCCACTCTTTTTCTCTCTTCTCTCACCTCTTGGGTTGTTCCTCATGTTCTTTCTCCAAAAAACCATGCTTCCATCTTCACTTTGCATGCATATTTATAGGAAGTGGTGACCAGCTTAGGTCCACTCGCCCAGGCGATCAATTTTGCCTGCTTTCACTCGCTTGGGCGAGTTAATACATAATTCTGGAAATAGCCATTTGCCCAGGCGAGCTAAATACATAAATCACTCGCCCAGGTGAGTTAAATTCTTAATGCTGAAGAAAGGTGTTAGCTTGGGCGAGTTTTGGGCGAATTTGCTTCAAGAAATGTCCTTTTTGCCCCTTTTGTGCTTGTTTTGGTTACTTAGATGCTCCGGATACCATTGAACTTTATTAAATCTCCGGATTTGAGAGGATGAATCTTCCAAAATGTGAATAACACCCTATATAATTACAAATTATAGAACAACTAGGTTTAGGGTAATTTAATCAAAGAAATTTATCAAAATCAAAAGATAAGTGCCTAGCATTATAGCCTTATTTTTACTAAAATATGGCACTTATCAGCACATGTACATACATAACACACCAATGTGGACTCACCGATGCACTGACCGTGGCTCGGAACACATCCTTCCTTGCAAGGGTAACCAACCAGTCACTACATCCCATGTGTACATACACAACATACAACCATGGGCACCATTAGGGTATGACCTGGCTAGGAACACATCCTTCCTCGAAAGGGTAACCAGTCATACACCCCCCACAGGTATCCATGTATATCCACATCACACAATAGCAACCATGGGCACCATCAATTGATGACCCGGCTAAGAACAAATCCTTCCTCGCAAGGGTAACCCATCATGCACCCCCATGGTTATTAATATATATCCACATCACACATCTAATATCATCATCATACATATTGATCTCGTCTCATTCTAACCTCATCCTCACAAATATTCATATCAACATTGTTTAATTCAAACATCACCATTCACATAAGCATTATCTCTTTCTAGTCATCACAAACCACGTATACATCATTCAATCATTTCCATGACATCTCAATTTCACTAACATCAACAACATCAGTAATAAATACATCGCATCCCATTAGTTAAAAACATCATTTGACTTGAAAATGAGCACACACAGGTACAAATACACATCAATCATGAATACATCGCATCCCATTAGTTAAAAATTTAGTTTTTCTTGAAAAACTTGCACACAGCAGGGACAGGCAAATATCTTCATAGTTGGACTCCCTGGCCCCCAACTATGGTATCTAAACTATTACCAACATAATAAACTCCCCTTACCTAACCAGAATTCTCCCTATTACAGCCTAGCGGTGTTGTTTCACGATTCTTCAAATACGTAGAGTTCTACATACCAAACTGAAGATAATTTAGTATAGATTTTCAAAGACAAGGTCAAAGTTAACATTTGGGGTCAAATACCCACTCAAATAAAAAAGGGCGGTATTTTTGGAAGTCGACATCAAAAGACATCATTTTGAAATTCCAATCACACCAATGTGACTGGGTTCAACAAGGATCACAGAAATGACATCAATTTCATAAAAATGAGGCTTTTACATCATCTCATTTTCAAAGGGTTTTCAAAGGAAGTGCAAAACTCCCAACAATGGTATCCAAAACACAAGAGACACTAAGAGAAGCTTAAACTAGCTAGAAGAAGACAAAGGAAACCAAGATTACCTCAAGGAAACCAAGAAAGAAGGATTGGAATCTTCGTTCTCTACCAAAACTTCGAGAGGAGTTTAAAAGATTCCACTCCAATTATGAGGTTCTTCTCCTTACCGTGGTACCGTGGCAAGCAATAGCCGTCTGTGGTGGTCACGTGGTTGTTGTGGGTGGTGGAAAGGAGGTTCCTAGGGTTTTTGGGTGAGTTTAGAGAGAGAAAATGCATTTTGTGCATTGTTTGGTGTATTTATAACCCAAGTGGCTCGCTCAGTGTGCCCTGGCTCACTCAGCACAATTTCCTCTCTGTCAGAAAATATCTTTGAAATTCGCTCAGTGCAACAACATGACTCACTTAGCGCGGTGGTCATGCTTAGCGCGACATCAATGGTCCTTTTTTTAAAGATCTCAACAGTCAAAAGATGAAGAGATGAGTTGGAAACCTACTGACAAAATGTGAAAGCGATCCAACCGTTAACGAATTCGGGATGGTAGTTTTACTAAAGTAGGTTATGGGTCAAACTATCACTCTCACATTATAAAAATAAATCAAACAAAGTTCACATAACTTAACATTCATATCAATCAATTTCACAAGGTTTATCTACACAAAAAATGAACTAATCCAAGCTTATCAAACAATCAAATAACACAACAAATACATAAACATATACTTTCAGTTAATTTCAGGGTGTTACACTTAGTCACTTCCTTTGAAAAGAATTTGATTTGGTTGGTCGAGGTTAAAAATGCAACTGATGCTGCCAAGGTCTTTCTTTAGAGCAGCTTGGCAATTTTGGAGGAGAACACACAATGCCATCAAAAAGTTCTGAGTAAGGTGGCATCCCTAGAGGTGGAGGTTGCCAAGTAGTAGACAACTGCTAGGACCGTCTGAGAGTGCAGTGGTCCAAGGTGAAGAGAAAATGGCTCGCACGTTCAACAAAGCTGGCATATGCTCCAAGATTTCCTTGTCCATCCTCTCCACCAGGGTCAACAGATCCTCGTCAAATGACTTGAACCTGGTAGGATCAGATTACCAGTAGAATAGGAAGCAGGGCTCCCCCTCTCGATTGAACATTAGTGGCAATCCATCAGCCACAACATTAGTAGCACAGACCTTGAAGAAAAGGTGCTTGAAGCGATGAACGACATTCAAGTCAAACTCAGACAACTTCTTAGAGACACTATTCAAGGAGACCCAACCAATATTGCACATCAACTTCATTTGTAATAAATACAAGAACATTGACACACTGGGTAGGATGTTGATGAAAGGGCATAGAGTCTCAAAAGCCTGCACCATAGCACAACTATTGGGATGAAGTTTAGAGGGGGTTATATTCAAGTGCTCAAGCAGAGCACATTGAAAGGAGTTCAGGGAAGAATTAAAACCAGTACCTCAAAGAGGCACCAGTATATGAACAAGAAGGGAGAACAACCTGGTGTTGCCATCAAGAAAGGAAACTCATCACTCCCGCAAACCTCAACAGCCACCTTGTAGGAGTCCTCAGGGTTTGTCAACCTGAGCTGATGTTGAAGAGCATCGACGACAGTCACAGAGGTGATGGAGGACCGATATTTCAAAACATCGTCTCTCACCCATTCATAGTCATCAACGACAGGGGAAAATGACAACATCCTAGTACTATGGTAGGGAAACCCTAACGTCTATTTCCCCACTTCTTCCCGATCCTCCAGAAGCAGAAAAAGGAAGAATGGTGGTGACCAACACATGTTCCCCACTCCTGTAGGGCCGAGAAGTACCCCCGCCAACATTGTTCGAGTTCATCCTCTTTCCTTAAGAAGATGACTCACTATTAGAGGTCTCATGACGTGTGTCCTCCCCCGAGGAGTCACCAATGGAGATAACCTCCTAATCTATCAGGGGTAGCTGGGTCGAACCCCTAGAAATTGCTACCACCCAAGCCCATGGTGAAGTCAAGAAAGGTTATAGAGAAGAGGAAGTCAAAAATCCAAGGATGACAGTGATAGAAATGTCAAATGTCCACTCCATTTAAATGGAGGCATGACTTTTTGGTTACTGGAGGGAGTTGAAAGTGAAAATAGTATGAACATCACACAAGAACAAAGAAGGGGGAAGAATTTGTTGTTCTTGGCCAATTAAAAATTCTTAAACAACTATTGTTAAAAATATCGTATCAAAAAACAATCCAAGAAAGCTTTCAACCAATAAAAACACCAATCCTTTAAGAATGCAATCAAAAACTTTTTCTGTTGATTGTGAAATGCTACACCAATGAATGACAAGTTATAACCACAAGAAAAGATAAATATGAAGTAGTCAATACAAAGATTTATACTAGTTTACTTCTTAACCTAGAGAAGCTACATCCAGTTCTTCTTACCAACAAGTTGGAGTTCCACTAATAACAATCTATTTATTACAAGCTCTTACATATAATCCGGAAGCTGTTGTGCTCAAAGTATATGGCTGAAGCAACAACTAGAAGATTTTGGTGTTGAGTTAAAGGAAATACCCCTGCTCTGTGACAACACAAGTGCCATCAACATATCCAAAAATCCAATCATGCATTCAAGGACCAAACATATCGAGATAAGGCATCATTTCCTCAGGGATCATGTCCAAAAGGGTAATTGTACAATTGAGTTTATAGATACTCTAAATCAATTGGCTGATATCATTACAAATCCTTTGGCAAGTGATAGGTTTTATGCACTTAGAAACATGCTAGGCATACTTGATGAATCCAACATATGTTAGCATGTCATTTTAATTGTCTCTCTATATGATGATTCACTAGATAAATGACCATATATAAAAAATGCATAAAAACAAGTTTCCTGCTACATAATCACTGTGTATTTTGCATAATGAACTGTAATAATCAATTACTTATCGAATTAATCGATTATTTGATGTATGAATGCTTTTTAGAAACAATTTGATGCTTATGTAATCGATTACCTTGTCGAATTAATCGATTACTAGTTGTCTAAATTGAATCCAGAAAATGTAATTGATTACCTAAACAAATTAATCAATTACTTATCACACAAAGCTTATTCTGAACTAAAATCTCACTGGAGTAATCGATTACACACAATGGTAATCGATTACAGTATGTTACTCTGAGCTATGTTCTCACTGTAGTAATCGATTACACTTTATTTTAATCGATTACACCATGTAGTAGAGCCTCTGTTTGATTATGAATTAATCGATTACTTATGGCATTACTGCAACTTCTGCAGATTTCTTGGAAATTTAAATTGCCAAATCTCTTCATAAATTCAAAATTCAAATCTGCTATTGAGTATTTAAGCTTCTAGGTACTCGAAATAGCTGTTACATTCATTTAAAATTCAAAATTGAGCCCTAAAAACCCCTATAAATACAACTTTTCACAAGAGAGAAAATCCACACCTGAATTCCATCTATCTACTCTCTGCTATCTGAATTTTCCGAGCATTCTTCTTATTTTTATCAATCCCAGATTCTGCCCATTCATTTTTTTTCTACCCTAAACTATCATGTCTACCTCTAAGAAAGCCAAAACTAGCAAAAGAAAGGCTGGGGAATCTTCAAATCCAGTTGGGAACAGACTGAATTCTTGGTTCCCAGAGGAAAAAGACAGGATCAACTACATGCAATTCAATGCCACCAAACTAGTCATGCCTCCTAAGTACTTGGACCTTGACTGGTTCATCAATGAGGGATTCCAATTCCCTGCCATGCTTGAAGTCCAAGGATTGAAGAAATTCCTTGAACTTAAGGGTACCTTCTACCCTGAATTGGTGAAGGTATTTTACACCTGTGCTAAAGCCAGCACGGATGGAGTCATTTGATCTCAAGTAAATGGTGTACCCATGGTGATTGTTGAAGATGTTTGTTTTGATGTTGCTGGAATCTCCTCTGTTGGAGTAAGGAGATTTGATGAAGAAATCAGGGGCTACAACAAGATTGAAACATACAGAGGTATGTTGTCTGATCCCTAAGAACGGCTAAAGACAAGACTAGGAATGGGGAACATGACAGGGGAAGATACCTTGCTACACTATGTTATAACCTATATTCTCACCCCCAGGTCAACAAACCATGCCCAAATCACAGATGATGATTTGCAATTGGTCTATGGCATGAAGACTTCCACTCAAATCAACTGGGGTCTTGTTTTTGTTGAAATCATGATGAAAGCTTCAAGATTAATCAGCTATCACTTTCTTTATGTTGTGCTTATCTCAAGATTCATATACTACTTCCAGATTGATGTTTCAAATGAGGTTGTAGACAACACAATTGACGTTACCAAACTCATTAAGGAAAAGCATCTCAACAAACTTATCCTGATCAAGACTCCCAATGGATGGCAAATGGATGGACAACCACCTCAAGCTGCTGGTGTTGAAGGAGGAGCTAATGAAGAAGAAGGGGCGGAAGAAGACCTTGCTCAACAGCAATACTCTCCATTTGAATCTTTAATGATTCAAAAGATGGATGTTCTTCTGACGTTACACCATGAGCATAGGGCTGACACAAACTCATCCTTAGAAGAGATTCAGTCTAGGCTAGAAAATCCTGAGTCTAGGATGGTTCTACATGGGTTTGATGAGCCCTAGTTTAGGCTGTTTGAATTTCTGCTTGTGTTTATGTTCTGTTTTCTGATGACTAATAGCTAGCTATGTTTAATGTTCTGTTTCTTTCAATTTCTCAGCATTGTATTTCCCTTTCTGCAATTGAATTAAATGTTATGTCTATTTCCTTTCTTCTTATCCTGATTTAACTATGATATTTTTTGTCTTTTGATAAGCCAAATAAGGGGAGATATAACTGGATATATGAATTGAATATTTGTTTGGGGAGAAACTTATTTGATTAAAAAATTAAACCTCTATTGCTCTATTTTCTATGAAACACTATCTAAAATAGGGGGAGTAGCAAAACATTAATTTTCTGATTATGCAAGGTTACTTAACACTTGATCTTTGCAAAAAGCTAAGTTGTTTTCAGGACAAGCTTGAAGCTCCTATCATTCATCTATCTCATGCACTTAAAGGGACAACAAATGTTCAATTGGTATTTGGCATGATCAAAGCCAAAAAGGGGGAGATTGTTGGATATATGGGGAGCTTGGAAGAAGATCAAGCCAAGGAAGAAGTCTTTGCTTTAGAGTTTTAGCTTTTTACATGCCAATCAAATTAAAGGCATTTGTAATTTGTCTAGTTGTTCAAGAGGCTTTCCTTGTGATCCTTGCATTGCATAAGCATAATCACATACATGCATTCATGATTTAAGAACAACATATAAGGTTACATGTTTGCATTTGGAAATAAATTTCTCATGGCTTAGATTTTAAAAAATCAAAATGTGCATTGCTTTAATTGATTACAAGCGAACAATAATCGATTACCAGCTTGTGTTATCTGCTAAAAAGTCATGAAGAACACTTTAATCGATTACAAGAAAAGCGTAATCGATTGCATAACACAATTTACAAAACATGCATGACTGCCTTAATCGATTACCACTCAACTGTAATCGATTACCTATGCTTATTTTAAAAATTTATCATGACTTCCTCAATCGATTACCATTCAACTGTAATCGATTACACAGGCTTACTTCATAATTGAGACTGGCTGCTTTAATCGATTACATCATGGCTTAATCGATTACTTTGTTCATAAAATCTTTCCAGTTTCTCTCAAGATCATTTTAATCGATTACTCTTAGTGTTAATCGATTACATTGTGTAAAATAATCTATTACACACACATATTAATCGATTACATGTTGTTAAATTTGTTTTCTATTTAAAGCCTTTGGGTCTGTACATTTGAAAGACACTTAAGAAATTGATTTTACGAATCACTCATTACTCCCAAAGCTTTATTAGTCCAAGAAAAGGATTTTTCTATTTTTCATACATCATGTTCTAAACTTCAGATTACATGCATCATTCTTCATGATGTTTTATACAAGATTTTTCAAGAAAGTACAAAGAAAGTTGTTTAGTGCAAAGCATTTAATCATACTTTGTTTGATTGGTAAAATACATCTCTTTCATGTGGTGAGGATCATGAGGTGATATCTTTCTTGAACTTCTAACTGTGTTCTGATTTGTTACTTGTAAGTTTTGTAATTTTGGTTGTTTGGAAACTATTACAAAGGGTTCTTAAAGCTTGTTCTAAAGTTGTTTTCTCTAGAGGGTAAGAGTAGAGTAGGGTTCTCTATGTCTTAGATCACTAAGAATCTAATAGAGTTTTAGATTTATGTCCTTTGCCTAGGTTTGGTAAAGGGTGATTGTTGTAAAACTTGTAAGAACTAAAATTTGTGAATAGTTAAACTTTAATCTAGTTTGATTAAAAGAACTGGATGTAGCTTCTCTTTGAGAGGTGAACAGTATATGTTGTGTTGGTCTGTATTCCTTTATCTCTTCTTGCTATCTTGATCTCTTGACTATTGTGAATTCTTTCTTACTCAACAGGTGAAGGTTTTTGTTATTGGTTTCTTAGATTGAGTGGTTTGATTGAATTAAAGCATCATTGGTTTTAAGAGTGATAAAGATCCTTTAACTCTGGTTTTCTAAAAGTTTTAAAAGGTCAAGTTTATACCAATTCACCCCTCCTCTTGGTATTTGAGTGTTTTCATATTGTTTTCAATTGGTATTAAGAGCTGGTTCTTGAAAGTTATTCAAGATCACTATTTTTTCAAGAAAATGAATAACACACATATTATCTTCAAAGAGGGTGCCTCCCTTAATTGTCCTCCGATTTTTAAAGGAGAGCATTTCAGTTTTTGGAAAAGTAGAATGCAGATTTTCATTCAATCAAATGACCCCGGTGCTAGGAATGCAATTGAAAGAGGTCCTTTGATTCCTACAAAAACTGTTGATAATGAAAGAATTCCCAAGGAATGGGATGAGATGACGGATGCAGAAAAAAGAGTCGTGCAGTATGATTTTAAAGCTAAAAACATGATTAAATATGCTCTTTCTTCTAACGAATTCTTTAGAACTATTAGGTGTAAAAGCGCAAAGGAAATGTGGGAGATGTTGAAAGTAACTCATGAAGGAACAGACGAAGGAAGAAGATCAAGGAAGCATGCCTTGATTCATGAATATGAAATGTTCAAGATGAGCAACACAGAAAACATTTCTCAGTTGTAAACAAGGTTCACTTACATTGTCAACCATCTTCTTGGTCTTAGGAAGATTTTTGATGCTGAAGAATTGAACAACAAAATCTTGAAGTGTCTCACAAGACCTTGGGAACCAAAAGTTACTGCAATCAAGGAATTGAAAGATCTATCCAATATGTCCATGGCTGCACTTTTTGGTAAGATTTTTGAGTATGAACTTGAAATGTCACAACTAACACATGCAGAGGATGTAAAGAAGAAACACAAGAGTATAGCCTTGAAAACTGCATCAACTCATGTGGAAAAGGAAGAAGACTCAAGTGAAGATGAAAGTGATGAACATATGACCTATAGTGAAGAAATTCAGCAAGTTCATGAAAAGAAACAAGAACAAAAAGCTCCAAAGTTCAATAGGAAAAATGACAGCAACAACAACAACAACAACAATACCTCCAACTTTACTTGCTTCGAATGTGGTAAACTTGACCATATCAAATCTGAATGTCCGAAGACAAAGAAAAAAGGGAAGCCAAAGAAGGCATACATAGCATGGGAAGACAATGATTCAACAACTTTCGGATCAGCAAGTGAGAATGAAGAAGCAAATGTTTGCTTCACTTCCACATTAAGTGATGATGAAGAATTCTCAAGTGCTGAATCTGAGGTAAATTCTGAATATGATAATGTTGTTGATGCTTTCCATGAGATGCATGAAGAGACCCAAAAACTTGCACAATCCAATAATAGGGTAAAAAGTAATCTCAAATGGCATGTTATTAAAATTGCTGAATTGCAATTTGAACTTTGCAATTTGAAAGAAGCAAATGAAAAGCTTGTTTGATAAATGCAAGATTTTACAAAAAGAATTTGATGATTACAAAAGGAGTCAAGATGAAAAGTATATGCCTTTGCTTTCAGAAAATTCTTACTTGGTTGATCTTTTGAAAAGACTCTATAGAGGAAAATGTAGTTTGAATCAAATGCTTAGTGTTCAAAAGTATGTAGGAGATACTTCTGGTTTAGGTTACAAATATGGATCAAAACCTTTTGGAAAAACAAAGTTTGGACCACAAAAATCAAAGAGTCTTTTCAAAAACTAAGTATCACCAATTTACTCATTTTGAAAGAGCATCAAACACTATTACTTGCAATTATTGCATGAAGAAAGGTCATACATGAAAATACAATGAATATCTAATCTAATAAACCAAGAGGGGAGGGGTGAATTAGTTTATAAAACTTTTTGACTTTTCTTGAAATTCAAACTCAGCGGAAGATAAACAATGGATCGTATCTTTAAACCAAACACTTTTAATAAGCAATATTCTCTTTTCCAATCACTTAACTCATGTGCTGAAACAAAATCAGAATTGATTCACAACCCAATACCACAAGCAATTGAATGTAATGTAAATCAAAACACAATTACACACAAGTTTATACTGGTTCACCTCTAACCACTTGAGGCTACATCCAGTTGTCTTCTAATCCAAACCAGATTAGAGTTCCACTAACAAGATTCTGTTCTTTACAAGCAATCAACCAAGTCTCTTTCACCCACCCTAGGCAAAATTCTAAATCTAACACTAAGATTTATCTAAAGACTTTAGAACCTGAGCACACCACTCAGTTCTACCCACTAGAAACCCTATCTAGTTTTGCTTTAAAGAATTCTAACTTGTTACATGGAAAATTACAACACAAACAGTAAAATACAGAATTAAATCTCATAAAGAGTTAAGCATAAGGTTCAAGAAGGATATCACCTAAACTTCCATTTGCAGCTGAAAGGATTTCAAACGAAATTGATAACCTGGTGATGAATGCAATGCCTTCTTGAATGATCTTGAAAAAGATTAATGCATGAATGATCACTAATCACTTTCTTCTTCTATGCAACCTTCATGTTTTACACTTCTAAGAACAACAAGACTTTAAAAGACTCTCTTTTATGCTTTTTATCACTCAGAGAACAATAGAACTTTTGTATGTAATGTGTGCTTTCGAAATCTATTCCTTGTGGTCAGAGTCACTGCATGCCTATTTATAAAAAAAACAGATTTAACAGACTGTAATCGATTATTTCGCAAATGTAATCGATTAATTTAACTAATGTAATCGATTAATTCGACCATTTAATCGATTAAACTGTTCATGGCAGTTCTGGAAAATAAGCATGATCAAAGTAATCGATTATTTTACCGTTTAATCGATTATTCCAGTGAGCTTCATTTTTGCCTCTAGCATGTTTAATCGATTACAATCAATTGGTAATCGATTAAATCACCTTCTATACTACACAGAATTAGACAGAGTGCTTATGTAATCGATTATTTACCTGTGTAATCGATTATTGCAGTCTTAAAACATTTTATGCATATTTAAAACACATCAATGTATTCTTAATCAAATGCATATGTTATTTCTTTTACCTAAGCATGAATGCATGTTGGATTGATTTTATTAGTAGCTGCAAATGATTATTTAGGTTATTCCTTTTAATGAACCAAACTTAACAAACAAAATAAAAGTTACAAAGCATGAATCAAATATCAAAACTTGTCTTCTTCAGATTCTTCAATCACTTGAATCTAACAATACATCCATTAGGTGCTATGCTAGGAGATACTATGTGCCTAATGGTTAATGCATTTGGGTACCTAAGAGAAAAAGGAAGCCAACTAACCCCTATGGACCCAACCCACATTGGGTACCTTTCTTTGTTACTTAATTTGATTTTTGTAGGTGTGTCTAAGAGCAAAATCAGCATTATGGTATCTTGATAGTGGTTGCTCTAGGCACATGACAGATGACATGTCCATGCTCACAAATTTGACTCTCAAAAATGGAGGATATGTCACTTATGGTGATAATAATAAAGGAAAGATCATTGGAAAAGGAAATATAGGGGACAACTTCAAAACAAAAATAAGAAATGTGCTTTATGTGGAAGGTTTGAAGCATAATCTCCTAAGCATAAGCCAACTATGTGATAAAGGACTCAAAGTCTCATTCAATGACAATTATTGTTTGATATGTGATGGTAAAAGCGGTGAGGTTATCCATGTTGGTAAGAGAAAGGGTAACATCTATGTCCTCTCCATTAAGCATGCATTTATTCACAACCCTAGCTACCTAGTAAGTAATGTTAATGACACATGGCTATGGCATAGGATAGTTAGTCACATAAACATGCATCATATGAACAAGCTTATTAGAAAGGACTTAGTCATAGCCTTACCTAAGCTTAAGTTTGAGAAGGAAAAAATATGTGATGCTTGTCAAAAGGGGAAACAATCAAAGAATTCTTTTCAAAGTAAAAATGTTGTTTCTACCTCTAGACCCCTTGAATTGCTTCATATAGATTTATTTGATCCTTCTAGAACTATGAGCTTGGAGGTAATTTCTATGGACTTGTTATTATTGATGATTACTCTAGATATACATGGACTATATTTATAAGATCCAAGAGTGATGCTTTCATGGCATTTAGGAAATTAGCCAAGATCATTCAAAATGAAAAAGCATGCAATATTGTTTCAATAAGAAGTGATCATGGTGGTGAATTCCAAAACGAGTATTTTGAAAAGTTTTGTGAAAAATATGGAATCAACCACAATTTTTCAGCTCCAAGAACACCCCAACAAAATGGTGTTGTGGAAAGGAAAAACAGATCCCTTGAAGAAGGAGCAAGAACGCTTCTTAATGAAACAAATTTGCCTAAACATTTTTGACCTGATGCAGTGAGTACAATTTGCTAGACTTTGAATAGGTTACTCATAAGGCCTCTTTAAAAAAAAACTCCTTATGAACTATACAAAGGTAGAAAATCAAACATATCTTACTTAAGAGCATTTGGCTACAAGTGTTTTGTTTTAAACAATGGTAAAGATTCTCTTGGCAAATTTGATGCTAAAGCTGATGAAGCTATTTGTCTTGGTTATTCTTTACAAAGTAAAGCTTATAGAATCTTTAATAAAAGAACATTGTGTGTAGAGGAATCTGTCCATGTTATATGTGATGAGTCTAATTCCTCCAAGGAGGAAAATGAGTGTGATATTAATGCAGGACCAATGGAAGAATACTTGCAACTCAATGATTTAAATGAAAAGAAAAAGGCAGAACCAATTGCTGATATGGAACAACAAAAGCCCAAGGATTGGAAAACAACAAGAGACCTTTCCCTTGACAATATAATTGGGGAAGTTCCCAAGGGAGTTTCTACTAGATCCTCATTAAGAAATCTTTGTTGTACTATGGCTTTTGTTTCACAGATTGAACAAAAGGACATTGACCAAGCCTTGCTTGATGAACATTGGATGATGGCCCTGCATGATGAACTTAATCAATTTAAGAGAAATGAAGTTTAGGAATTAGTTCCTAGACCTTTTTCAGCACAAACCTATTGGCACCAAGTGGGTTTTTTGAAACAAACTTGATGAAAGTGGCATCATAGTTAGGAACAAGGCCAGATTGGTTACAAAAGGATACAACCAAGAGGAAGGCATAGACTATGATGAAATCTATGCTCCAGTAGCAAGGTTAGAGGCCATTAGGTTGTTGCTTGCATATGTATGTTTAATGGATTTTAAATTGTTTCAAATGGATGTTAAAAGTGCATTTTTAAATGGATACATTGAGGATGAGATATATGTTGATCAACCTCCTGGATATTTTTTATTACAAACATCCAAACCATGTCTTTAAACTGAGAAAAGCTTTGTATGGTTTAAAACAAGCTCTAAGGTCTTGGTATGAGAGATTGAGCAATTTCTTGCTTAGTCAATCTTTCATAAGAGGACAAGTGGACAAAACCCTGTTCATCAAGAAGAATGGCAATGATATCTTGTTGGTTCAAATGTATGTTGATGACATTATATTTGGTCTAACTAATCAATCTATGTGCAGAGAATTTTCCCTCTCAATGCAGAGTGAATTTGAAATGTCAATGATGGGAGAGCTCACATTCTTTCTAGGACTTCAAGTCAAGCAAATGAAGAATGAGACATTTCTTAGTCAAACCAAGTACTGGCTGGAAATGATCAAGAAGTTTGAAATGGAGAAAAACAAGGATGATGCAACTCCAATAGCTACATCAACCTATCTTGATTCAGATGACAAAGGAAAAAGAGTTGATGAGTCAAAATACAAAAGAATGATTGGATCTTTGTTATACTTGACTACAAGTAGACCTGACATAATGTTAAGTGTGTGTTTGTGTTCTAGATATCAAGCAAATCCCAAAGAATCACATCTTATTGCAGTCAAAAGGATCCTCAAATATCTAAAGTCTACACCAAGAGTTGGACTTTGGTATCCTAGAGGTACATCTCTCAATTTACTTGGATATTTTGACTATGACTGTGTAGAGTGCAAATTGGATAGAAAGAGTACTAGTGGAACATGCCACCTATTAGGCAGCTCACTAATCTCTTGGCACTACAAGAAGCAACCTTGTGTTGCTTTATCAACTGCTGAAGCTAGGTACATATCATCCGGAAGCTACTGTTCTCAAAGTCTATGGCTGAAGCAACAACTAGAAGATTTTGGTGTTGAGTTAAAGAAAATACCCCTACTCTGTGACAACACAAGTGCCATCAACATATCCAAAAATCCAATCATGCATTCAAGGACCAAACATATTGAGATAAGACATCATTTCCTCAGGGATCATATCCAAAAGGGTAATTGTAAAATTGAATTTGTAGATACTCTAAATCAATTGGCTGACATCTTTACAAAACCTTTGGCAAGAGATAGGTTTTATACACTTAGAAACATGCTAGGCATACTTGATGAATCCAACATATGTTAGCATGTCATTTTCATTGCCTCTCTATATGATGATTCACTAGATAAATGACCATATATCAAAAATGCATAAAAATGAGTTTCCTACTGCATAATCACTCTGTATTCTGTAACGACCCGCCTCATCGCTATTGTATCATACTCTTAATTATTCTTTTAATGGTAATTTATATCTAAAAATTCCTTTAAATTTGTTTATAAAAATAGTAGTAAATTTTTTGTAAGTATAATCAATATCACAAATCAAAACTCGAATACACAAAGGTGCAATACATCATAATACTTGTATGTTAATAATCATAAGTTGGTAGTAATTATAAATAACCAAGTCTGAGTTGTACAAAATTCTCAAAAGACACAAGGATTTAAATGACGGGGTGTAACTAGCAAAACGTCGGGTGTAGTTATTAGAACAAGGGGTGTAACTAGCAAAAATACAACCATTGCCCGGGATCTAGCCCATCTACATCCCGGCTACTTGGTGGCTCCAACCAACATAGGTCATCTTCACGGTCTCCTACTGCTGTCCATCTGCTCACACGAACATGGTTCGCGATCATAACAAGTACCAATCCACAAAGTACAACAACGCAAATGTGAGTCCATCATGTAAAATAATAATTTAAATAAATATCATCAGTTATAAAAAGACGACTTGGTCGTTGCAAAGTCACAACAATATTCAAATATTTTATCACGCATTCAATCATGGGCAACCCGTCCAAACCATTTCACAATTCATCTTAAAATGACTAGTCACGATGCATGTTCCAGACTTATCTCTTAGTCAATGCAATGTGGTACCATCCTCATGGAAATAGTCTCTCTCAGGAAAATGATGCAGAAGCTCGTCAAGGTCACTCTGTCATGCATTGGTCGCTCCCCCCTCATGATGATCAGCCCTGAGTCACAAGGGAGTTCCAAACAAAGATGCCCCTCTAGTACCTCTGTACCCTACTGCCACCATCCTATTTCCATTATGCATGAAGTATGTACATGGGCTCAATCAACGTATGATCCAAACCCGTGCTCAACTTGACCCGGGTAAGATAACTTCATGTGCTCCCCCATATACATATATACCGACCCATCCTCGGGTACATTGATGCACTGACCATGGTCCTTGCAAGGTTAACCACCCGGTCCCGGCATCTCACGTCAATACATAAAATATCTCCACGGCTCCATCAATGTATGACCCAGCCCCAGGATCAACTCGTTCTAACTAGGATAATGTCATACACCCCCGTGGGTATTTATGTATATCCAAATGCATTTAGATTACCACAGGCACTATCAATGTATGGCCCTGTCCGGGATTAACTCATCCCAATTAGGATAATGCCATACACCGCCCATGATATTAATGCATTTAATGACTCAAGCCAATACAATGGCCAATCTCAACGTCATTCACAAACACTACAAACAAGTGAATAGGTGTGCAATATTAGGTGTTCGGATTGACACTTAGCCATAACAACTAATGTAATAATCCTGAACAAGGTCGGACAAGGGCACAAGGTTGTCCAGGTAAGGCATCCCGGTAATTCACAAGGAAACGGGTACGAGCTCTACCAAGTAGGAACCCGGTAGCTCTTTTCCCAAGAAGGTACAAGCTCTGCCGAGTAACGAACCCGATGGCTCTTTCTCTTCTCATGAAGTAACTTGAGCTTGGTAGCTCTAGTGGGCCACCCCTGGTAAGGAACCCAATACATCTAACGAAAAGGAAGCGAACCCTAGCAGCTCTTAAGGGAACACCCCCAGGTAAAGAAACCCGGTATACAGACATTTACCAACGAGGACTAAGATACATCCTTCATGCACACATGCATGGTACGTGAATCGTTCAACTCGGCATTCCCATCTTAGTAACTGACGTCACGAATAAAGGTTTGACACATGCAACTCGGTCAACCCTTCTTGGCAGCCAATATAGCAAACAAAGGTTTGACGCATACAACTTGACCAACCCTTCCCGGCAGCCGACATCACACGAAGGTTTGACACAGGCAACTCGGCCAACCCTTCCCGACAGTCGACGTCACAAACAAAGGTTTGACACATACAACTCGGCCAATCCTTCCTGGCAACCGACGTCACAACACAAAGGTTTGACACATACAACTCGGCCAACCCTTCCCGGTAGCCGACGTCACAACATAACCCGATATTTGTCTTCCTCACACCATTTACAGACATCGTCAATATATCTTACGCAGTATATTAAATAACAAAAACACACTTTAACCCAACCATGATATCAAAAATCATTATTAACACAATAAACTCCCCTTACCTCAACAGGGATTCTTTTCTTTAGATCTAACGTGTGTTTTGTTTGAACACTCATTCTCACAATGACCAAGAATGAAAAGTTAAGCTTCGTTCACGAATTCTTCTTAACGGAGACGATTTTCCATTGCTGCTACAGTGGTTCTTGAGAATTTAAGTGGTACAGAAGGTGGAAGAGAGAGATTTCTGGTGCAAAGATTTTTAGAGAGAGAAAAAGAAGAAAAACACACGTCCAGAAGTGAGAGTGAACCATTCTTCCACTTCAGGCTTATTTATAGACGAAGCATTGAGGCAAGTTGCCAACAACTTGATTCAGCCAACTATCACAGCCACCATAGTTGCCCACTTGCATGACCGAATAGCCACCATAGTCACCACCATTTTTACTATGCATGTATGGATAGCTTATCTCAGCCACAAAATTTGACTTTCACCTTTTACACATAAACACCCATGCAAAACACTTTTACAGATTTCAAGATTTATATTAAACAATCAATCAACACAAATATCTTTCTATTTGTAAATTTTAAGGGTGTTACATATTCTACATAATGAACTGTAATAATCAATTACTTATCGAATTAATCGATTATTTGATGAATGAATGCTTTTTAGAAACAATTTGATGCTTATGTAATCGAGTACTGGTTGTCTAAACTAAATCCAGAAAATGTGAAAACTCTGGAGTAATTGATTATCGAAATGAATTAATAGATTACTTATCACACAAAGCTTATTCTGAACTAAAATCTCACTAGAGTAATCGATTACAGCATGTTACTCTAAGCTATGTTCTCATTGGAATAATCGATTACACTTCATTTTAATCGATTACACCATGTAGTAAAGCCTCTCTTTGATTACAAATTAATCGATTACAAGAGTTCGTAATCAATTACTTATGGCATTATTGCAACTTCTGCAGATTTCTTAGAAATTTAAATTGTCAAATCTCTTCATAAATTCACAATTCAAATCTGCTACTGAGTATTTAAGCTTCTGGATACTCGAAATAATTGTTACACTCATTTAAAATTCAAAATTGTGCCCTAAAAACCCCTATATATGCAGCTTTTCACAAGAGGGAAAATCCACACCTGAATTCCATCTCTCTACTGTGTGCTATCTGAATTTTCTGTGCATTCTTCTTCTTTTTATCAATCCCAAATTCTACCCATTCATTTTTTTTCTGTCCTAAACTGTTATGTCTACTTCTAAGAAAGCCAAAACAAGCAAAAGAAAGGTTAGGGAATCTTCAAATCCAGTTGGGAACAGGCCGAATTCTTGGTTCCCAGAGGAAAAAGACAAGATCAACTACATGCAATTCAATGCCACCAAACTAGTCATGCCTCCTAAGTACTTGGACCTTGACGGGTTCATCAATGAGGGATTCCAATTCCCTACCATGCTTGAAGTCCAAGGATTGAAGAAATTCCTTGAACTTAAGGGTACCTTCTACCTTGAATTGGTGACGGTATTTTACACCTATGCTAAAGCCAGCATGGATGGAATCATTCACTCTCAAGTAAATGGTGTACCCATGGTGATTGATGAAGATGTTTGGTTTGCTATTGCTGGAATCTCCTCTGTTGGAGTAAGGAGATTTGATGAAGAAATTGGGGGCTACAACAAAATGGAAACATACAGGGGTATTGTAACGCCTCGTTTTACTATCTTGTATTTTATTGATTTTGAATGAAAATTCTTTTCCACTTGCTTTAGAATTTTCTTAGTTATAATTTTCACGAAAATTCCTTTTTTCTTGTTTCAAAATTTACTAATCATTCATTTCATAAATGAATTCTCCCTCACCACGGTTTATTTATAATAATAAAATACAGTCCATCAATATAGTCCGTCATACAGTCCCAAAATACATGCCAACATAAAACACAAACTGATCTAAAGTCTAGTACAAATTATACGTCATCGGTAATAAAATACAATCCATCAAAATATCTTCATTATCTTCTCTACACAATTATCCACTGCTTTACTGTTCCTCTGCTCGCTCAAATAAATTGAGGTCATTGCAGGTGTCAACCATAGACACAAAATAGGGTAAGTTTATGACAGACATAGTTTGAATAAAAATATATACACAGATGATCATAATATCATTCATAAAATAAGATGCATGGATGATGCATGAATCTTTATTTAAATGATGCATGACTTTCTCAACATCTTCTCAAATGGTACCATAGTCAAGATAGCCCTACCCTCTCTCAATGGTACGAACTTATCCATTCAGTCAGGGTAGTCCAGTGTCGCGATAGGAAGGTCACCTCCATCCATGTGATCATCATGGTGGTGTGGTCCTCACTGTCTCAACTACCCCCCATTTCAGATTCCTCTTGTCTGAACGCATGGACTCAGTTAAGCTATCTGACACACCTCCTCTTGAGGTAAATCACACGGTTTAACCCCCGTCAGGTATATGCATGCATGAATGATTCTCTTTTATCTCATTTTTTCTCTTTAATATTACTCTTCACTTTATATCTCGTATGCGTCAAAGTTCAATATATTTGCAAACTCATGGAATATGCTTATTAAACAACATATATACCTTCTTCCAACAATCACATAAAACTGTATAAAAGCACTCAAGCATACAATCATAGTTCAACTCCATAAATTTTTCAAAGACAAGGCATAAAACTCAAGCAATTATTCAAACAAACAATTCTTAAACTATCTTTATCACAAAGCTTCAAAAGACATCTTGAAACCTATAAGTAGTCATAACACACTCAATAACCCAAGGATTCCAACACTTCCATCATCTTTGTCTCTTTGAAAAATTTCATCAAACACATGGTAAGCAAGTTTGGCTTTATAGATTACTTTAAAGAAAGCTATACTTTAACTATATTTAACATTAATTTTTATAAAGTTCAATATGATAGGCATGCTTCAACATAATTCTAGCATAAAATAGACATGCTCAAGGATTTATAGAACAATATATAAACACCCAAATTTTAGTACAACATTCTATTATGTAACTACAATTCAAATCAACTATTTTCTTAAAGATAGTCATACTACATATAGTTTCAAGTTATTTCTTCAAACAATCATTCATTAAGCTAAAACCAAGTCACTTATTCAAATAATCATTCATTTAACAATCTTTATCTCTTTGAGGCATTTCATCGAACACATAATATGCAAGGCTTAGTTTCTTATGAAAACAATTAAGAATCTTAACATAATTAATATTCAAACTTTATTTATCATAAACTTCCCATACCTTGCTTTCTTCTTTACAATTGGATAGCCTTGCTCCTAGTACTCCTAGTGCTTCACGTGAGGAAGTAAGGATGTAGGCCTTTGTTTTGCTTTAGGTAAAAGGTGAATTGAAAAGTGATGGAATAGGAGTGTTTTGGAATGGATTTTTGCACGTTAGCTTCCCCTTGGGCAGCCACCAATTTCGGTCCCCACCATCTTATATAAGGTGGTTAAGCTTGATTTTTGGTTACAAATATCTCAAGGTCATGATGGCTTAGCTTTCCATTGGTTTTATTCCTATTGGCTATTCATTTCTCACCCTCCAAGTGTCCATTTTCTTGATTCTTCTCAACACTTCTTCATTCATCTTGATATTACACGTGCAAATGCTTGGCTTGGAGAGCAATCTTCCCAAATTCCTTCTTCTTCACGTGGAGGAGCTATATTTTAAGGAAATTTTGTGCTTTTCTTCATTCTTGAATTTTCCCCAAAACCCGTTTTAGTAAAATATTGATTCTGGATTTGTTAACCGTTGGATCTCCTTAAACTTTTAAAGGTATACTCCTATCTCACATATGTAACTTTTGACCGTTGGGATTGTTTAAATAATGTCTATAACTGTCCACGTGTTCTGCCAAATGAGACAAGAAAAATCTACTTAAACTAAATCTACACCATACCTGTTCAATTCATGAAGCTTTCTCTTAATCTCCTTCCAAGTGTCCCTTTGAGTTGTCAAAATCATGAAGCTTCACTATTATTCTCCAAGCTTCACATAAATGTTTGAGGAAAAATCTTCATCATGTGCCTTACAAGTGTCCTAACACTTGTATTCATCACATGGCTTCACTTTTTGCAAGTGGCTTTCGTGAATATTCTCTTCCTTTCTACATGATTCTTCACATGCTCTTTACACCTAAGTTTTCTTCCTTTTATATCATTGGATGCATAAGAAAAACCTAATTCCACTTATAGTTTCCTGTCACAAACTATTTTAATAATCTGTTATCTAAGAGTATTCTGTATTTCTATCATAAAAATATTTATTCAAAATAACTAAGGGTGTTCTTGTCCTTTCCAAAATATTCAAGGGCATTTATGTAAGTTTTCACCTTAAAATATCTTTCTAAAATATCTAGGGGCACTTTTTTAATTCTTAAAAATATCCAAGGGCATTATCGTCCTTTTGTCCTCAAGGTCATTTTTGTCATTTCAAATTTACGGTAAGGGCAATATGGTCATTTTTCCCAAACATTTCCGTAATGTCTCTAATTGATATTTCATCTACATAATCAAATCTTTCCTAATTTAAGACTTTCATAAATATCTATTGAACGATAGTTATGGAAATTTTGGGGTGTTACAGGTATGTTGTTGTCTGATCCCCAAGTAAGGCTGAAGAAAAAACTAGGAGTGAGGAACATGACAGGGGAAGATAGGTTGCTACACTATGTTATAACCTATATTCTTACCCTAGGTTGAAAACAATAGGAACACACACACAATAACCAAGAGGGGGGTGAATTGGTTTAAACAGAGAGTCTTTAAAAATTCTTTTAAAAGAAGCAGCAGATTTAGGATCTTTATCACAATAAGAATGCTTCAATCAATCAAAGCACTCATTTCAAGAATACAATTACTAAAAAAATTCACTTGTTGAGTAATGAAAGATTTCACCAAAAGAATCACAGATTAAGATAACAATAAAAGATTAAGGAATAGAGATCAACACAAGATTTTATACTGGTTCACCTCTCAACATAAAGGCTACATCCAGTTTCTTCCAACCAACACTAGGTTAGAGTTCCACTAAATCAAATTCTTTTCTTTACAAGCTTTTATAACTGATCACCTTTATCAATCCTAGATAAAGAAACAGAAATCTAAACCCTATAGACTTCTAATGATCAAGAACTAGAGAACACTACTCTATTCTTCCCTCTAGAGAACCCTACTCTAGAAAAAGCTTTAAAGATCCTCTTTGATCTAAGAACTTACAAGAAATAAAAGTAAACAAACAAATCACTACAAGAGTTTAAGAGAGATACAACCTCATGATCCTCAGAAGATGAATGAATGAATGTTACCAAACAACTCAACTTGAATGAATGAAATTCTTGAAATCAGCTCTCTTTAAAAAACTCTTGACAAATCTTGTTCAAACCAACATGATTAATGAAGCATGAGTTTTGGGTTTTGAAACAAGACCAATGTAACTTAGAATATCTTTTCTCAAACTGTGAGAGCTTTTGTAAGAATGGGTATTTCGCAAAATCAAGTTCTTTTCAAAACAAAAGACTTAACAACTTTTTATAGAAAACATTTGTAACTGAATGTAATCGATTAAATAGCCAAAGTAATCGATTAAATTGCCATATATAATCGATTAAATACAAAATTAATCAATTAAAATGTTCTTCAGCTTTCTGGAAAAGATTTACGAACAATGTAATCGATTAAATCGAGCTTATAATTGATTAAAGCAGCCATGCTCAATTTTGAAACAAGCCTATGTAATCGATTATGATTGAGTGGTAATCAATTAAGGAAGTCATTCATATTTTGTGTTTTGTGTTGTGTAATCAATTACAATTTGTGTATAATCAATTAGAATGTTCTTCCATGGCTTTTTAATAGATTACACAAGCTGGTAATCGATTAAAGCAGTGTTAAAATGAGTTTTCCAAAACTCAACCATGAGAAATCAATTTCTTTTGTAAACATGAAAGCTTTTATGCTTTAACAAAATCATGTATGCATGTCAAAGATCATGTTTATGCAATGCAAGGATCATAAGATAAACCTCTTAAACACTTAACAAATTACAAATGCCTTGACATGTGAAAAGCTAAAACTTTCTTCTAAACTCTCTTCTAAGGCACAGGCTTCATCCTTAACATGATCTTCTTACTGCTCCCCCTATATCCAACATAGGTGAACAAACCATGCCCAAATAACAGATGATGATTTGCAATTGGTCTATGGCATGAAGACTTCCACTCATATCAACTGGGTTCTTGTTTTTTGTCGAAATCATGATGAAAGCTTCACGATTAATAAGCTATCACTTTCCTTATGCTATGCTTATCTTAATATTTATAGACTACTTCCAGATTGATGTTTCAAATGAGGTTGTAGATAACACAACTGACATTACCAACCTCATTAAGGAAAAGCATCCCAGCAAACTTGGCGTGATCAAGACTCCCAATGGATGGCAAATGACTGGACAGCCACCTCAAGCTACTGATGCTGAAGGAGGAGTTGATGAAGAAGAAGGCCTTTGATGGAGGTCCAAGACAAGCCAAAGGTCTAGAAGGAGAGCTTGAAGCACTTCCTTTGGTGAGCTTTAAAGGACCAATGACAAGAGCTAGGACTCAAGCACTTGAGGACCACATCCAAGCTAACTTGGACAAGCATGAAGAGGCACACCAACTCAAGGACAACAAGGGCTGGATTTTGTATTCTAAAGTTGAATTTAATTCAATAAATTCCAGCATTTGTTAGTGGCAAAATTAGTTGTAATAAAAAGGCTTTAAGTGCATTAGTGTAAAGCTTTGTAAGTGCACTTGTGTGTGAAGTATTGGATGCACTTAAAGGCTGAAAAACTGCACCTTAAGCCTTAAAATACTGCACCTTTAGGCATGTTGGTTCAGCCAAGAAGTCACTTAGGATGAAGCTTGAAATTCGAGTTTCATTAGCTTGCATTTAGGCTTCATTTAGTTTACATTTCAAGCTTCATTTGCATGATCATTTACCTTGCATTTGAGTGTAATTTCGTGGGCTATATAAGTTGCCCAAAAACTGAATGCAAATACTTTTGATGTCATTTTTACAAATTCTGAAATTTGTTAGTATATGGATGTCCTAGAGACAATCTTTTCATTAGATTAGGACGTACAAGTACTTTTCATATTGTCATGAATAAATTATAAGCGCTCTTTATCTTGTTTCATATTCTGTCTCGATATCATTATTAATATATGAGTAACTGGATAAAACCCTTGGAATAGAATAGGTATCTCTTGAGTATCAGTGATGGGATCACGATCATGAGGATTCAAGGATACCAAATGTCTACACCTAAATTTTAAGTTCCTAGTCTAGAGACACTGAGAATGGGGATCAGTGATTTCGGGTAAGACTAGCACGACTTAACTACTTGTATGCAGATACAAGGTAAAGACCTCATGAGCTACAGACATGAAGATGTCTTATCTAAAGTCATGGGTGGACCTATAAGGGTATAGCTCGCACTAAACGGACCCACAAAGAGACTCTATGAGGAAATCTCACAGATAGTATCATTAGAGTAGTCTCTTATTATTTGGGTGTGTCTTTCCTTAGACCAGAAGTTTTCACCTAGACCGTGTTCTAGAAGATATGCTTTGATTGTATACCTCGTCTGCCTGAAACATAGAGACACATAGGTATAGCTTTGGGCATGTCCTGAAAGAACACGAGTCTAGGGTGACTAGCTGAAGGAATTCGTCAAATCTCTGTGAGAGATTAGGTTATCTGTAAACCGGAGAAATCAGGATGACATTTACGGGACTCGGGAATCTATGCATAGTAAAAGAAATCATGAGATGATTTGCCTTTAGAGTCAGTAAAATTGGAGACTCCCTATTTCGTAGTAAAGCTTACCCTAGACCGCAAGGGCTGATACGTTTCCTTACCCTAGGTTTTATGGGAAGGTAACCGAGATGAAAGGAAATACATACGGAAACCAAATAGATTTAATAGGATGATCTTGTCATTTACCTAACTAGTTCTGGGGCAACAAAGCATTGCTAGTGCTCTGTGTTGTCATTAAATGGGTAGTGGCCTTGTTGAGCCCAAACTCATTTATGTCAGTAGCTATGTTGGGCCTAATGGGTCACACACTAACACTTTATTGTCATGACATTATAGCATTAAAGGTTTTGGGCCTAATAATGATTGTTGGCCCAAGAAAGAGTTTGGATACTTATCTTAAAGAGAGAGGGACGCATGAATGGAGTTAATGGGCTTGGATAGTCCAAGACATTATTAATTAATTTAAATAGTTAAATTAATTATCTAATATTTAAATTTGATAATTTAAATTTTGAATTTAAATATTTGAATTTAAATATGAATTAACTATAGTAGTTAGTTTCATATCAAAAGGAGAAGATAAGAGCTAGATTTGAATTTGAATTCAACTAGAATCTTATCATGATCATGTCCTAGATTTTAGGAAGAATTTTGAGGGCTAATTATAGGCATATACACGGCTGATATATGATTATATTTTGGCAAAAATAAATCCCAAGTAATTGACTTGGTCTTAGGAGGATAAGATAGGAGGTTGTTGGCAATTTTTGAAATGCAACAACTCTATCTTATCTTCACGTGTGGGATGCTTCATGATAAGATTTTTTGGTTAAAAATCTGACTCAAACTCTTCTATAAAATGTGCTATTGTGATCATAGTTCTATAATAATTTGAGAGAAAAAAACCCTAATCTACTTTCCTCTATTTTCACGTGCCCCTTTGTGTGAGTGTTGGCTGAAAATTCAGCCACCAATATCATCTATTGGTGAGCCTCTTAGATAAGTAAAAAAACACTTTAAAACATAACCTTCTTCCTTTCCATTGGTGTGCCTAGCCTGCCTCCTTTGGTGTTTGTTGGTAGCCTTCAAGAAGTGTTCTTGAGTCTTGACAAGAAGTGGTGTGGATCAACATTAGAGGGCTTGTATCTTCAAGCCTATCCTTGATCATCAAGTTTCAAATATAAACAAGGTAACATCTATGTCTTAAAGAATGATTCTTGTGTGGTATGTGTGTTTCCGCTTGAAAAATTTTGTTTTTTTCTTCTCACATGCCTTCGGGCTTCAAGGCCCTATCTTTCAAGTGGTATCAGAGCCAGGTTGCTTTACTATCGACGGGTGATGATACCTTGTTTGATATAATATATTGTTTGTAATATGATTACGCTTCACATATATCTTTATGTGTTCATGGTTTTGTTTCTTTATGATTCTTTGTGAAAGATTTCAAACGAAACATCTTTTAAGAAAGGAATATGATTCAACAATGATATGAATATTCAAATGCATTGTTTTTCTCCATAATTTTGTTTTCAAAATATATTCTATGCATGCCGTGGTCACATGAATAAAAATTAGGGTTCTTAATTTTGTTCATTTTGATCTTGTTATTTTTGTTATAATGAATTGTTCATGAGCATAGCATAATATTTTTTGTGACAATTTTTCATACAAGTCTATGTATATAAATAGTTGATTGTATGATTTAATTTTGTGTTCTTTGAGAAAGAATCAACAAAAATTTGAATTATGTATTTGGATGCATATTTCGGCCATTTGAGAAATAATAATATTGTGTGCTTGTTAGTTGTCTAACCTTTAAAGTGTAGATATGGAAGGGGATGGTCATGGTGCCCGAATTTAAATTTTGAATTTAAATATTTGAATTTAAATGTTTTAAATTTGAATTCAAATTTTGATTTAGTTTAAATTGGAGTTGTAATTTTGAATTTTAAAAAATTTTAAATTTTGTGTATTCTTTTGTTCCTCCAAAGATGTATTGGAGTTTCTTTAATTATTTTGTAATTAGAAAAAATTAGGCTAGTGGCGTTTAGGCATGGAAGATTTCATGATGGAGCTGCGGCCTAGGAGCAAGAAGAAAGAATGCACGAGCACCATGACTATCTCATATAAAATCTGTTTTATATGCTTGTATGTTTTAAAAACGACTAGTATGCATGAGATAGAGTATCACGAATGTATGTTTTATTATGCATGTCCAAAAGCGACTAGTGTAATCCGATAGATGTTTGACATAGGATACGACTAGCATGATAATAGTACTTACACGTTTGATGAGACCCATTAAAATAAAAGAAACCCTTAAAAGGAATCAATTATTAAGCACATGATTACCTCCCACCACCAATGCCACTCGAAATTCCTCTACATGGTGGTGCGCCACAACTCAGTTGGGACCCACTGTTTCGTTGAATAAGAGCAGTATTAGAAGTGTGAGACACTTAAGGTGCTGGTTAGTGCTTAACTGAATGCATGAGTTGCAGGCTCAGCCGGGCTTATGTATTTGGGGTAATAATGCCAGGTTGGTTGCATGAGATGCACCACTAAGTGACAAGGAGTTGTCAACCTGATGCTAAGAGAAGGAATGAGATACTGTTGATAAGGATCAACCCATTATTTAGTTTAATTTTGCGGTCTCAGACGAAAATTAAAATAAATAATCGTACTCTTAATCCCACTAAGGTAATTTTAAGATAAAATAACCCTAAGTCAAAATAACAAGGGTAAATGACTTAGATAAAATAGTGGGAGGAGCATGTTATTTAAAGTCTTTAATGATTTGTTCTTATTTCATGACAATATATTGATTAGTTTATCTTTACATCTTCTCAGTTAATAGTATGACTAATCAACTGTCACTACGCTCTATTCTCGATACGAACAAACTGAACGGTTCAAATTTTACGGACTGGTATCGGAACCTGGGAATTGTTCTTAGGGCTGAGAAAATCGCTTATGTCCTAGAAAGTAATTTACCCATAGCTCCTAAGGAAGGGGAAGCTGATTATGAGTTCTACGATATGGAAGCTCATAAGTAGCACATGAATGACAATACAATGGCAGTATGCATCATGTTGGCATGCTCAAAGTCATGAGCATAAGGCTAAGACCAACTCATCCTTAGAAGCGATTCAGTCTAGGCTAGAAAATCTTGAGTCTAGGATGGTTCTACATGAGTTTGATGAGCCCTAGTTTAGGCTATTTGAGTTTGTGCTTGTGTTTGTGTTCTATTTTATGATGACTGGTAGCTATCTATGTTTAATCTTCTGTTTCTTTCAATTTCTCAGCATTGTACTTTCCTTTCTGCTATTGAATTAAATGTTATGTTTGTTTCCTTCCTTCTTATCCTGATTTAACTATGATATTTTTTGTCTTTTGATAAGCCAAATAGGGGGATAAATAAAAAGGGAGATATAACTGGATATTCGTTTGGGGAGAAACTTATTTGATTGAAAAATTAAACCTTTATTACTCTGTTTTCTATGAAACACTATCTAAAACAGGGGGAGCAATCAAAGCATTAATTTTATGCTTATGCAAGGTTACTTAACACTTGATCTTGGCAAAAAGCTAAGTTGTTTTCAAGACATGCTTCAAGCTCCTATCATTAATCTATCTCATGCACTTAAAGGGACAACAAATGTTCAATTGGTATTTGGCATGATCAAAGCCAAAAAGGGGGAGATTGTTGGATATAGGGGGAGCTTGGAAGAAGATCAAGCCAAGGAAGAAGTCTTTGCTTTAGAGTTTTAGCTTTTTACATGCCAATCAAACTGAAGGCATTTGTAATTTGTCTAGTTGTTCAAGAGGCTTGCATATAAGGTTACATGTTTGCATTTGGAAATAAATTTCTCATGGCTTAGATTTTGAAAAATCAAAATGTGCACTGCTTTAATCGATTACAAGCGAATTGTAATCGATTACCAGCTTGTGTTATTTGCTAAAAAGCCATGAAGAACACTTTAATCGATTACAAGAAAGCGTAATCGATTATAAGAAAAGCGTAATCGATTACATAGCACAATTTATAAAACATGAATGACTGCCTTAATCGATTACCACTCAACTGTAATCGATTACTTAGGCTTATTTTAAAAATTTATCATGATTGCCTCAATCTATTACCATTCAACTATAATCGATTACACAGGCTTACTTCATAATTGAGACTGACTGCTTTAATCGATTACATCACTGTTTAATCGATTACTTTGTTCATAAAAGCTTTCCAGTTTCTCTCAAGATCATTTTAATCGATTACATTGTGTAAAATAATCGATAACACTTACATATTAATCGATTACATGTTGTTAAATTTGTTTTCTATTTAAAGCCTTTGGGTCTGTACATTTGAAAGACACTTAAGAAATTGATTTTACGAATCACTCATTACTCCCAAAGCTTTATTAGTCCAAGAAAAGGATTTTTCTGTTATTCATACATCTTGTTCTAAACTTCAGATTACATGCATCATTCTTCATGATGTTTTAGACAAGATTCTTCAAGAAAGTTCAAAGAAAGTTGTTTATTGCAAAGCATTCAATCATACTTTGTTTGATTGGTAAAATACATCTCATTCATGTGTTAAGGATCATGAGGTGATATCTTTCTTGAACTTCTAACTGTGTTCTGATTTGTTACTTGTAAGTTTTGTAATTTGGTTGTTTGGAAACTATTACAAAGGGTTCTTAAATCTTTTTCTAGAGTGGTTTTCTTTGGAGGGTAAAAGTAGAGTAGGGTTCTCTATGTCTTAGATCACTAATAATCTCATAGGGTTTTAGATTTTTGTTCTTTGCCTAGGTTTGGTAAAGGGTGATTGTTTTAAAGCTTGTAAGAACCGAAATTTGTGAATAGTTGAACTCTAATCTAGTTTGATTAGAAGAACTGGATGTAGCTTCTATTTGAGAGGTGAACCAGTATATGTTCTTGTGTTGATCTCTATTCCTTTATCTCTTCTTGCTATCTTGATCTCTTGACTATTGTGAATTATTTCTTACTCAACAAGTGAAGGTTTTTGTTATTGGTTTCTTGGACTAAGTGGTTTGATTGAATTGAAGCATCATTGGTTTTAAGAGTGATAAAGATCCTTTAACTCTGATTTTCTAAAGTTTTTAAAAGGTCAAGTTTATACCAATTCATCCCCCTTGGTATTTGAGTGTATTCATATTGTTTTCAGAATTCTCAAGTGCTGAAACATAGGTAAATCTTGAATTTGATCAAATTGTTGATGCTTTCCATGATATGCATGAAGGATTCAGTCATGCACTCAAGGCAAAAACACACAGAGATCATACATCATTTTCTAAGGGATCACATCCAAAAGGGTAACATCAAAATTGAGTTTATTGATACTAACAATCAATTGGCTAATCTCTTTACTAAACCCGTATCTAGAGATAGGTTCTATGATCTTAGGAACATGCTAGGATTCTTGATGAATCTAATATATGATAGCATTCCTATGATTTGTTTGACTACATGATATGCAATCAAAATTGACCATGCATCACAAATGATTGAAATTTGAAATCTTATGGAAATCACTGTTCATACTGCATAATTCTTTGTTTTAATAGATTACTACACATATTAATCGATTGTTTGTGCTTTAAAAGAATTTTAGAGACAAAAGATCTTTGGAGTAAGCGATTATCAAGCTTATGTAATCGATTACTTGATACTTAAAATGTATTTCAAAATGAAAACCTCTATGTAGTAATCGATTACGTAACGAATTAATTGATTACTTGGAGTTAAAATGCAATTCTGAAAAAGAAACTCTCCAGAGTAATTGATTACCCTGTATTTTAATCGATTACTTAAGGCTTAAGAGTTGTTTCAAAAATCAAAACTCTCTAGAGTAATCAATTACACTATCATATTAATCGATTGCTTGATGCACAAAGCTATTTTAAAAGTTGAAAACCTCTGGAATAATCGATCACCAAGCTTATGTAATCGATTATCTATGGCGTTTCTACAAAACTGCACAATTTTTAAAAATCGTAACTGACATCTTATCTCTAATTCAAATTCAAAAATCTGGTTCATTGTATCCAGAAATCCTTGGAATTCAAGATAGCTGTTGTGGGATTTCAAAATTCAAATCCTATTCTGAAAAATCTCTATAATTCAACCGTTCAAAGGCTAAAATTTCACACCTGAATATCTCTCTCTCTCTTAAGCAATCTTAGCAAATTCTTATGCTCTGCCTCTTTCTCTCATAACCCAAAACTCTGCCTATTCCTTTCTTCTACCTATACACGTCATGTCTGCCCCTAAAAGAAGCAAAACCAGCAAGAGGAAAGTTGGAGAATCCTTAAATGCTGCAGTGAATAGGTTTAATACCTGGTTCACATCTGAGGTGGATAGAAATAACTACATGCAATTTCATGCAACCAAACTAGTTATGCCCCCTAAGTATCTTGACCTCAATTGGTTTGTAGGTGAGGGATTTCAATTCCCTACCATGCTAGAAGCCCAAGGACTGAAGAAGTTCTTTGAGATGAAGGGTATTTTTTACCCTGAGTTGGTGAAGGTGTTTTACACTTCAGCCAAGGCTAGCATGGATGGTGTCCTTCATTCTCAAGTGAATGGAGTTGTCATGGAGATTGACAACACAATTTGGAATGTTGTGGCTGGTATCTCCTGTGAAGGTGTTAGGAGATTTGAAGAAGAGGTTGGAGGGTACTCCAAAATTGATACATATAGAGGGATGTTGCTGGATCCTCAAGCTAGATTGAAGACTAAGCTGGGGGTTGGAAATATGACTGGGGAGGATAGATTACTGCACTATATCATCACTTATATTCTCACCCCTAGGTCCACTAATCATGCCTAAATCACAGATGATGATTTCCAATTAGTGCATGTCATGAAGCTTGGAACTCAAATTAATTTGGGTTCCAGTTCTTGAGGAGACCATGATGAAGTCTAGGAGACTTCTGAGTTATCAATTCCCATATGTTTTATTAGTCTCTAGATTCGTAGACTATTTTGGGATTGATATCTCTAATGAGATTGTTGACAACACAACTGAAATCACCAACCTCATCTCTATCAAACATCTTCAAAAGTTGGGGTTAATGCAGACACCTAATGGATGGATGATGGTTGGAGAACAAGCTCCACAAGGTGATGCTATAGAAGAAGAAGGAGATGCTGAGGCTGGCCCTGCTGAACAGTATTGGACTCCCTTTGAATCATTGATGATGGAAAAGATGGATGCAATGTTAGCTCTGCATCATGAGCATAGAGCTGAAGTTAATTCCTCCTTAGAAGATATTACATATAGGCTAGAGAACATAGATGCTAGGATGGCTCTTAGAGATTTTGATAATCTCTAGTTTGATGGTTGTAATTTCTTGCTTCTGCCTGTGTTGTTTGCTTCTCTAATTTCCAACAATTATCTTTAATATTTCTCTTATGTTTTTGCATCCTTTCAATCAATGAATAAAACTTTGTTTCATGTTGTTTATCTTTTCCTTTCTTATTTCATTATAATTGTACATCTTTTTCACTTTGATAAGCCAAAATGGGGAGAAAAATATTGATCAAATGAACATATATATGAATGAGGATGTTGTGTTATTAATTGAAGAGGAGAGAAAAATGATTAAAATGATTAAACCTTAACTTTGTCTTAAGCACTATTTGCTCCTTATAAAAATCACTTATGATAGGGGGAGCAATCTCAAGACTTATGAATGTAAATTGTTTATGCAAAGTATACTTGACATTTTTTCTTGGAAAAGAGGCTGATCTTATTTCAGATATCAAGTATAAAGCTCTTGGAAATCATCTCTTAAAAGAACACTAAAGGTTAAACATGTTTAATTGAAGTTTGGCATGCTCAAAGTCAAAAAGTAAGAGATTGTTAGATACAGGGGGAGCTTGAAGAGAATCAAGATGTTGAGGATCTAAGTCTTGGATAAGTTTTAACTTTTACATGCCATTCAATTGAAGGCATATCTAATTATTAGATGGATATGAGTTTCATCTTATGATCCTTTGCATTGCATAAACATCATTCATTGGCTTGCATTCATGCTTTTACAAAAGCCATATGTTTTGTGAAAAAGATTTTAAAGTATTCATGATTGCAAAGAAAAAGCCAAAGTGTTCAAAGCTTGTTTTGGAAAAACAATATTGTACTGCTTTAATCGATTACCAGCTAATGGTAATCTATTACATAAGCTTTGAAGAAAACTTTAATCGATTATAATAGAATCGTAATCGATTACACTTCACAAAGTCACAGAAATGTCTTCTTGTGATCATTGATTATAGATTTGTGGTTATCGATTACTTGGCGCGTTTTGGAAAACAACACTTTCTATGTTAATCGATTACATGGTGATTTAATCGATTCCTTTGCTCATATATCTTTTCCAGAAAGCTCAAGAACATTTTAATCGATTGAATTTGTTTTTAATTGATTACATTAGTGGTTTTAATTGATTACTTTGGCGATTTAATTGATTACATTCAGTTACAACAGTTTATTATAAATAGTTGTTGGGTCTTTTGAAAATTACATCACACTACTCTACAAAAAGATATTCTGAGTTCTTAAACTCTTGTCCCACAAATTCTAAATCTTCATGTTGCATTGAAAGATTTATTCTTGGGCAAGATATCAAAGAAGTATTTGGAGAAGAAGCTCTGAAACTTGTTTTCATTTTGAACCTGTTTGGTAAAACATATTCATTGGATCATCAGGTTGTCTCTCTCCATAAACTTTGCTTGTAAATTCGTTTTAGAATTTTTGGTTGTTTGTAACTATTACAAAAGTTTCTTAAAGTTTTTCTAGAGTACGGGGGTTCTCTAGAGGGAAGAGAATAGAAGAGTTTCTCTTTGTCTTAGTCACTAGGAGTCTAAAAGGGTTTTAGATTTTTGTTCTTAATCTAGGGTTGATTAAGGGTGATTGTTGTAAGCTTGTAAGAACTGAATTTTGTGAATAGTGGAACTCTAATCAAGTTTTGATTAGAAGAAACTAGATGTAGCTTCTCTTGTTGAAAGCTGAACCAGCATAAGTTCTTGTGTTGATTACTTTCTTTAATCTCTTCTCATCATCTTAATCTATGATTTATTTGGTGAAATCTTTATTACTCAACAAGTGAAGGTTTTAGCAATTGTATACTTGAGCTAAGTAGTTTGATTGATTGAAGCACTCTTGGTTTAATTGTGATAAAGATCCTATTACTCTGATTCTTTAAAGTTTTTTAAAAAGGCCAAGTTTAAACCAATTCACCTCCCTCTTGATTATTGTGTGTGTTCATATTATTTTCAGTGTTGTTTTTTCCCTTCTTTTATTTTTTGTCTCTTTGTTTGCATTTCATTGCATGCTTACATTGAAGACAATGTGCATTTCAAGTGTGAGGGGAAGGATTACAAAATATGTTGTGTTTTATATTTTCTATTTTATCTGTTTTTTATTTTTTGTACCTGTTATTTTCTGTTTTCTGTTTGTTTCTGTTATTGTTTTGCTATATTCATTGTGCTTTGTTATTTTACTATTTTTACATGTAGAAAATAAATGAAAAATTAAACATTTTGCAATTGCTATTTTTTTATTTTTATTGAATTTAGGCATCTTTTTCATGTTTTTCATAGAACTTCTAACTTGTATAAATTGTGAGAAATGTACCAATTTTTGTTTTGAGAGGTTCCATGCTTGATGTGAATCATTGTTGCAATTGCTGAAGTGATAAGTAGGCTTGGAAAATAAAATTTAAGATGGATCATGTGTGATAGAATTATGCCTTGTGAGTTTTTAGGCCTTTGTGGATGCATCACATTTTTCCATTCATGTTCTTTCATGTGTGATTTCACCTTTGTGCTAGATTACTCTATGTTTTGCCATGTCTCTCTTATCATTCCTTGTTGTACATGCATTGATTGAGATGATTTAGGTATTCTTTCTTTTAGCCACTAGACAAATAAACTTATCCTTGAATTGATATTCATTATCACCCTTTTTGAGCCTTTAACCTTTTCTTTCTTGTATAGCTAATTACAAACAAAAAAGTGGAAAATCGTGTTATCCTAACTTTAGGGAGAAAATGGGATTTGAAATTTTTTTTGGGAGTGGGTTTCAAACAAGTGTAGGGAATTGTTATTTTGTTTTGATTTGGAAGAAAAGAAAAAGAAAATAAAAGAAAAGAAAGAGTTTAAAAAGAAAAAGTTCAAAGAAAAAAATGTATAAACAAAGAAAAAGAAGTACAAGCAAAGAAAAAGGAAAAAAAAGTTCAATAAAAGTGTTTGTGGTTCATTTTCATCCTTGTAAGTTCTTTTTATTTTAATTTTGTTGTTGTCCACCTTGTTTCTTTGTTTCTACCCCTCTTTTTACTTGTTGGATTACTCCCCATTACCCTTTTTTTCTCTTAGGTTTAGTCTAAATATCCTTCTCTTATCCACTATTTACCTAAGCCATACTCTCTATTACCCCTTTTTTCTCTTAGGTTGAGTCTAAATATCCTTCTCTTATCCATTATTTACCTAAGCCATACATTACAAACCAATAAAAGTCTTTTTGATCTTTTAATGTATGTGTATTTCAAGTTGAATGAATTAGAGTCTTGTCAAATTTTGGATGAGCTAATTACACGTGGTGTTTGAGTGTAAACACAAACCCATACACATTATATAAGGTTGATTGTTGTTCTATGAGAGATTTCTATCACCTTGGTGCATTTTGAATTTTAAATTGACTACCTTTTCGCTTTGCACCTTGTGATCATGTGTTCATGGATTGTTTATTACCTTGATATCATTCTTCCATTTTTCATCTTTCTCACTTTTGTGCATTGTTAGGATCCATTGAAAAATGTGTGCGCCTTGTTCATACCTTTTTTTAGTTTATGGTTTACTTTAGTTTGATTTTTTTCCTTAGTCTTTCTTTTAGTTTTGCCCAGAAGTGCAAAAGATAAAGTGTGAGATATTTTGATTTAGCATTTTTAGTTTATATTTTCTTTTCTTCCTAGCTTATTTGACTTATCTTGGACTCTTATTTTCTCACTTTAACTCAGTTTTTGCCTTAGGCAAACAATTGGGCTTAATTGGTAATTGTTGTTTATTTTCAAATTTTGTGCTTACTTGACTTATCTTCCTTGTCCCGAACATAGAGAATTCTAAAAAAGTCCAAATGGAGCATATGAGTAGTCCCTGGAAAGATAAGGAAAATAGCTATAATGTTTTTAGAGATAAGCCGAGGCCAATTCTATCATTTTGAGAGTCATTTTAGGCTTGGAAGTCAGAACCTTTGCACTTGAGCTTTAGGTTGCGAGTTGGGCTTTGATTTGTGTAATTAGCATAATTAGTTAGATTAGATGGGCATAATCAAGTTCCATCCTTTCCTACTTATTCAGTCACTATTTCTTAGTGTAGTTAGTTAGTTATTTCATTTGGTACAAACAAAATTTTTAGCTTTTTGTGCAAGTTTTCCGAATTAAAATTTTTTTCTCTTTTTCTCTCAACTGTTCTTCATTGTTCTTCAGTTTTATTCTTCATTTCATTTATGT
The DNA here is from genome assembly GCA_013407115.1 of Glycine latifolia. Lineage (NCBI taxonomy): Eukaryota > Viridiplantae > Streptophyta > Magnoliopsida > Fabales > Fabaceae > Glycine > Glycine latifolia. The sequence goes on along the minus strand of CM023941.1, from coordinate 13,972,760 downwards.
CCTTCTATTTTCTTACACAAATTCCGTGGCTCTTCCACTAATGATAATCATGGAGGCTAAACACTCAATCAATCCAAGGATCCAGTCCAAGCAAGGAGAATTTGATGTAAATGTTCATTTTCTTTTTCAATCCTCTCTTCAATTTTCATGATTATGAATGTGTTTAGGAATTAAAGTGGATATTAGATTATGGATTCATTTCCTAATTTCGAATTTTAATCACAAATTGTTTGGTTGGTATTTCAATCTAGTTTGTGATTTCACTTAATTTAGGAGAATTCGATTGAACTGCTTCTAATGACTTTGAATGAACCTTCCTAATATGATAATTAATTAAGAATTATGATAATTTGCACTGCTTGGTTTGGTGAATTGGATTGATATTCTTGAATCTATTTTACAACATATTTTATCAATTTCTACATTTTTCTTCAATTATATAGTTTGTGTTTTTGTAATTTATGTTCATTGTCTGCAATCTGTTCAATAAAATTACCCTGTTGTTTATCAATGAATTGAAGGTGGAACCAAATTAATTATATATCTGAGTCGACCTAAGTTAATCCTGTGCTACAAAATTATCATAGTTTTATTTGTCTTGTAGCGATTCGACATTCATTATCACTATCCCACATAAGAAATAATCAAAAGTATATCAGATGTGACATTTTGAATGATTTGCAAGATGTGACTACTAGAAGAGAAACAAATCCATCTTTAGTCGGGAGGTGTATTACATTGCCATCATCATTGACTAGTAGTATGAGGTACACGTTTAACAAATGTCAACACGCAATGGTAGTGTGGAAGAGATTTCGATACCCAAATTTATATGCAATGATTACATGTAATTCTAATCATTAATAAATACATAACTTAGTTTTGTGTGAAGTGTTGGATATAGGGGGAGCATCTTGAAGCATTGAAGTTTGGGACTTGAGGGATTGTTTTGTGCTTTTCACATGCCTTGGAATGCCTTGGAAGAATGTAAATCAAATGAAGTGTTCAGAGAGGCCAATTTGATTGATCCTTGCATTGCATACATTCAATCATTTACATGCCTAATTGTTTTTCACAAAGAATTAAAACAATGTTTGATAAAAGAACCAAAGAAGCAATGTTTTTGGAAAAATACAAATACCACTGGTTTAATCAATTACACTGCTATTTAATCGATTATTTTGTTCGTCTTTGAATCTGGAAAAGCTTTAAAGAACAATTTAATCGATTACCATTTCTTGTAATCGATTATTTAGTGTTAAAAGAAAATCATGGTTCACTGCTTTAATCAATTACCATTTATTGTAATCGATTACATAAGACTCTTAGAAAAGCTTGTTTCACTGCTTTAATCAATTACCATTTCTTATAATCGATTACACAAGGATTTTCAGAAATACTAAGTTACTGGTTTAATCGATTACGGATCGTATTAATCAATTATTTTTCTCGTTGTTCAAACCCAGAAAACCTATAAACATTTTAATTGATTAAAATGGCAATTTAATCGATTACACAAAGCGTTTTAATCGATTATAGTTAGTTACAAAGTTTTGTTATAAATAGAAGTGAGGCTTGTCTTGTTTTCCAACCTGAGTAATTCGAATTTCTGATTACACACAAGCCTTCACCAAGATTGAAAGTGTTTTTCTGAGATTACTAACCTCTTGTCCCACTTCTTAATCTTCATGAGTTTTTGAATGATTTCTTGGACAAGAGTTTTCAAAGAAGAATAGGAGAGCATGTTCTGAAATTCATTTGTTCATTCAACTCTGATTGGTAACTCGTATGCATTCATAATCATTGGATCATCAGGTTGTTTATCTCCATTTTTTTTGGATGTAAATTTGTTTTACAATTTTTGTAATTGAGTGTTGTTGTAAATTTGTTCTTGAGGCTTGTCTAGAGTAGTGTTCTCTAGGAAGAACAGAGTAGTGTTCTCTGGTTCTTGTTTGCTTGAAGTCTAATAGGGTTTTAGATTTCTTGTCTTTATCTAGGGTTGATAAAGAGTGATTGTAATAAAGCTTGTAAGAACTAAAATTTACAATAGTGGAACTCTAATCTAGTGTTGATTAGAAACTGGATGTAGCTTCTCTTGAGAAGTGAACCAGTATAAATCCTTGTGTTGAATTTTTGTTCCTTAATCTCTATTAGCTATCTTGTTCATTTGTTCTTGGTATTTTTATCATTACTCACAAGTTCTGTTTTTGAGCTATTGATTTCTTGAGCCGAGTAAATTGATTGAATAAAAGCTTTCTTGGTTTTAAAGTGATTAAAATCCTTACTCTAATTTTGTAAAGAAATTTTAAAAGACTAAGTTTTAACCAATTCACCCCCCTCTTGGTTATTGTGGGTATCCTATTGTTTTCATAAAGGACTTCAACCATCAGATAGACCTGAAGTATCTTGTAGAGTTTTTAAGATGTGACAAATAATGACAGATTTTAAGAAGGATAAAATATTCAAAGCAATTGATGTTGGCAAGTATTTCTAACAATTCCATTTTAATATTCCTTTTAAATTCCATATGATTCAAATTTGTTTCATAATTCTTTTTTCTTATTTTGGTTTATAATTTTAGGAATGTACACTATGGAGTTTCAGAAGAGAGGTCTTCCCTATGCCCACATCCTTTTATGGCTAAGTGGTGCAAGCAAATTGACAGTTGGGAAAGATATTGATGGTGTAATACTTTAGAATTGCTTGATCATACATTATATCCAAGATTGGAAAATGTTGACACCAAATATATGATTAATGTTCGATGTGGAGTGGATAATCCTGTATCTCCATGCACGAAGGGTAGGAGATGTCAAAAGTATTTCCTAAAGAGTTTTGAACTATCTACCACAATTAATGATGAAGGTTATCCAAAGTATAGACATCAAGATTTTGGCCTCTCTGTACAAAAAATGGGAGCAAAAGTGGATAATAAGAGTATTTGTTTAAATACATGAACAAAGGTTCTGATCGAGCCACACCACAAATATGCAGAGATTATGCAAAGAACAATACTACTCAACTTACTAATGAGATCAAAGATATTATAATTGTACATATGTTTCAACATGTAAGGGAGCATGGATAATTTTCAAGTTTAACCTACACTACAAGTGGTTTCCAGTGAAAAGACTATTTTTTTCACCTTCCAAATCATTGAAGATGAAGAAATTAAGTTAGTAGTTGAAAGACATGAACAAGTTCAAACAATGTTCTTGCATGGTTTGAAACAAATAAGAATTTTGTTGTCAGTAAGGATCTAACATATTCAAAATTCCCCACGAAGTTAGTCTACCTCAAAAAATGATAGAAGGTTGTAGCCATGGAACAAATGACAAAGTTGTCAGTGCATTCCCCTTAAGAGTTATAAAAACCGATTCGGTCATTGATCCGGTCGAGGTAGTGGGTCAGTGGGTCAGTGGTCCAACCGATGGATCAGTAATTGGCTCGGTTTGGTCCGAACTATATTAAAAATTTAAAATTATATTATATATAAGTATATAAATAATATTATTTGATTAAGAAAAGTATGCTAAAAAATTCAAAATAACAATTAAAGTACTAAAGTTGATAACACAAGTAAAGTGTATTAATAAAAAAAAAAGTGTAAATAGAAACTACTTAAATTAAAACAAAAGTCCAATTATTAATAAAAAAAATGAGATAGAAGGAGTACAGTAAGAAATAAAGGGAGTGCAGGAAGCAAATCTGTTTATGGATCTGGGCCCCAAATACGAAAAACCCTAATCCCATATATGTGACGCCCTGAAATTTTGATAACTGAAACTAGATGTTTGATGCATTTGTTGTAATATTTGATTATTTGATAAGTTTAGATTAGTTGAATTGTTGTGTAAATTATCCTCGTGCAATTGCTTGGTGTGGATGTCAAATTATGTGGGGTTTGTTTGAGCTATGTTGAAATTGAGTGATTTCAAGTTTGACCCAAAATCTATTTTGGTAAAATAAAAATTCTGGATTGGTTAACCGTCGGATCTCCTTAAAATATTAAAGGGACGTTCCTAACCTACATATGCAAAGTTTGACCGTTGGGATTTACGAAATAACATATAAAGCGTGAGATATTAATTTTTCACAGAAGTAGTGAAATTTCAAAATTGGTACAACAGTGTGAAAATCACGAAATTTGAGCCTTCTTCTTCCCCAAATAGCCACTAAAGTCCCCCACCCTTCTCCTCCACCAGCCACGCCCACCGATGACCGCCATGAGCCGTCGTTACTTGCCGTTGAACCACCGCATAGAGAGGAACACTTTAATTGGAGCGGAATCTTCAAAACTCAATTCGAGGATTCGGTAGAGAACGGAGCCTCCAATCTTCCCTTCATGGTTTCTTTGAGGTTACCGTGTTTTCTATGCCTTCTCCTAGCTAGTTTGAAGCCCCTCTTGATATCTCTTGTGATTTGGATACCGTTATTGGGTGTTTTTACACTTCCTTTGAAAACCCTTTGAAAATGAGATGTTGCAAAAGTTTCCTTTTTATAATATTGATGTCATTTTTGTGACCTTCGTTGAGTTCCAGTCACATTGGTGTGATCGGAATTTCAAAATGATGTCCTTTTGATGTGGACTTTCAAAACACCATTTTAGCCCCTTTTTAAATTTGAGTGGTATTTGACCCCGAATGTTAATGTTAACCTTGTCTTTGAAATCTATACTAAATTGTCTTTGATTTGGTATATAGAGTTCTACATTTGGGCCAAAACACGCGAACTTGAGGGATCTCAAAATAGCGCCGTGAGGAGCTAATGAGAGAGTTTATAGATAGGTAAGAAGAGTTTATTATTTGGTTACAATTTTTGATACCATAGTTGGGGGTTAGGGAACCCAATTATGGAGATATATGTTTGTCCCTATTGCATGCTAGTTTTCAAGAAAAATTATGTTTTAAACTAATGGGATGTGATATGTTTATTATCGATGTGTGTTTGTTCCTGTTGAGTGCTCGTTTTCAAGAAAAACTGTGTTTTTAACTAATGGGATGCGATGAATTTGTTATTGATGGATAAAACTATGAATGATGTTATTGTTGTAATGATTGGATTTTGGGAAAGGTCTTAATTATAGAGGAGACTCTGGTCAAAATTTTATAATATGTTTTTCCTATTTAATTCTTTATTAAATTTTTAAATAGGCATAAGAGTGTGTTTTATATATTGTAGTCCTCTTTTTAGAATTTTCCTAAAGTAATAGTCTCGTGGTAATATGGATTGAGAATGAATAAGATGATATTGATGTCGTGATGATATTGACATTGAGATGCCATTGATGTTGATGATGTTGAAAATGAAATAATGTGACGTGGTTGATGATGTTGAAATGAGATAATGCTTATATGGTTGATGATGTTGAAATGAGATAATATGGTTGATAATATTGAAATGAGATGATATTGATGTTTATGATGATGATATTGAAACAAAATGATGTTGATGACATTGAGATGAAATGATGTTGATGTTGATAATGACATTATTAAGAGCTAATGTTGATGTTGACAATGTCATTGTATGTGGTGAATACAATTGGGGGGATGCATGACTAGATATTCTTGCGGGGAAGGGATGGTCCCTATTCACGGTCAGTGTATTGATGAGTCCATAGTTGTATGTTGTGTATGTACATAGGGGGGTGCAGGACTGGATATCCTTGTGATGAAGGGTTGGTCCCTATCCACAATCAGTGCATTGATGGTGCCCATGTTTCATACTTCATAATTGCATGGATGGAAATAGAATGAAGGCAGTGTGTACCTGTGGGTTTTATGGGATAAAAACGTGGGTACTAAGGGGCCACTCGGTTTGGAATTCCCTTATGCCTCTGGTTGATCACTGTGGGGGGGGCAGGGGATGGCTAGCGCACAATAGGGTGACCCCGATAAACTACTGAATCATTTTCCTGAGAGAGGCTATTTCCATGAGAATGATACCACATTGCATTCTGAGAGTTGAGTCAAGTGCATGTTGTAACCCCGTATGCATCCGATTGTTAACATTCAAATGTGATCATAAAACGCAACAATTAAATTAACAATAGTTAATTTGGAAGCAAGAAAAGAATGACGTCACCTCACGTCAATATTATATACAATAATATCGGGTTACATAACAAAGGGTCGGGTTACAAAATACACACATACATATATCTATAAACACAACCGGCATGCCCCAATATAACTAAGTTCCACGCAGAACCCATCCCGGCTCGGCCTCTGGTCTGGAATCCCTCGGACTGCCTTGCTACCCGGGCCTTTTGCCCCAGGATCCGCCTTCATCCCTGTGCTCTTCACCTGCAACACATATAATCCCCGTCCGGAGTGAGATAATAATCTTAGTAAACTCCAGGTTCTGGAAGGCCTCTCCTTCCCCGGGTTCACTTCCATGATACAAGTATTAAAACAGGCATTACACAACTAGCCATCCCGGCTTTCATAAATATAACACATGTATACAATCACACGGATCATATGAGAGAAGATCATCCAACTTAATGGGCACATGCTCTCATACATCCCTTGCCTGAGGAAGACCATCCAACTTAATGGGCACATTCCCTCCAGGTTCTACATGGACGTATATGGCTCTTCCAAGAGAGGTTCATCCAACTTAATGGGCATTCTCTCTCAGGGTTTTCATATATACTAATTGACCACTTAGAGTTGTTCCACATCACTTTGGCTTCAAGGGAAGTCCATATTTTGTCCATTCTACTAGCCAAAGAATTCTCACACTATCACAACAAATTATCACAGTGCAAATCATATACATGTTCGAAATCAAAGCAGTAACACACCATTTCAACACATGCATCATGACATACAATAACCATCACTCCCTAGAAGTATGGTGGAACACCATCAGGGGGACGACTTCCAAGAACAGAGAGCTTACCTGTTCGACGCTCTGTACTAGTTCTTTCATTCTCGCGGTTCCGAGCACCATGATTCTCAGCGTCACACCCTACATACATACATGCAGGGGATTAACAGTGGTTCTCAACCATTGCATGTAAAGAAACTCTATCCTTTTCCAGATTATAGGAATTAGTCACCCAACAGGTGACATGCAACCCCCAAAATCCCTAACAGCTAGAATTCGAGGTTCTTACCTGCGTTTCCTACTTCTAAGGTGTTTAACAAAACTGGCGAACAACTATTCCCAAGCTTAAATGTCTTAAAGAAAATTGCCTTCTCTTCCCTAACTCGAAGCTTTCCTTCGCTCATTAGTGGAGGAAGCGGAAGGAGGAAGAGAAAAGTGTCTCTGGTGAAATGTCAAAGAGAAAATGAGTTAAGCGGGGAAATGACCCACACACACATGACTTATATACTCCCTGAGTCAATGTACGTTGTACACGTCACTTAAGTCCACACGTTTCGCTTAAGTAGCCTAGTAACAAATGTGGATCACGTGCATAAAGTGAGCCAGTGAGAGCACCAACTACCGAGTTGATGAGTTAAAAAATATATCTTAGTTTTTATGTAAGAATACCAGGATCTCCATATTCTTAGTATGCTGCCGGGTTGGTTTAATAATTAAAAAATATGTGTCGTTTTGACAGCCTTGTCCAGGTTCCCACCTTGCACAACTCGGCATTACCCTCGTGTACGTGCACGGTATCGAGTGAGTCCAGAGCATCTTTAATTGATTGCATAACGTTGGGGCCCATCCTAGGCACTTTGCAAACCCCGAGGTCCGTCCTTATTTGGCCTCGTCCGGGTTCCTACCTTGGCACTCCACAATTCATGGTTCTGCTCTCTTCCGAGATCATCCGATTTTACTTACCCGGTAACTCGAAGGGATAGAATACACGAGCTCATCCGAGGTCGCTACTCGGTAGCTCGAAGGAAAGAAAGATACGAGCCCATCCGGGATTGCTACCCGGTCACTCTTTCCTTCCTTGTTCGAGTTCTTTTCTTTATAGCTCTTATTCCCAGAACACATAAGTGATATCCCGGTCATACTTTGAACCCGATCTCCTTGTAAATGCTAACATACTTAGCATGATCCCAGCTTTGCAAGGTTTTTATCTACACCCCTCCCTTATCCAAGTTCTAATTTGCACCCCCTTGTATGACACCCCGGTCATACGAACCCGGATTATACCACATGGTCATAATCATTATCATTACTGTGTAATTACAAAATTACAATGTTAAAGTGCCACGTGGACACCCTAAACCTTACACATGCATCATTCTGAGCATAATCCATTTGCATTGTGGAAAAAGTTGATGACTAGTTTGTTGAGTGTGTGTTGAATTGATTGATTACTAAGAATGATTGTGGTTATCATCATTGTTTTCTTGCTAGTTATTGTTGTTTGATGCTTGTTGATTTTTGTATAATAAACTCACCCTTGCAATTTTTGTACCGTGTGGTTGGTACCTGTGATGATTGCGAACCTTTGTTTATGGGAGCAGATGAGCAGCAGTAGGTGACCTTGGAGGGAGATCCTTTTTGTTGGAACCACCAAGCTAACGTGATAACGTTGGAATTCATTTTTGGAAAAGAGTTGTGTTTTGTTATCAACTCTTTTCTTTGTCTTAGTTGGTTCCTTGATTCCTTTTTGAATGGGCATGTAAATTTCAAGCGTAAATACATTTAAAAACTAAATTAAGTTATGACATATGAATGATATTTAATGGTTTAAAGTATACATACATATGTATTCATTTATGTATTTGTGTGTTGTTTGATAAGGGTCTTACTGCGAAAAAGTTACTCTCATTTTCATAATAAAATTAACGGAGTCTTCATTAAAATTTGAAATTACACGCTAGAGTTAGTGATATCGTAGCGACGAGGCGGGTCGTTACAATATATATAGAAGCTTCTCTTCTATGCATTTAAGACTATTTTCTCGTTGTTTATGTGTTGCGCCTCATTTTGCATCTTTCCTACGCTCTTCCGCTTCAAGCCTTCAATGGTTTCTACTGTGCTCTTCCGCATTTCAGTTTGTTAATGAAGTTCAATGCTTCCTCTTCTACTTCAATGGTTTCTCTTCCTCTTCCTCTCTTCCATTTCCGCTTCCTCTTCCTCTTTGATCAACACCGCATCATCATCCGCGTTATCGGAAGCGAGGCCAATGTGGCGAGTTACCTCGTAGTGCGACGGTGGCACAACCCCGTCCGGATTTTAAAAATTGAGCGTGTCGTCGGGTTCCATCAAAATCGGCCAGGTTTGACTGGGTCATCCCAGGTCACTTGCTTGAGTGGTCTGATAGTGCACTCGGCCCGGATGTACCACCGGATCCGGTTAGACCGGTTCGATAGGCCGGGCCGAACTGGATTTTATAACTATGCCCCCTAGCATTAGGGAACTATATTACATGAGAATTTTACTTACTATGTAGAGGTTTAATAACACTACCATGGTTACTATCAAAAGCTATTAAGATTCCCAATAATTTTGCAGAATAGGGCACAATCCTAGGTCATTCTTCCAAAGACACAATTAAATCAGTCAAAGGATAAAAGCTTCCAATTAAATCATGATGGTTCTAGAATTATAGGATGAATTCATGATCATTCAATCCAATATGAGTTCTTAAGATAATCATCTCACATGTATTAAAAAAAATTGAGAAAACAACCATTTTCCCAAATTCAAGCACATGACATATTAACAAGCGATCAATCAATCAAATTCAATATAAGATCATGAGATAATTCATCTCGCATATATTTTGGAAAAATTGAGAAAACAATTGCATTCTCAAATTGAATCGAATTCAAGCACAAAATGTATTAGCAAGCAATCAATTGGTTACTATAGGATTAATCAACCATATTCCTATTTTGAATTCAATTCACTAAATCTAATCATGATCATGAATAAACCCATTTATCTTAGGCTTTGGGACCCTTGTATTGAAAAAAAAAATAGCTCTCCATGAACATCTTCATTGAAAGCTTCAAACAAGAAAATTGCGTAAAAGAAAAGGAAGAAGAAAGAGATAAAAGATGACAAAAACCCTTAATTAAAATTCTCAATATTGTGTCTGATTCTCCATTACATTGATTCCTATTTATAGGAAAGTAAAAAAAAAATCCAAATCTTATCTGACCTAAAGATAAGATAAAACAAAATCTTAATCCTAATAGAGGAAACAAATCTTAATACGATAGAATCCTATTCCTAATAAAGGAAATAATTCTAAAGATAATAACATATCCTAATGATATTAATTCTAAATCTCAATAATCAATACTAAATATATGATGATATTTTTAAATATATTTTGATAAATCTCACTCATAAACTATCCAAAAATCTACTTCAAAGTGTAGTTGGCAAACTAATTACAAATGAGGCCAAAAAATGTTGAAGTTGAAAATCCAAGTGTAGAATCGTAGTATTGAAGTTTAAATTTGACCCATGAGTAGTTTGAATTCGACAAAGCTTGTGAGAAATAAATTTGTATAGCTTCCTATTATCTTTCAAACAAGACAAGAATCAATTGAATCCAAAATATGTGTAAAACATTATGGCTTGTACAATAAAACAATGTGAATAATAAGAAAACATTCAAAAGTTAATAAAAATCAGCACTTGACCCAATGCAGCCAATGTTACAAAACTCAGCTAAAAGGGCAAAAAAAATCATTAAAATATGTAAATTATGTACAAAATGAGAAACTAATGAATGCTAAATAATTCTCTATCCAGGGGCTGCAAAGTTAAGATTTCCTAAAGATAGTTAGTTGTGTAAAGTACAATAATTTTCAAGAGGCGTGTTATGATCGTTGGAGTTGTTAGCAGATGATAGAGAGTTCATAGATGCTATCATTGAAGCAAGTGAATTGACAACCGTTAATGAATTGCGAAGGCTATTTATTACATTGTTAACCATCAATACAATGAAAAAACCATCTGATGTATGGAACAACACATGGACGTTATTGTGTGATGGAATATTTTATGACAAGAGGAGGGAAATAACTATTCAAGGTATTATTTTGTTTAGCCATTTCTTTGTCAAAATTTTTGTAAATATTTAAACATACAACTAACACATTTATTTGTTATATAGATCTTCATATTTCTGAAAGTGAATAAAAGAATTTTTATCTTATTGAATCGGAGAAGTTACTTTAGTCAAATGGGAGATCCCTTATAAATTATCCTTGCTAATTGACCTTTACCCTCTACTTTGGCAAACTTGTTTGCACTTAACTCATTTGGATTTGATCAATTTATAAACTTGATCAAGATCTAGTTGTTTGTGGTCGTTGGAGATTGAATTCAAATGCCACATGAGTTGTTCATATCCATGCAAGTAGTCGTTATGCTCAATTCAACCAACCTCTATCGTACAGCTCGAATGAGTTGTCTTCTTCATCTCGCTTTTGCTCCACTGTTGTAACGATCCGCCTCGTCGCTATTGTATCACTAACTCTTAATCACGCCCTTAACACATTTTAATAAAAGAAAACCCCTTAATTTGATTATGAAAACAGTAGTATATTTTTTTCTCTCTTCGCGAGCACATAATAGTCATCATCATAAAGCAAATACGTGAATGAGGTACACATGAGACATCTCAAATACATATACATGCAACACGTGGTTTAGTTTTAGGTACAATCAACCATGTCAAAAAAAGTATGTGTTTTACAAAGGAGACAAGAACTTAAACCATGGAGTATAGTTATCAAAACTACAGGGTGTAACTAGCAAAACACAACTCCCGCCCAGGATCTAATACATCGACATCCCGACAACTTAGCGGCTCCAACCAAAAAAATGGTCATCTTCCAAGTCCTACTGCTGTCCGTCTGCTCACACGAACACGGTTCGCGATCATCACAAGTACTAAACCACACGGAACAACAAAGCAAGGGTGAGCTTATCATGTAAAACAATAAGCGACAGATAACATCAATTAAGAAAAGGAAATCTAAACATCACACAGCCAACAAGGACAATCATCCAAAAACGTTCCACAAGTCAACTTGTAATGCCTAGCATGATGCAGGCTCCTGACTCAACTCTCAGCATGCAATGTGGTACCATCACGAAAATAGTCCATCTCGGTATACAGATGATGTAGTAGCTTGTCAGGGTCACTTTGTCGTGCACAGGTCCCTGCCCCCCAGTACCCTGGTACCCTACAACCAATCATCTTATTTCCGTCGTGCAAATGTAGTATGTCACATGGGCACCATCAATGCATGGCCCGACCCGAGAACAAATCCGTCCTGGCTAGGATAATGCCATGCACCCCTCATGTACATACATATCGCCTCAAACGAGGGTTGCCCCAACATGGGCTCATCGATGCACTAACTGTGGTCCTTGCAAGGTTAACCACCCAATCCCGGCATCTCACGTGTCTATACATAGCATATCACCATGGCACCATCAATGTATGGCCCGGCCCGGGAACAAATCTGTCCTAGCTAGGATAATGCCATACACCCCGGTGGGTATCTATGTATATCCATCTGCATTTGATAACCATGGGCACCATCAATACATGGCCCGGCCTGGGAACAAATTCGTCTTGGCTAGGATACTGCCATGCACCCCCCATGGTATCAATGCACATATCATCATCTCACGAACCAACCTTCCAAGGTTCCAACATTATCATATAGGTTCATTACATACATGTCAATAGTAACACAATATAGACTAGGGAGCCGGTGTGAAGTATTGAGTGTCCGGGTTGGCAATTAGACATAATCACTAGGATTATGAGGTCAGAACCCGAACAAGGGCGGACATTGGATTTACAAAATACCAAGGACGGACCCAGCATTATGCAATCGATTACACAAGCATTTGTAATCGGTTAAAAATAGACGGCACTAGCCCGACAGCTCTAGAGAAGAACAGGCACGGGAAGGGAACCCAGTATCTCTAGAGAAAAGAAAGCAAGTTCAACATCTCGAGAGAAGGAACAAACCTGGGAAAGGAACCTTGTCGTTCCAGAGAAAGGACACAAGCTCAACCGAGTAGGGGACCCGGTGACTCTTTCATTGAGAAAGCACAAGCTCATCCAAGTTAGGGAACCTGTTGGCTCTTTTATCGAGAAAGTACGAGCTCATCCGAGTTAGGGAACCCGATGTCTCTTTTACAAAGAACTTGAGCTCAGCAACTCTAACAAAGAAAATGACAAACCCCAGTTAAGGAACCCGGGATATCTAAAGGAAAGGAAGTGAGTCCAACAGCTCTAAGGGAACAACCCCGGGTAAGGAACCTGGGATATTGACCTCCGCCAACAAAAGACTACTAAGAGTCACGTCCCGCATGTACATATACATGATACGTAAATAGCTCAGCTCGGAATACCCAACCCAGTATTCGACACCTTCACAAACACTACTAAAAAGTGTCTTGGGAGTTTTCAGCATCAAAATGTCAACTTCACACGCATGCCCGGGGAGTTCTTATGACATCAGCTTTGTAACACCTTGAAATTTCAAGTTACTGAGTTGGATAATTGTTGTGTGTTATATTGCTTAATTATTGATTTATTTTGGTAATTGTTGTTTTGAGTACTTTTGTATTGGTATGTGTGTTTGATGGATGTTAGGCTAAAGTCAACTTAGCTGGCCTGCGGTTGCTGTGCATGCACGAAAAGGGGGACATGTCTTGTCAGCCATGTATATAGGCAACAGAGTGTGTAGCGGAAGCTCTCACTTCCTTTCTTCTTCTTTGCGCCTTTCTCTCTTTTCTCTCTAAACTTACCCACACCCAGAAAACTCTCTTCCTTAACCCTTCTGTATCACTTTCCACCCCCAAGGACCATCGTAACTACCACAGAACCCCTCACGTCAAGAGGAACCTCGTGATCAGAGCAGAAGTCAGCGAACACCTTTCTTGAGGTTCAAAAGAGAACGGACATGCTCGCGCTTCAGAGGATAGAGTTCCAACACCGCTAGTCCATAGAACGAACTCCTGGTTAGGTAAGGGGAGTTTATTATGTTGATAACAGCTTTAGATACCATAGTTGGGGACCAGGGAGTCCGACTATGAAGATGACTGCATGCCCCTGGTGTGTGTTGTTTTCCAGAAAAGCTATGTCTTTTAATGAATGGGACGTGATGTGTTATGTTTGTTGCTTGGTGTTTTTGTGTGAAGAGTCTGATGGTGTTCTTGTGAGGGAGTTGATGTTGTAAGAACTCCATGTGCATGTGTATGAAGTTGGCTTTTGAGGCTAAAAAACTCCCAAGACACTTTTTGGTAGTGTTTGTGGAGGTGCCGGATAACCGGGTTGGGTATGCCTAGCTGAGTCCTTTACTTAGCATGTGACGTACATTCAGGACGTGACTCTTGGTAGTCTTTTGTTGGCAGATGTCTATATATCGGGTTCCCTACCCGAGGTCTGTTATTCTCCCTTTAAAGCTGCTGAGCTCAAGTCCTTCTAAAAGAGCCATCGAGTTCCCTAACTCAGATGAGCTCGTGTCTTTTGGGAGAAAAGCCATCGGGTTCCTTACCCGGATGAGCTCGTACCTTCTCGGGAGAAGAGCCGTCGGGTTCTCTAACTCAGATGAGCTCGTACCTTCTCAGGAAAAGATCCATCGAGTTCCTCTACTCGGATGAGCTTGGGTCTTCTCAATGAAAGAGCCATCGGGTTCCTTACTCGGTCGAGCTTGTGTCCTTTTCTCTAGAACAACAGGGTTCCTTTTTTGGGTTCATTCCTTCTCTCAAGATGTCAAACTTTCTTTCCTTTAGAGAGATCGGGTTTCTTTTCCCACACCCGTTCCCTTCCTTAAAGTTGCTGAGCTCGTTTCTTTCTTTGGAGTTGTTAGGCTAGTGTTGTCTATTTTTAATCGATTATGAATGCTTATGTAATCTATTGCATAACGCTAAGTTCATCTTTGGTGTCTTGTAAGTCTAAGGTCTAACCTTGTCCGCCCTCGTCCGACCTTGTTCGGATTCGTACTTCAAAGTCAATATATCTAGGTGCTGACCCGGACACCTAATACTTTACACAAGCTCACTAGTTTATGTAGTAATTACATGTGCAACGATACCATGGGGGGTGTATGACGGATCCTAGCCTAGACGGATTTGTTCCTGGCCAGGTCATACATTGATGGTGCCTATGGTTATCGAATGAGTTGATATGATTATATGTGCATTGATACTATGGGGGGTGCATGACGGATCCTAGCCTAGATGGAATTGTTCCTGGCCGGGTCATACATTGATGGTGCCGTGGTGATATGTTATGTATAGACAAGTGAGATGCCAGAACCGGGTGGTTAACCTTGTGAGGATTACGGTCAGTGCATCGATGAGCCCATGTGGGGCAGCCCGTGATGGGGGCAGTACGTATGTACATGGAGGTGCATGATGGATCCTAGCCTGGACGAATTTGGTCCTGGCTGGGTCATACATTGATGGTGCCCATGAGCATACTACATATGCATGATGGAAATGTACATGATACTGAATCTCGGCAAGTGCACTGATTTGTCGTTGTAAGTTACAAAATTTATAAGATCGTCTCCACAGGGACTTAAGCTTCTCATTTAATCCAAATAGAATTCAACAGTTTAATAGTTATGTACAAGTAGGATGAGCGGAATTTCATTTGTTTAAGAAAGTAACAGAAAATTACTAAATTAGTAAAATGAAATATATTTATGGGAAAGTGGGATTGGGTTTCATCATTCATTTCCTTTTATATCCAATTAATATTATCATGCATAAATCATTATCTATCCTTATTGATGCACACAGTATTTCACCCTGAATCGATCCTTCGCATTCGAGAATCCTAAGGATATCTACCGAATACTGATCCTTCGCATATGAAGTAAATACCCCAACATTAAGAATTATAATTGTGTGCTTTATGCAATCAAAACGGTATGCCCTATTCCTAGCAACATAACGTAATGAGTAAAATCATTCAGTTCAAACCTTAAGATTACTTTCCAGTCTCACTTAGGATTTTAATTCATGAAACTAGTGATCAAGTAGAATTAAGCATTAAGCACAGAATGAAATTACCAACAAGGAATAGAAAAGATTAATGCATAGATAAATATTAAAAGAGATACATAGGGATAGAAGATTACATTCAATCCTCAGAGAAACTAGTTACTCATTGTGGAGAGAACCTCCTCAAAGGAAGAATTGATGAAGGCCCCATCATCGCTTTTTCCGGCAGAGTCTCCACACTAAATCTCACTTCTCTCACTTTCCCTAATCACTATCCTAAGCTAAATTTACGTGCAAAGGCTGTGAATTTCAAAAATGGGATGCCTTTCCTCTCAAATTCGTGGCCTATTTATAGTTTTTCCTCTCCTGCCAGCTTCACTCGTCTAGGCAAGTAGTTTGGCCTATGTTTGCTCGCCTGGGCGAGCTTATCTTTATCTTCTTGGAACTTGGTGCCTGCCTGGGCGAGCCAAATACATTGGAATCGGTCGCCTGGGCGAGTTAGAAGCTTAGCCTTGAAGAATCCTTTTGGGCCTGGACGAATTGTGGGCCTATTTGCTTGTAACACCTCCCAGGTCTGATCTTTTAAGCCCTTCTCGCTTGCTTTGCTTGTTCGGAAGCCTCGGAACCTATCAAAATACAAAATATGATTGGATTAATCTTCCGAAATATAAAAACAACATTCATACAAGTAATAAATACTATGTAATAGGTTTTAGGGTAAGTTTATAGACAAAGTTATTGAAATCAAGATAAGTGCCAACATTTGAAACATGATTTTAACTGAAATATGGCACTTATCAGTACGCATGTACATGGGGGGTGCACAATGGATCCTAGCCTGGGCGGATTTGGTCCTGGCCGGGTCATGCATTGATGGTGCCCATGGGACATACTACATTTGCAAGCCGAAAATAGGATGATTAGCTGTAGGTATCGAGGTACTGGGGGGCCACTTCTGTTAGGAACTCCTTCTGACACTCGTGGCTGATCACTGCCGGGGGAGCAGCTTGTGCACAATAGAACGACCCTAACAAGCTACTGCATCATCATGACCACAAAGGTGGACTATTTCCGAGATGGTACCACATTGCATGCTGAGAGATGAGTCAGGAGCATGCATCATGTTAGACATTATAAGTTGACCTGTGGAATGTTATTGAATGACTGTCGTGTTGGTTGCGTGATGAAATGGTTGGATATCGTGGTGATATCGTGATGGTTGATTGCCTTCCATAACTGATGATATTTATTGCTTGTTATTTAACGTGATAAACTCACATTTGCTTTGTTGTGCCGCGTGGTTTGGTACCTGTGATGATCATGAACTGTGTTCGTGTGAGCAGACAGACAGCAGTAGGTGACCGAAAAGATAACCTCTTTTGGTTGGAGCCGTCGAGTTGCCGGGATGACGTGGATCAGACCCCGGCCGTATGTTGTGTTTTGATGATTTACTTTTCGTTGTATAATCTTGTGCGTTTTTTGAAAAGCTGATACATTTCAGACATGATCAATTGTATTTACTACTAAACTACATTATATATACATGTATTTGAGATGTCTTATACGTATCTTACGTGTTTACTTCATGATGATGATCGTTATGCACTCGCAAAAAATTTACTACAGTTTTCATAACCAAATTAAAAGGTTTTCTTCATTTAAAATAGGTTAATGGAATGTTAAGAGTTAGTGATACAGTAGTGACGAGGCGGGTCGTTACAAGCTCCCCCACAAAAACACCATCAAACTCTTCATACCAGAACACCATCAAACATCAACACACAAGAACACCATCAAACATCAACATACCATATCCCATTCATTAAAAGACATTTTTACTAAGAGAATAGCACACAACAGGGACATGCAGTCATCTTCATAGTTAGACTCCCTGGTCCCCAACTATGGTATCCAAAGTTGTTATTAACATAATAAACTCCCCTTACCTAATCAGGAGTTCTTCTTGGAGTCTAGCGGTGTTGAAACACTATCTTCTGAAGTGTGAAAGAAAAGGGTAGGGCTTCATGCTCTTTGAACTTCACGAAGGGTTGTCTTAGACTTCCACTCCGGTCACAAGGTTTCTTTTGACGTAGGGGGTTCCGTGGTAGCTACGGTGGTCCTTGGGGGCTGAAGATGACACAAAAGGGTTGAGGAAGAAAGGTTTCTGGGTGTGGGTAAGCTTAGAGAGAAAAAGAGAGAAAGGTGCAAAGAAGAAGAGAAGAAACAAGCTTCCGCTACACACTCTGCTGCTTAAATACCCAACTGACAAGGCATGTCCACCTTTCGTGCATGCACAACAACCATAGGCCAACAAAGTTGACTCCACTTAATCCTCCACTAACACACATACCGATACAAAAGCACTTAAAACAGCAATTACCAAATAAATAAATAAAAAATCAAGCAACATAACACACATCAAACATCCAACTTAGCAACTCGAAATTTCAAGGTGTTACAACTGTCACCAACTTTCACCTTATAACATAGAAGGATATATTGAGAAAGAACCATTGGTGCTTAGCTATGATCTTGGTGGCTTCCTCATGAATTCAAAATTTGAATCATAAGGAGTTTTTCAGAGATTGTTTCTGCAACAATTCTTTTGGAGAAGTGTTGTTACTGTTTTTACAATTTCTCTTCTGAGTTGCTAGTTCTTTTTCAACTAGGACAACTGTCTCCTTTGATTTCCTAAGACTTAGACCGTGTCAATGATCTCAAAGAAAAACAACATCAAGATCAATGTTGTGCAAGCATTGATGCATCTCTGATTGGTGTGTGCTTCTAGAGTGTGTGACAAGTTTGTCTTCATATTCCAATTGCAATGAAACTTATGATGATCCTTAGGTCATGTGTAACTTTTGATATCTACCTCTTGACGTAAGCTATCTTTAGCATCATGCCTCTGATCATATATAGTTTCTATATCTTAACTTTGACCTAAAAAACATTACTACCTTTTCAACTTTTGAATAGATCTCTTTCTGGCACTGTGGCTTTTGATTGTAGAATTTATATGTCTTGGATAAGCTTCCACTATAGGCTCATGTTTCACACCTGTGCTAGTCTTAATAAGAACACTTAATGAAACCATTAATAGCTAAGTTCAGTCACTTCGATTTTGCTTCATAGTGGTTTGTCATCATTAAAAGATTTAGTTCCTAGAGGGAATTTGTCTCAACATGTGGTATATCTAATCATATAGCATAAAATCCTGTTATATCTTGAATATATCCTATCATATTGTATCCCCTTCATCTTAGGAATAAGTTTTGATAGGATTGCCTCTTAGAGTTCTTATATAAGGCATACTGAAACCAATAAGAAACAAGGATATAATTAATAACACTTTTATGCTCCGGATAGACTACCTCAAACCCTATGAAACCTATACAAAAACAAAAATAGGATATAATTAATAACAATGTGTACCCAAATGAACAATTTTGCTCCATTTCTCTCATAGAACAAGGGCAATCAACTAGGAAAAACTAACTTATTTAGTTATGTTACTTTTAGAGATAGAAATGGTTACTTATGAGTAATTATAATAATTAAAATAAAAGTAAATCACATCATAAAATGGTAAAACTCAAAAGAAAAACATGGAAGTAAGCATTTGTATAGATACTAGAAAATAAAAATGAAGAGTTCATAAAAATAAAAGAATAAAAAATTGAAATATTGTTGCGTAAGAATACTACAAACAAACAAAAGAATAAACATTATAATTTATTTATAAAAGGCATGCTGAAACCAAGAGGAGAGGAGGGATTAAAACACACTCTTATGCTCTGGGTAAACTGCCTTAGACCCTAGGAAACCTATACCAAAAGAAAAATTAAGTATATAATTAATAACAATGTGTATCCAAATGCATAATTTTGCTCCATTTCTCTCATAGAACAGTGGCCATCAACAAAGAAATGCTAAGATTGAGGGGATAAGATATGATATATAGCCTTAGACATTTGTTAATATCTGCTCTGAAACAATAGTTTCCAAGTCGATATTACTTTGTAGAAGCAATGTCGACTTTATAAGTAAAATGAAGATTTGTTTTGAAATAATTATATTAAATAATTTTCACAAATACAAAAATATTTATTTATTTTTATAGGATTATTTCATATATAATAAATTGTTAATGATAAAATTATGTGAAATAAATATTTAAAAAATTCATTGATTAATTTAGTCCTTTTATTTTTGGGGTAAACTTTTCAAATTAAAAGGACCTACAACCCAATAATTGGGTTCCCAAATCGGGGTTAAACTCTTCAAATAATAGAATCATGACAAACTAATAAGCAAGCCGAGGTCTTCAAAATAGAGATCAGGTAGATTTTACAAAAGTTGGTGCACCCCATCAGAAAAGATTGGAACCCTGGTAGCATGTCTATCATGGTCTGATAACCCACTCTTTTCCAAGCAGTTTAATGAACAAAGCATCCTCCCAAGGAGCACAAAGGCGGACCTCAATCATACACAGGCTTATCAACATGTACCATTGGCTTCATTGTGTTACCTCCTTCATACTCAATACGAGCCAGTTTTTCAGAGGTGGAGGTGATAGACAAGACTTGTTACCCATAACTTTATCTATGAAAGGTGTCTTCGTAGCCGGAGGAGAGACGCCACTGTCCAGTTGTTCATTGTGTAGGCCAGTAGCACCATGAGTACCTGCAGAGAAAAAACCCTGGGAAGACATCAGAAAGTTTAGTGAATGTAAAAGTAAATCTCTTTTTACTGAATTTTAATTTATGCACAGCTTGAGAGTTTTATAATTTTCGTTAATATTTACATAATTAATTAGATCTGTTTAATGTGTTCAATATTTTTATTACGAGTAACAAATTTGAATTACTATAATGATAAACCAATTTTATCTATAAATAGTAGTATTACTTCACAGTTAGTTATTATAATTAAACAACTATTTTTTTCTCATAAACTGAACATGACCATTGATGGAGAAGGAAAGCCAAACAAAACACAGGGTTCAAAATTAAAGAAAGAAACGGAGACGCACGGTGATCATGGGATTGTAGCCAACAAACAAGGGTTGGAAAACAAAAGTAAAAGAAGGGTGATTAATCAGTCACATATTTAAGAGTAGACCATGCAAAATAAAGTGGGCCACTAACCGTCTAACCAATTAACATTGGAAAATATGGGTGTGGACTAGGGTCAAGCTGAAGTTAGATTCCAAATTACAATATTAAGGTTAAAGTAAGTATGGTTTGGCCAGCAAAAGTAAAATTTGAATTTGGAAATTAATACTTGCATTGAGAGGAATGAAAATGAAAGGATGAAATCAGCATCTTCCTCTATAGACGGCCAAAGCAGGGTATGTAGGCCCTTGGTTCTTGTCATTATGTAAGCAGAATCACACCAACTACGGACTTTGGAATCAAAGATTGATCATTATTTTATGTCTTCTAGTGGCCCTAATTATGAAGATTTCAAAGTCAATTCCGCACAAGTGCCCCTGCTTCCTTTCCAAATCACTCTCAAATGCCACCGTCCCATGGCATTTTTCCAGCTCTTTCTTCTCCCATCTACCCTTTGCTTTCATAATCACAGATTTGGTGAAGTTAAAGCATTTCGTTAATAGGGTTTTCATCTAATTAATTTTATTCTAATACGAAGTAAAATTTATTCTAATACTCTCAAATATTGACGATTTTATAATATTTATCAATTATTGCCAAACTATTAGTGTTATAGCAGTGAGTATGTTAATCATGTGAAGTTATTTTAGATTAATAAGTCTTAAATATATAGTTACGTTAAATATTTGAAGAGGAAATTTTATCATTTATAATTAACTTATTTATCTAGTTTAAACAATATTATCTTTCATATAAAATACCTACAATCTATAAAAAAAAATCGTTATATTTAGTTTGTCAACCCTACCGTATCCCATGCTTAAATTTATCATAATATGCTTTCAGGTGTTATTTCTATTCATTGTGAAATATATAATTAAGCATTTTAAGATTAAAAATTTTACAACTAATTTCGGTCTAGCTTATATTGACTACTTAGATTGAAGTTGGATATATACTTAGTTACCATTTATATTTCTTCATATACGGTTATTTTATTAAACCCTATTTTCTCATGCCATTTTTTTTCTTTCTTGTTATTATGTTATTGGTGTGAAATATCTACTAATTTTACTAATGACTAACCTTTGTTAAGAAATTTGGTTAATTACCTTTGGTAGAGTCTCTAATCCCAATCAAACCTTTTTCATTAATAAAACTTGAATTCAAGACATTTCTTAAAGATTGGGAATCGAACAAAGTATTATTTAGACAATGACTTATTGATCTGTTTGACAATTGTTAGATTATATAAATCTATCAATAAGTAAACCTTAATGGTTGAAAATACATAGGATATTGGCAAGATCTCCGTGTTCTTGTTATTATTATTTTTTGTGTGTGTGAGTGTGCTTTGAAAAGAAAGAAACCAATTAAAATATCAGCTTGAGCTCGTGGTTCTAATAATTTCACTAGCTAGCTTCGTTACTTTAGTTTGAAAAAGGGAGTTTCTAAATTGGTGCAATGGGAAAAGTATAGAAAATTATTTAGTATTCCTTCTCTATTTTTTATTTATTCTTTTACATTTTTCATCTAATTGGCATCAATGGTGCATGATATAGAGACAACACATAATGGAAACCATTATACATTTCTTGATTAGTGGAAAAAGTTTGTCTAGGATAAGTAGACAAAAAATATACAATGTGACTTATTAAATACTACACCTACATTCAATGATAAGTTGAAAATGAACGGGTCACACTTTACAAGTTTAATTAGTGCATTATATCTCCTTTTTTCCCATGTGTATTATTATGCCTTAATTTTCTTGATACCGTGGAGGAGTTGAGATATTGTAATGCAAAATTGTACCTTTTTCTCGTCAACCTTCGTAATTAATTAGAAGAAAAATTATATTTAATTAAAAACTTTAATATAATACCAAAACCAAATAACCAACATTATATTAATGAGTGAAATTGGATCTAGATTTTATTAGTAAGATTTTTATTTCGAGTTGTTTTGTGATGAAAAAAAAGAATGTAATTAAAAAAAATTCTTATTAAAAATGATCAATTAAATTTATCATTAGAAATTAATTATCAATAAAATTTATAAATATTACACATCTGTGACATAAGATATTCACAAATTAAAATGATAAAAAAGGAATTACAATGTCAAGTAACATGACGAATAGTCATCATGAAAAAGAAAAAAACATGACGTATAGTCATGAGTGTTTTTTTATATCTCTCCTCTATAAATGGTCATGCAGCACCCTCGTCACTTTTATAATACCTTTAACAACACTTTTTTTCTATCATATATACCATCTTATAATTTATTTCTCCTCTTTTTATATATTTTTATTGTATATTTTATTATATAGATAAATTGTATAAATACAATTGTTATACAATTTCTCTTCTAAATATATCATCTCTACTCAACAGTAATTCTTTAAATGTATGTCTATATTGCGGTTCTTGTATAATGATCAAATTGCTCCTCCAAACGAGAAAAGTAACAGTAGGAAGGGGAATTAAAAGATCTTCAACTCATGGAGCACCAACCTACTCTTGTGATCATTAGCCATTAAAAATATGCTAAAACAAAACAAGACAAATTTAATATATACAAAGCTGATTTGCCTTAATTTTGTTGATACTGTGGAAGAGTTGAGAATAATGCAAATTGTAGCTTTTTCTCGTCAATTAACCATCATAAGTAGAAGGAAAACTAGCAAGAAAATATTTAATACCAAAACTAATCAAGGAGTTACAATGATCATGCAACATGATCAGGAATATTTTATTCTATATGACTCTTCTTTCTTTCACACACACACACATGCACACACATATGTGTGTATGGTCATGCAACACCGTCAATCATTAGTCACTTTTAATTCTATTAAAATTATAGATATAATTATGTTATTTATATAACACTTTTCTATAATAGTATTATTTTACATAACACAAATTTTCTATTTTTTTTTATCATATCAATCATCTTTTCCCACAATTCTTTTTCTTTCCTTCCCTTTCTCTCTTTGTATAATGATCAAATCGCTCCTCCCAATGAGAAAAATAACAGTAGGAGGAGAAAAAGATCTTCATGATGCACCAAGCTACTCTTTCTGATCATGAGCCATTAAAAATAAGCTAAAACAAAACAAGACAAATTAGATATGTACAACCAGAGAAAATTGAAATGCTTCATGTCTGCCACTTAAAATGCAAGAATTTTGGTGCCCGCCACATTTTAAAATGCTGCCATATTTATACTACCCCACATGAACATTGATAGAGCACAAAAACCAAAACAACCATGCAAAAGCCTGATGGCAAATCTGTAATTAAGAGAAACTCACAGTGCAATAGCATATAGAAACTATTCCATGTTTACATTTATAAATAGCACACATTTGTTGCCACCTTCACATGCCAACACAACATTCTATATACCAAAGCCTTAGTAATTAACTCCAAAAAAATGCAAACCAAACCCATTCACAACACCCCAACATACATTCCTCCACCCGTAAGGCCATCACCACCGGTGCACCAACTGCCTCCTTCTATACCACCTACCAAACCTCGTGCAATATCCATATCCGCACCTAATACTCCTGTTGCCGTACCAATTCCACCAATTGTAGAGCCTGATGACTCCAATGCTGCCTATTATGACTACCAATTCTTGTTCATGTCACAAAGATCCGAAGCAACCCAACCCGTCACTCTAAGTACTGTGCAAGGCGTGATCCCGGCCGATTTCCCATCCGGCACGTACTACCTAACCGGACCGGGGCTTCTGGCCGATGATCACGGATCTACAGTGCACCCCCTAGATGGCCATGGGTACCTAAGGGCATTCACTTTTGATAATGTTACTAAGAATGTCAAGTACATGGCTAAGTACATTAAGACGGACGCACATGTGCAGGAGCATGACCCAAAGACCGACAAGTGGAAATTTACATATAGAGGCCCATTTTCCGTGTTGAAGGGTGGAAAAAAAGTTGGGAACACTAAGGTCATGAAAAATGTGGCTAACACTAGTGTACTAAAGTGGGGGGAAAAGCTCCTGTGTATGTGGGAAGGTGGGGAACCGTATGAGATCCAAGCCGGTACGTTAGATACGATTGGACAGTACAACATGATGGATGGTGCTGATTTTGAAAATCATGATGAGAGCAAAGGAGGTGATGATGTTTGGGAGGTTGCTGCTAACCTATTGAAGCCTATATTATATGGTATGTATTGATTCATAGTTTCTAATTAACTATAAGTACCTGCATTGAATAACCTCTATTTCTAGGGTTTGTATTCTCTCTAATGATCTTGACAATTAAGTTGCAGAGAGATACACACAAATAAAAGTGTGTCAATTTTACTTTATTAAAGAAAGCTAGATTTATGTATATTTCTTTTCAACTGGATTAATCCAGTACTGGAGACGATCGAAACTATCCTATTTTTATATATAATTAGATTTTTTACCTGTGATTCAAACTCCCAAGATGGAAGAGATTGAGATTAAACAAAAAAAATTACATTATTCAAATTTTGTTATAAGTATACATATTTATATTTAAGTACTAATATATTTTAAAATATTTAGTTGAATTACTTTATATAGTTAATCATCAAACAAATTTGTGTGCATGTGTATGTTACATTTATAAGTTGAATTATATATGTATAGTTAATCACAAATTTGCACCAGTAATGTTACTTATTTAAAGTTTTGAAAGTAAATGTACACTATTGAAGTCAATAGAGTAGAAACTGCTCCCTCTCTATTCTTTCTCCATATATGAACAGAAGAATTTGAATCATCCACGCAAAATGTATATGACATGACAAAATGGGCACAATCAAAGTGACTTATTTTTCCATTTATTATATTAAAGGACACAGGAAAGATGACCATACGGTGTGATTATGGTGTTGAATAATAGTAAGCAACTTGAAACTTGCCAAAAGAATATTAAACAACTTGGGTGGGAATTGGTAGTTGGTTGGACATGCAGTACAAGTATGGGACTCTAATTAAGCAACTCATTATAGTGCTTCCAATATCTTCCCAACAAAATTTTAAACAAGTGAGGTTTAATTACATACACTTTCACTAGCAAGTTTTAGCGGCACACAAAGGAATAATTTCCCAGCTACATGTTAGCTGGAGTACTTACAAGCCATGTGGCCCCAAAAATATAGTTTATTTTGAGGGTCATTAAGGTATTTCAACGGGAAATTAAATATACCATTTCCTGTCACTTTGGCATACTTTAATTAATATACACAAGTTATACAACATTGAATTTCACAAATGGGATCTAATTCGTACAAGACAATAGTTCACACAATGTTCTATAATATTAAGATATTTGATTTGTCTTTATTTTATGGAATACAGGAGTGTTTAAGATGCCCCCAAGGAGGCTATTGTCTCACTATAAGGTTGATTCTAGAAGAAACAGGCTACTCATCGTGTCATGCAATGCAGAAGACATGTTGCTTCCACGCAGTAATTTTACATTTACCGGTAAGTAATAATTAAGAATGAGAAACGAGTTCAGTTTAAATAAATTTGTTTGGTTTAATTTATTTTTTTTTTGTTTATTTTCCTTTCATACAAATGATTTTGAGAAATTTATTTAAATTGAATGATATTCAATTTCCTTTTTATTTTTATATTCAATTTTATATTTACCTAGTTTTGATTTTGCAGTTAATTCCTGACCTATTTCATTGTATGTTCCGCAGAATATGACTCAAATTTTAATGTAGTACAGAAGAAAGTTTTCAGAATCCCAGATCACTTAATGATCCATGATTGGGCTTTCACGGATACCCACTATTTAGTATTTGCCAATCGCATAAAACTTGATGTACTGGGTAAGAATTGATGTGTGCAAAAACTATTACCAGATTTTGTCGTTTATCTAGAATCAATTTAAGAAAAAGCGAATATCACAAAGTAAACAATCATTTTCCTAATTGATGTTAACATATATAAAAGTCGTTGTAAAAAATAAAAAAATATAAAAGTCAAGTGGTAAACTTATTTTTTTAATTAAATATAATCAGGTGATTTCATAACAATAATAATCTTAAATTTTAGATAATCTAAACATTCATGTTATTTAATAATAATAGAGGCTTATTTAATATATTACATATTAAAATAAAACTGTGATAAAATATTAATTAGTTTTTAAACTTTATAAAACTTTGCCGCTACAGTTTATGTCACGAGAACTTTCAATCTAATATATATATATATATAATTTGGTTAATAAATTTATCAATTAAAGATAAGCTTTTGTCAAGATTTACAATACTTCTACTACCGATGGATCTTGTTTGCTATATATATTCAAAACAAAATAATAATAAAATCTTAAGCAATCACTTTCAATATGACTAACTACCTGTTATCGTACGTGCACATGGGAACAAAATCATTAGAAAATGAACATTTTCTATATGAAGTTGTGGCACATATATTATCTTGGATAGTGGCTCTTAATTTCTTAAATATTTTTCAGGATCAATGGCTGCAGTATATGGGATGTCTCCAATGATATCAGCATTAAAGGTAAACCCAAGTAAGAGCACATCCCCCATATACCTGATTCCTAGGTTTCCAGACAAAAATAAAGGCAAAGTAAGAGATTGGACAGTACCAGTTGAAGCACCTTCACAGTTGTGGCTGCTCCATGTTGGCAATGCCTTTGAAGTTAGATACCCTCATGGGAATTTGGACATACAAATACAAGCTGCTGCTTGCTCTTACCAGTGGTTCAATTTCAGCAAGTTATTTGGTATGTTGTTTTATTATATTAATTGATAACATAAGTGTTACAGTTATAAGATCAACAAGAAAAAAGGAAGAAAATAAAAGAAAGAGATTTAGGTTCAGATATCTTTTACTAACAAAAACTAATAAACTAATAAATAAAATTTATCAATAAAAAAATTGATAATATACATAAGTGTATGTGTATATAAAGATCCATTAGGAATTGATAATATACATAAGTGTATGTGTATATAGAGATCCATTAGCTCTCAAGTGTCATTTTTATGATTCATTCGAATTGAATATGCATATGGCATGTAGTTCATTAATAATACATGTATAAGAGTGCATAAAAGGATTCTTCATCATTGAAATTTATTAAAATATTATTTAATAAATTCCACATTACAATAACGTAATATATGATTTTATGCAGTGGAGATGTCACTAATTAATCTAAGCCTGAGTATAAAAGAAAAGCACATAAACTTAGTGACTCTAGCAAAATAAATAATTTCCCCCTAACATGCTGAATGTGAATGGAACTAGTTTGCTTGCGTTTATGATAACATTGGATGGAATATGAATTGAGATATATAGTAATAAAATAAGTGGATTTCTTCATCATAAACACAAGTGTCTCTAATAAAATTTCTCTTTTGGTTAATTATCATCAGGATACGACTGGCAAAAAAAGAAGCTAGACCCATCAATAATGAATGTAAAAGGTGGAAGTGAGTTATTGCCTCATCTTGTTCAGGTATCGATGCTCCCTCTACCATATTCCTTCCTGTTTTTTATTAGTAAAAAAGTTATTAAGAGAAAGAAGGCAAAACCAGTAAAAGATGTATTAAGTTCAGTTTGCTTCTCTCTCTATCTACAGTAGTTTCTCATAAAATATTTCTCCAACGTATCTGTACACCGTGCCTAAAGGAGATTCCCATTAATTTCAATTCCAAATTTTTTATTATTTTTATTTTAAATGACCAAAAGAAAGGTTAACAATATATTTACTAAAAAAAATATATTATTAAATAAAATTTATTAAGATTTATTAAATTCGAGTATAACTCATTGGCTAAAATGGTAAGTTACATCATATATTATTAAAATTCACATAAACTTAAATCAATTATATAAAAAAATTGATAATAGTATAGCGTGTTAAATATGTGATCACATTTATATAGTTCTAAATTTTGCTCAATACGTTATACAATATAATGCAGGTATCTATAAAATTAGATTCTGACTACAATTGCCAAGAATGTGATGTGAAACCCATGAAGAAATGGCAGAAATCCTCAGATTTTCCTGCTACCAATCCAACGTTTTCCGGCAAGAAGAACAAATATCTCTATGCAGCAACTACCTTAGGATCTCGCAAAACATTGCCATGTTTCCCTTTCGATACCGTTGTGAAATTAGACCTAGAGAGTGATAATTCTGCACAAACTTGGACTGCTGGAAGTAGAAGATTTATTGGTGAACCTATTTTTGTTCCCAAAGGTGACGAAGAAGATGATGGCTATCTTCTTGTTGTTGAGGTGGGTATCAATATTTGTCGTGTACGTTCTTTTTTCTTTTTTCTCTTTTGCTGAATGTGTCGTGTACGTTCTTTACTCCATATAAGCATCCACATATATATAATATATTCTCTTTAGAAACGGCTAATAATTATGAATGACTAATCATGAAGGAATATGCCGTATAGACTAAAGAGTGATTTAATGACAAAGACAAAAATAATATTGTATTTCTAATTAATTAGTTGAATATGTCTCATAGAACTTGTGGATCTCCTTTAAAATATACATTTATCTACATTTAAAAATTGGTTAATTATAATTTGGATATTGACTATTTTGTAGAAGAGGTTTTATTTAGTATGCCGAAGTTGTGGCAGGTCCTTTAACGGTAGGTTTTGCCAGATTCTCAAAAGAAAAAAAAAAAGTCACGTCACGTGA
Organism: Glycine latifolia; assembly: GCA_013407115.1. Classification (NCBI taxonomy): domain Eukaryota; kingdom Viridiplantae; phylum Streptophyta; class Magnoliopsida; order Fabales; family Fabaceae; genus Glycine; species Glycine latifolia. The sequence continues at coordinate 13,942,999 of CM023941.1, read as the reverse complement.
AGCAATTGTTGCATATGTAAGAAAATATGTTAATTGTTAAATTCAGTGATTGAGAAAATTTGTGAGTCTTAACATGTCTTTTTTTCTTTCTGAAAAAAATTCGAAAGAGAGCTTTTTTTTTTTTTTCTTTTTCAATTGGAACATCATTAAATAGTTCTCTGATAAATTATACTGTAAAATGTTTCTGATTATGACATATTGATATTAATTATTTGTTTTGCAGTATGCCGTTTCAATGAATAGATGTTACCTCGTTATCTTGGACCCAAAAAGGATAGGAACAGATAATGCCCTCATTGCAAGAATCGAAATTCCGAGCCACTTGAATTTTCCTCTAGGTTTTCATGGTTTCTGGGCAGCTAATTAGCTGAAACCCAAACTTAGTTTATTATAAATTTTCTTTAATAGTGAAAATTAATAGATTGATATTTATAGTATCATATGATTATATATAAAATATTTAATGGTTTGTCATAGTTGCAAGCTTTTGTCTAAATAGAGCTAGCATTAAGTTGTTAACATATTTAATAAAATATATTTTACCAAGGTTCATCTAATTGATAAAAAATAAGTTCATGTCTCTAAAAGACGTAGATTTAATTCCTGCTTTGAATAATCTCTTTAGAATCTAAGAGGAACCATTTTCATCCATATTTTTTAAAGGCAAAGTAAAAGTTTGCATTAATGATGTAAAGAGTAGATAAAAAAAAAGCTGTACAATATACATGTCTATCCTGGATGTACAGTACTAGAATCCACTATGCCCAAACATTTCAAATAGTATAATTGTTTAATTTCTCATATTATGTTCGGTTTAATAGCTATTTTACTTTCTTGAAAATTTATAAGGTAAAATATAAATAATATTCATAAAAATTCAAAAATAACATTATAAAAAAATAATGTATATCAATGATATGCACATAAAACAAACAGGAAAAATACACAACTAAATAATAAAAGTAAAACAATAATAATTAAAATGACAGAGAAAGAAATTAAAAAAATATCAAAATGAGTAACAAATTAAAATATTTATGTGAATGAAAAAATATATTATTCAAATGAATGGGATAAACTGTAAAAGTAAGTGAAAAAAATGAAAATAGAAAAAAAGTTGGAAATAATAGAGAAAAGAAAAGAAATATTACAAGACTAAGAATTATAAATGATAATGTTAGGATAAAGACTGAGTAAAACAAATAGCGAAGAAGATTAATAAAGAAGAAGAAGAATAAAATAACACACAATGTGTCTATTATTACCAACTAAAAATGTAATATAGTGAGTAGTAGGTTTCGGAAAACTTGCTCTCAAAGTCATTCAAACTAACTTCCATACATAGAAGTAGAAACTAACTGAAATACATTTACAACAAAAAATGATCACAAAAAAAAAAAACTAAACATAAATTGTTATCTGAACCATCTAACAACTAACTAAGAGGATTGGATGTTCCTCCTACAGTTGACTATACGAGCTCCACCAATGGACATTGGATGCCCATAAAGAAGAGAATTGGATTGGACGATCCAAGTAGTGTAGTCCAAACATCTCTTTCGTCCAACAATCTACACCTTCGTTCAACAACAATAATGAATCAAATATATAGTTATTTCCAACAATCTACATTAAGAAGATCCAGACAATGTATAAATTTGCTTTTGGGATCAGGCTTTGTGAATATGTCAATTGGATTTTCCTTTGTATCAATTTTATGAACTATGACCCTCTTTTGAGTACAAATGAAGTGGTATCTGACGTCCACGTACTTAGTCCTTTCATGATGGACTTGATCCTTAGTTAAATAGATTGCACTCATATTATTATAGAGAATGATAGCTTTGTCCCAAGGAAACTCAAGATTGTTTATAAGACCATTTAACCAAATACTTCCTTTGTTGCTTTTGCTAGAGCCATATATTTTTCCTTTGTTGTTAACAAGGCAACTATAGGTTGAAGTGTAGCCTTCCAACTAATAAGGGAATTGCCAATTGTGAAAGCATAATTTGTCATATATCGCCTTGCATCTAAATATGCATCATAGTTACAATCTGAGTATCTAGCAAGTGCATAAGATGTGTCACCTTGGTAGTTAAGTCCAATATTAGTTGCACTCTTACAGTGCTGAAATATCCATTTGAGTGCTTGTCAAAGTTTCTTCCCATGTTTACCTATGTATCTAATCAACACACTGACTACTTGTGCTAGATCTGGCCTTGTACATACCATGATATACACAAGACTTCCAATTGCACTAGCATAAGGAACATGAGACATATATTCCTTTTATGATTTTGATTGAGTAGCATTGAGTTCAAAGAGACAAATGGACGTTGTCAAAGGAGTACACATTCATTTTGTTGTTGCCATCCCAAAGAGATTCAACACTTTCTGAATGTATTCCTTCTAACATTAGAAAAGTTTATTCTAAGCACAATCCTTCTTTATTTCCATGCCCAAAATATCTTTAGTTGCTTCCATATCTTTCATATCAAATTCACTACTAAGCAGCGACTTTAGTTTCTGAATTTCAAATTTGTCTCGAGATGCAATTCATCCACATAGAGAAACAGATAGACGTATAAACCATCCTCCACCCTACTATGATAAACACATTCATCATAAAGACTTCTATTGCACCTATGAGAAACGACAAACTGATCGAATCTTTTGTACCTCTGTCTTGGAGATTACTTTAGTCCATAGAGACTTTTCAACCTATAGAAAAAAACTTCATTTTCTTGCATCGCAAAACCTTTCTGCAGCTTTCCATGGAGAAAAATTGTTTTCACATCAAGTTACTCTAGCTTCATGTCCAAAGTCTCTACAAGAGGAAGTATGTGTCTTACAATTAGAGAGAAAATGTCATTATATTCAACACCTTCTTTCTGACCATAACTTTTAGATACAAGATGTGTTTTACACTTGATGACTTTAGTACTCACTGTAACGACCTGCCTCGTCGCTATGATATCACTAACTCTTAATTGTGCAAATTCAAATTTTAATAAAAATTCCATTAATTTGATTATGAAAATGGTAGTAAGTTTTTCGCAATAATACAATCATCGTACACACGATACAATTACAATAATTGAATACATATGTATACATATACTAAATCAGTACTCATCATGCATATGTTTAGAACTTAATTTAGTTTTACAGGTATTTACAACTCAAAATATACATGTCCACAAAAAGAATTAAGGGACTAAGTATGAAAGAGTTGATTAACAAAGCACAACTCTTTCCAAAAAGAATTCCAACGTCATCACGTCTGCTTGGCGACTCCAATAAAAAGAAGATCTCCCTCCAAGGTCACCTACTGTTGCTAATCTGCTCACACGAATGAAAGTTCGCGATCATCACAGGTACCAACCACATGGTACAACAAATGCAAGGGTGAGTTTATTATATAAAATCAACAAACATCAGATAGCAGCAATTGGGAAGGAGACAACATTACCCATCACAATCATTAACAAAAATCCATGATTCCAATACACTCTCAACAAACCAATCATCCAATGCATTTCACAACTCAAACAATCAGGTAAAGAATGATGCATGCACCTGACTCATCTATCACCATACAATGTGGTACCATATCCTGGAAATAGCCTCTCACGGGAAAAATGATTCACCGCCTATCAGGGCCACCCTGTCGTGCACTAGCCATTCCCCCACCCGGTGATCAGCTAGGGTCGCTAGGGAATTCCAAACCTAATGACCCCTTAGTACCTACGTTTTAAGCCCACTGAAACCCACAGGTACATGCGTGCCTTCATTCTATTTCCATTCATGCACATGAAGTATGAAACATGGGAATCATCAATGTATGACCATGGCCAGGAACAAATCCTTCCCCGCAAGGATGGCTAGTCATACACCCCTCATGTACATACATAACACACCAATGTGGGCTCACCGATGCACTGACCGTGGCTAGGAACAAATCCTTCCCCGCAAGGATAACCAACCGGTCACTGCACCCCATGTGTATATACACAACATACAATTATGGCACCATCAATGTATGTCCATGGTCAGGAACAAATCCTTCCCCACAAGGATGACCAATCATACACCCCCATGGATATCCATGTATATCCACATCACATAATGACAACCATGGGTACCATCAATGCATGATCATGGCCAGGAACAAATCCTTCCATGTAAGGATGACCAATCATGCACCCCTCATGGGTATCAGTGTATATACACATCACCTAATCTCGATATCATTATCCTATATATTAAATTCATCTTATTTCAACATTATCTTTATAAACATCAACTTCATCTCATTTCAACATCAACATCCATTTTATCATTATCTCATTTAAACATCATAAACCACATCATCATTATATCATTTATACATCATCAAACACATCATCATTATCTCATTCAAACATCATCAACTACATCAATGACATCTCAATTTCAATATCATCAACGACATCACAAGCAATCACATTTCACATCTATACATAATACATATGCTTGAGATTCACATTCCCCAGGTCTCCAGACAACCCAAATTTCATACATTCACAATTCATCATATCACAAGACTGATATTTTCAGGAAAATTCTAAATTAAAGAGGAGGACTACAATATATAAAACACACTCTTATTTCCATTTTAAAAATTTAATAAAGAATTAAATAGGAAAACATATTATAAAATTTTGGGTAGAGTCTCCTCTATAATTAAGGCTTTTCCTAAAAATCCAATCATTACAACAACAATATTATTCACAGTTTATCCATCAACAGGCCAATTCATCGCATCCCATTAGTTAAAAACACAGTTTTTCTTGAAAACGACCACACACAGGAACAAACACACATCAATCATAAATACGTCGCATTCCATTAGTTAAAAACGTAGTTTTTCTTGAAAACCAGCACACAACAGGGACAAGCAGATATCCTCATAGTTGGACTCTCTGGCCCCCAACTATGATACCAAAACTATATACTAAATAATAAACTCCCATTACCAAACTAGGAGTTCTCCCTATTACAGCCTAGTAGTGTTGTTTCACGATCCTCCGAATACACATGCTTGTCCGAACACAGAGCTCTATATATCAAATTGAAGACAATTTAGTATAAATTTCAAGGGTAAGATCAATGTTAACAGTTGGGGTCAAATACCCACTCAAATCAAAAAGGGGCTAAACGGTGTTTTTGGGAGTTCACATCAAAAGACATCATTTTGAAATTCCAATCACACCAATGTGACTGGAGTTCAACATGGATCACAGAAATGACATCAATTTCATAAAAAGGAGACTTTTACAACATCTCATTTTCAAAGGGTTTTTCAAATGAAGTGTAAAAGTCCTAACAACGGTACCCAAAACACAAGAGACACTAATAGAAGCTTAAACTAGCTAGGATAAGACAAAAGAAACCAAGCTTACCTCAAAGAAACCGAGAAAGAAGGATTGGAGGCTCCGTTCTCTACCAAATCTTCGAGTTGAGTTTTGAAGATTCCACTCCGATTAAAGGGTTCCTCTCCGTGTGGTGGTCTCATGGCAAGCAACGACGACCCGTGGTGGTCACCGGTGGTCTTGGGTGGTGGAGGATGATGGTGGGAGGTTGGGGAAGATTTGGGGGAAGAAAAATCCTCCACTTTCGTGATCTGGATGTTGCTGGACGTATTTAATGCATACTTGAGTCGTCCAAGTGAGCCAAAAAGCCTTCAAAATTTCGCCTGGGTGAGCTGGTCAAATTTTAAAATATCTGTTTCAGTGAAAAAAATTATTATCTCACTCTACAGATGTTATTTTATAAATCCCAATGGTCAAACATTTTATATTTAGGTAAGGAATCTACCTTTAAAATTTAAAGATGATCCAAAGGTTAACCAAATCAGAATAGGGATTTTAATAAAACCGGTTTCAGGCAAACTCGAAATCACTCAATTACAACGCAGCTCGAAAAACTCCACGTAACCTGACCTCTACACCAAGCAATGACACATGGATAATTCACATAACATTTCAACTAATCCTAATTAATAAAGAAATCAAATAATACAGTGAATACATCACACATATATATTAAGTTAGCGAAATTTCAGGGTGTTACAACTCTCCCACCCTTTTAAAAATTTCGTCCCCAAAATTTTTCTGATTCAAGCTAGGCTAGATAGGCTTCTCGCATCTGACTCTCCAGTTCCCATGTTGCATCCTCTCCTGATGTACCTCCCCAGATTACCTTGACCAAAGGAATTTCTTTCCTTCTTAGGTGCTTCGTTCGCCGATCATCGATCCTAAAAGGCCTTGTTTCATATGTCAAGTTTTCCTTTACTTGATCATCATCTAACTCGACCACATGAGAAGGATCATGGACATATTTACGGAGATGGGACACATGGAAGACATTGTGAAGATTAGAAAGGGATAGAGGTAATGCAATTTGATATGATACAGGGCTGACTCTTTTAAGAACTTGGAAAGGACAAATAAAATGATGTATGAGTTTTCGAGATTTCAATGCTCTGCCAACCTCAGTTCATGGAGTAGCTCTCAAGAATACATGATCACCAATCTCAAATTCTAGGTCTTTCCTCCTCTTGTCATGATAACTCTTCTGCCTACTTTGAGTAGTTCTCATTCTCTCTTGGATCAACTTGACCTTCTCAGTGGTTTGTTGTACCACTTCAGGTCCTAAAAAGAGGTTCTCTCCAAGTTTAAACCAACACAAGGATGTCCTACACCTTCTACCATAAAGAGCTTCGTAGGGAGCCATGCCAATGGTAGAATGAAAACTATTGTTATAGAAAAACTCTATTAACGGCAGAAAACTCTCCCAACTACCTTTTTGTTCCAAAACACAGGTCCTCAAAAGGTCCTCTAAAGACTGAATGGTTCGTTTAGTTTGACCATCAGTTTAAGGATGATAGGCTGAACTTAGCCTAAGCTTGCTTCCCAAAGCTTTGTTCAAACTCTCCCAAAATCTAGAAGTAAATCTAGGATCTCTGTCAAATACTATACTAGATGGCACACCATGCAATCTGACAATTTCACTAATATACAGGGAGGTTAAATTTTCTAAGAAGAACCTGATATTAATGGGGATAAAGTGAGCAGATTTTGTTAACCTGTCAACAATAACCCAGATAGAATCTAGACCTCTCGGGGTTCTAGGCAGTCCTACAACAAAATCCATGGAGATACTATCCCACTTCCACTGGGGTATCTCTAAGGGTTGCAACTTACCTTAGGGTCTCTGATGTTCTATTTTAGCGTTCTGACAGACTAAACATGCATACACAAACTCACTAACCTCTTTTTTCATGTTTAGCCACCAAAACATTGTCTCGAGATCTTGATAAATCTTGGTGGCACCAGGGTGGATACTCAAACTACTCCTATGACCTTCCTCCAAAATCATTTTCCTAAGCTCAGATACATTGGGAACACAGATTCTATCTTGAAACCTCAAGACTCCATCTGATCCCATGTGAAAACTACTACATTTCCCTGCCACTATGGCTTCTAACTGAGTCTTCAGAAAAGGATCAGACTTCTGGCCCTCTTTGATCTCTCCTAGCAAACTACTAGTAATCCTCAAAGCTCCTAGTCTCACACTGTTAGGGGTTACCTCACACACCAGGCTAAGATCTCTAAATTGTTCTAGGAGGTCCAATTCCCTAACCATCAAAGCAGATATATGCAAGGATTTCCTACTCAAAGCATAAGCCACTACATTGGCTTTGCTAGGATGATAGCTAAGCTCAAAATCATAATCCTTAAGAAAATTTAACCATCTCCTCTAACGCATGTTCAACTCTTTTTGACTAAACAGATACTTAAGGTTTTTATGATCACTAAACACTTCAAACTTAAAGCCAAAAAAGGTAGTGCCTTCATATCTTAAGAGAAAACACTACAACAACTAACTCTAGATCATGGGTAGGATAATTCCTTTCATGCGTCTTGAGTTGTCTAGAAGCATAGGCCACTACTTGACCATTCTGCATTAGCACTCCTCCTAAACCTATTTTTATGCATCACAGTACACCTCAAAGGGTTCTGTTGGGTTAGGCAAAACTAACACAGGTGCAGTTGTCAACTTTTCCTTAAGGGTCTGAAAGCTATGCTCACACTGGGCATCCCACACAAAAACTTGACCCTTACGATTCAGCTTGGTCAAAGGTTATGATAACTTGGAGAAACCTTCTATGAATCTCCGGTAGTATCCTATTTATATAATCCATAAACACACCAGGAGCATTAGTCACACAAAGGGCATAACCAGATACTCGTAATGACCATAACGGGTCCTAAAAGCAGTCTTCGAAATATCCTCAGGCTTCACACGAATCTGATGGTAACTGACCTAAGGTCTATCTTGCTAAACACACAAGCTCCTACCAACTGATCCATAAGGTCATCTATTCTAGACAAAGGATACTTATTCTTAATTGTCACCTTGTTTAACTGACAGTAATCTACACACAACCTCATGGTTCCATCTTTCTTCTTAACTAACAACACTGGTGCTCCCCATGGGGACACACTGGGTCTCACAAAATGCTTATCCAACAACTCTTCTAGTTGTTTCTTAAGCTCAGTTAATTCTATAGGAGATGTCCTATAAGGAGCTATAGATATGGGTCCAGCACCAGGTACCAATTCTATAGAAAATTCTCTCTCTATCAGGCAGGAGGCCGGATATATCCTTAGGAAACACTACTGGAAACTCTCTAACAATAGGGAGGTCACCTAAAGAAACCTTGGTCTCTACTTCCAGGTTAGACAAGATCATGTATACTTGAGCATTTTCTTTCAAAGATGACATAATTTGGTTAGCAGAGATAAACATCTCATTATTACTCACCTCAGAATCACCAAACACCACAGTTTTATCAAAGCAATTTAACAAAACATGGTTGGAAGATAACTAGTCCATACCTAGAATAATATCAATTTGGCTGAGAGGCAAACAAATCAGATAAACAAAGAAATTTCTACCAGAAATCTCTACAGATAATTCAAACACACATCCAAAGTTAAACTGAACCACTAGTTGGGGTTTCTACCATAAGATCATCACTCAAAGAAGACACATAAAGCTTAAGTTTCTCCACACACAAGCAAGATACAACCGAATGGGTTGCATCGGAACCAAATAGCACAAGTAACAAAATCTCATATCTTCCTTGGTAATGGGGAAAATACCTCACCAACTCTTTTGCTTAAGCTCTAAGAATTCCATCATCTCCTTCTTGTTTCTAACAGCTTCAGGAAAGTATTTCTCTATGAATACTCTCTTGAAGGTTTCCAAGGTCACAGCTTAACCTTCAGGCTCAAAGCTTGGAGAACATCAGCTATTGCACAGTCATTCCTACAAGCCATCACTTCTTGCGCACACCAAGAAGTGTGAACATAGAAGGGATACACACAAGAAAAAAACTAAAGCAATGTCATACCTATCTCAAGTTCCTACTTAATTACTCTTAAGAGTTAATGCCTCAAGAAATCACTTCTCTACAACAGTTCTCTCTCGAGACATTCACACTTATTCTTCACTCTTTGTATTCCTGTCTGCTTGCCATAGTGTCCCATTGCACTTCACGAATTATCCAGATGGCCAGTCTGATAACTTGTGACAAAGCACTGGAACTCATGGTATAACAGACATCAGGAATACAAACATGTTATGACAGCACTAAGAAATCTCCATAACCTATGCAAAACAAAAATGTGTGTAAGTCTCAAACACAAACAACTTAAACAACTACAAAATAGTCAAATACTCAAACATCAAACATTCAACAAGCAAACACACCATGCACAGAGAAACACAACAGACTCATAACTCACCAGCCGAAAAGGTTCGACCTGCTCTGATACCCATGGGGGTACATGATTGGTGATCCTTGCGAGGAAGGATTTGTTCCTGGCCATGATCATCCATTGATGGTGCCATGGTTGTATGCTGTGTATATACACGTGGGGTGCAGTGACCGGTTGGTTATCCTTGCGGGGAAGGATTTGTTCCTAGCCATGGTCAGTGCATCGGTGAGCCCACATTGGTGTGTTATATATGTACATGGGGGTGTATGACTGGTCATCCTTGCGGGGAAAGGATTTGTTCCTAGCCATGTGGTCATATTTCATACTTCATGTGCATGGATGGAAATAGAATGAAGGCACACGCGTACCTGTGGGTTTCAATGGGATGAAAACGCAGGTACTAAGGGGTCATCAAGTTTGGAATTCCCTAGTGACGCTAATTGATCATTGGGTAGGGGAATCACCAATGCACGACAGGGTGGCCCTGATAGGCGGTGAATCATTTTTCCTGTGAGAGGCTATTTTCGGGATATGGTACCACATTGCATGTTGATAGATGAGTCAGGTGCATGCATCATTCTATGCCTGATTGTTTGAGTTGTAAAATGCATTGGATGATTGGTTTGTTGAGTGTGTATTGGAATCATGGATTTTTGTTAATGATTGTGGTGGGTAATGTTGTTTCCTTCCCAATTGCTGCTATCTGATGTTTGTTGGTTTTATATAATAAACTCACCCTTGCATTTGTTGCACCGTCTGGTTGGTACCTGTGATGATCGCAAACTTTTGTTCGTGTGAACAAATAAGCAGCAGTAGGTGACCTTGGAGGGAGATCTTTTTATTGGAGCCGCCAAGCCGACGTGATGACGTTGGAATTCTTTTTGGAAGGAGTTGTGTTTTGTTAATCAACTCTTTCATAGTTAGTCCCTTAATTCTTTTTGTGGACATGTATATTTTGAGTTGTAAATACCTGTAAAACTAAATTAAGTTCTAAACATATGCATGATGAGTACTGATTTAGTATATTTATACATATGTATTCAATTATTGTAATTGTATCGTGTGTATGATGATTGTATTATTGCGAAAAACTTACTACCATTTTCATAATCAAATTAATGGGATTTTCATTAAAATCTGAATTTGCACAATTAAGAGTTAGTGATATCGTAGGAACGAGGCGGGTCGTTACACTCACTACTAGAAAATAGGCCATTAACATCGGTTTTAGAAAAGATTCAACATCGGTTCAATTGAACCAATGTTGAAACGGTCATCATTAAAAGTATGCCATTTTTTACATCGGTTATAAAACTCATGTTGAAAATCATAATCTACACCAGTTCTTTCATAAACTGATGTAGATATGTGGTCAAAATTGTGCTATACAACATCAATTTTGTCAAAATCGATGTTATTTTTTCTATTATACCACATCGGGTTTGGTCATAATCGATGTTGTATTACACATTAAAATATTGGTTTTGACAAAATCGATGTTGTTTTTGCAAATTTTCTTTTTTAATATTTTTTCTATTTGTTAAATGAAATTAAATCTGCAAATTAAATCCAGAAACAGTCCAGACATATATATATATATATATATATATATATATATATATATATATATTCATATTCAAATTATTATCGAATAAATATTATTAAATAAAGAAATAATAAAAGTGCAAACATAAAATATACTAAACATAAATTTAAAATGAGAATGGAACAAGTATACCAAACTACATCAAACAATAAAACAATTAATAAATATCATCTATAGCTATGCTAAACATAAGTCTAACAATTCTAAAATTTCTTAAGCACTCAATGCTTCATTTCTAACTCTTAGTAAACATTTTGCCTACCCAATGTGAACTGTCTTTATTCTCTCTAGCTCCAATGCTCTTGGATCAATAAAATTTTGCATCATATAATAAAACATAACTTAATCAGTCTAAATAATAACAACTATAATAAATAAAATATTTTATAACATAAATAATCACTATTTCCCAATTATCCTTGAAACCGCCAAGGACTATGGTTGACATCCATTGCATGACATAATAGCCATACTCAGAGCTTCCTTTTTTGCTTATTATACTTAATTCAATAAAAAAAAATTCAATTTTATTTCAAAATTAGTGTACAAACTAATAAAATGTCATTTTGAGGAGATCAAACATTGTTTACATTACTTACTTTAACTAGAATCCGTTTAGCATTTCCTTGGATTTACTTCCTTGTTTATCGTTTAATCCCTTCAAAGCACTAGTTAAGAGAAACATGCATGTATAGTCTACGATTAAAATATTTATGTATAACATTGAGGATAAAGTAAATGTTTTACAAAGTAAAACTTATCTATTAACAATTCATTGGAAGTAGTTGTCGGGCTTATTTGTTGGATATAGGGGGAGCAGGAAGAAGATGAAGCTAATGAAGAAGCTTATGCCTTAGAAGAAAGATTTTAGATTTTCACATGTCAAGGAAAATTGTAATTTGATTAAGTGTATGAGAGGCAAATTTTATGATCCTTGCATTGCATGAACATGATCAATAACATGCATACATGATTTCAGCAAAGCATTAAAGCTATTCATGGTTTTAAAAGAAATTAATTTCTCATGGTTAAGTTTTTGGAAAAATGAAATCTCACTGCGTTAATCAATTACACAACGTTTTAATTGATTACAGGCTCTGTTTTAAATCTGGAAAAGCCATGAAGAACATATTAATCAATTACAGGCTTCTTGTAATCGATCACATAGTTCAAAATGAAAAGCATGTCTCACTGTCTTAATCGATTACCATGATATCGTAATTGATGACTTAAGTTCATTGTTTAATATGCATGTATGCTTTAATTGATTACCATAATCCGTAATCGATTACACAAGCTTGTTTTCAAAACTGAACCTAATTGCTTTAATCGATTACGACTCGGATTAATCGATTATTTTGCTCGTTGCAGTTCCCAGGTTGTGCTAAGAAAATTTTAATCGATTATTTGGCAATTTAATCGATTACATAAGATAATTTAATTGATTACTTGGCGCTTTAATCAATTACATTCTATTATAAACATTTTTTATAAATAGATTGAAGGCTTGTCTGATCTTACAACTTACATACGTCGATATTTCTGAGCATATACAAGCCTTCTCAAAGTTAGAAAGGATTGAAAGATTTCTTGGGCAAAATTTTCAAAGAAGTTTTGGAGAGAATGTTTTGAAATTGATTTCTACATTTATACTCTGATTGGTAAACCATATGCATTCATATTCATTGGATCATCAGGTTGTCTCCCTCCATTATCTATTATTGTAATTTCATTTTTGTAATTTTGGTAGTTTGAAATTATTGTAAAGGGTTCTTTAAGCTTTTTCTAGAGTGGGTTTCTCCAGAGGGAAGAGTAGAGAAGGGTTCTCTATGTCTTGATCATTAGAAATCTAATAGGGTTTTAGATTTTTGTTCTTTGTCTAGGGTTGATAAAGAGTAGTTGTTGTAAAGCTTGTAAGAATTGAAATTTTTTTAATAGTGAAACTCTAATCTAGTGTTGATTAGAAGAACTGGATGTAGCTTCTCTTGAGAAGTGAACCAGTATAAATTCTTGGGTTGGTTTTCTATTCCTTAAACTCTTCTTCTTATCTTGATCATTAATTCTTGGTATTATTTTCATTACTTAACAAGTTCTATTTTTGAAGAAATTATTTTGGGCTGAGTGGTTTGATTGATTTGAAGCATTCTTCGTTTAACAGTGATTAGGATCCTATAACTCTGATTTTCTAAATAATTTTAAAAAGAGCAAGTTTAAACCAATTCACCCCCCTCTTGATCATTGTAGGTATTCCTATTGTTTTTCATTATTGTGCAAGGAATAGAACCAGGTGACAACATTGTCCTTAGGACATATAACTACCAGTTGCCAATGTCCACTACATTTGAGAATATTAAGTTATTATAATCCATACATTATTTAAATGTATTTGTTAAGTTTTACTTACGCATTTAAGAAGGCTCCTAAGTAGACATCTCTTTGTGAATTATGAATCCTTTTTTTTAATACAATCCTTAGATTCAAAATGTGATTGCCCTTATTTCTATATGGACTGTGGCTCAAGGAATCCATAAAAAGAAACATTCCCCGAACGCATAAATAACACATTCATATGCCTATTTTTGTTGAAATAATGTAAATTATTAATGAATTTAATACAATCAAATAGGTAATGGACTACAATTAAAATGTACTTACATAATCCACAATTGTATAACAATGATGTTTAGACATTAATCACCATATTTATTTCCCCAAGATGAAGCTTCATGCTTTATGTACAAGGGAATATTATCATTATACACCCCAAACATAGTTGCATCTCATGACACCTACATAGGCTTGAGGAAAAGTTACAGGATCATCAAATTCATTTGGTATATGGGATCATCATCAGGTTCCGGTTTATCAACAAGCTTCTTCGGATTCTTTGGTACTTGTTTATCCTACACAGTTAATAAACATAACTTAATGATAGTCAAGACTTTATTTAGGTAAAATCATTTTTTATAATAATAAACATAACAAAAAGGAAATACCTTTTCTTAAAAAGGCTTTACAAGATGTTTTCGGCTAGCAATGAAGGTGTTTAGTGTCTGCCCCACTAACTGAATGTCTTTAGTGGGTATAGGGATAAGAGCATTAACATCTCAAACTTCTTCAACACCCATCTTCATCATATCATTGGCCAAAGGCAGGTGGTGTACGATTACAAAGTAAGGCATGAACGCCATACGAGAGTTGTCATCATTTATAGAAGCAAAGTATTGGGATTCAACCTTAAGACTAACTCCAATTGTTTTGCACTGTACTCTTGCCATATTGTGATTTGGTGTAGAATGAATACTTGCCGGTATCTTATCCCTGCAAGTTCTAACATTTTGTTTAAGCCCATCTACTAACTTCCTTAATGTTTCAGAAGCATTGTCATCACCAAAGATTGTATCTTTGAATCAATTTAGGAAAGTCTTATTATTCTCTTTCAACATCCTATTCTTGGTCATTTTGGGGTTACTTTTGAAAATGATATGAATACTTCACACTTAACCAATAGGGGGGGTGAATTGGTTAGGCCTTGGCAAATTAAAAATTCTTTAATCAAAATCAGAGTTTGTAGGATCTTTATCATTTTCAATACCAAGAAACCTTATTCAATCAAGTAGCTCAGCCCCTTAAAATTCAATGGATCAAAACTGACATTATAAGATAAGCAAATGAATCAAGAAACAACTTAAATGAGGAGAGTAGATTCAGAACCAATACACAAGTAATTTATACTGGTTCACTTCAAAACCATGAAGCTACATCCAGTTTCTTTCAACCAACACTAGGTTGAAGTTCCACTATTTAATTTTTTGTTCTTACAAGCAATTACAATGTCTCCCTTTATCAACCCTAGATAAAGTCTGAAATCTAAAACCCTATTAGATTCTAAGAGACAAGAACCTGACAACACTACTCAATTCTTCCACCTAGAGAACCCTTCTCTAGTTACAAACAAGAACTCAATTACAATAGCAAAATCCAAGAAAATAACCAAAACGAAAATTACAACCAGATTAAGGAGAGAAACAACCTGATGATCCAATGTATGCAATGTAAAATGAAGTTACCAGATCAGGTTGAATGTTTAAAACATAAGAAGCACAGTTTTCCTTAATCTTGAAATGGTTTCAAGCTCCAACAGTGACTCAAATAGACATGATTAATGTATCATGGAGCTAGACACAATCAAACCCTCAGAAAACAATTAAGAATGCTCACAAGACTGTTTAAGCGCAGAAAATTTGAATGGGTAATATTCCATAAAGTTAGAAAAACAGCTGAGCCAAGATTCTATTTATAACAGAAGCTTGTAACTGCCAGTAATCGATTAAGACGCGCCAAATAATCGATTAAATTAACAAGGTAATCGATTAAATTGCCATTTTAATTGATTAAACTGTTCATGTGTTTTCTGGGTTTGAATAACGAGCAAAATAATCGATTATCTCGAGCTATAATTGATTATTCCAGTAAAAGCATATTTTTCAAAAAGCTTATTTAATCGATTACGAAACCTGGTAATCGATTAATCCAGTCATAGTGTATTTTCAGAAACCTTTAGATAATCGATTACAAAACCTGGTAATCGATTAATCCAGTGCAGTGTTAAAATCATATATAGGCATTTAATCGATTACAACTTCATCATAATCAATTAAAGAGTTCAACAAGGTAGTTTATATGAAAACGTGGGTCAAATAATCGATTAATTCGACATGGTAATCAATTAAATTGTTCTTGAAGGTTTTCCAGATTTGATGAAGAACAAAATAATCGATTAAACCATTACTGTAATCGATTATTACAATGAGAAATGCTTTTTCTTTAAAACCTTTGAATTAATTTAAAACCTTAGTTAAATTGTTAATGCCTTGTGATTTTTGTTAACTTACTTAAGTTGAATATGGATTAAATGAATGCAATGCACTTGGATCACTAGAATTGCTTTTCTCTTACACATTTTATCCTAAATTGTCTTC
This sequence comes from Glycine latifolia, assembly GCA_013407115.1. Classification (NCBI taxonomy): domain Eukaryota; kingdom Viridiplantae; phylum Streptophyta; class Magnoliopsida; order Fabales; family Fabaceae; genus Glycine; species Glycine latifolia. The sequence continues at coordinate 13,926,581 of CM023941.1, read as the reverse complement.
AAGTTATCCTTTGCATGTTGAAAGCTCAAAACCAAATCTTGAATCAAATTTCTTCACATTCCTGAAGTAGCTCCCCCTTAATCCAACAACTTTCCTTGACTAAGGCTTCATGACGAACTATATATGGCATAACTTTTAAATAGTGTTATTCAATATATACAAATGTTCTTGATTCAATTCCTCTAGACTTGAACCAGTTGCATGTCTGTGAATTCACCATGCCATATACATGTTGTATAATTATTTTTAATCTCATCACAGAGAATATGTTCTCGTATGTCGTCTACTACTTGTCGCCTCCCATTCAAACAGTTAATGCAAGGACACAAATATTTCTCATTCTCATCCGGTTGAGTTCTTTCCAAGGCAAATTCCTAGAATTGTTCAACCATATTCTCTCATGCAAGGCTCATGCAACTTGCACTCATCCAACTTCTATCCATCTTTCCTCTTCTATGATACTCACAAAGTTATTCCTTGCATGAAGATCTCACTTTTTTCATTAAAGGTGTGGCCCTATCCCATTTAGGAAGACATTTTTTATACTTGATTCATACACATAGGTTATGTAATGACCTAAAATTTTTCTAGATGATTTTTATTACTATTTCATTTTTTTAAAGAACGTATCTTTAATAAAAATTCTAAAACGTATATATGATAGAAATTGTTGAACTAATATATATTTTATACGTAGCCACAGTCCTTGTTACATCCTTTTTTGTTATACAAGCATAAAGTCCACCATACTTGCTAATATTCTAAAACATAAGAGTACTAGGAAAAATCTCATGCTAGCTTCATCTCTGTTCCACTTTCAGTCCAGATCCATCAAGAAAGATTATCACCAAGGCCATCTATATATATAAAAAAAATGAAACAAATCTAGTGATAAATAAAATTTCTCAGTAGGCAAAATCTAAACCACCAAACACGTTAGTACGTTAGTAAATCATCAATATATCCAAATAAATCCATACAATAATTATACAACTATATGAATGCATGAAATGAATTTTCCTAGGGTGCATATGGCTTCTACATATCATACTGTATGTAGCTACACCTCGTACTGGATGTAGACGCTGCGATCGTCTTACGCAAACATGCATGATTTATTCCATGTATCTGCACCTGGTCACTACATATCATACTGTATGTAGTATCAAATTCTGTTTCACAAATCTCGTACTGAACTTGGAAACATGAATCAACATATCATCAATCAAAATTCATCCATAAGCAAAATACATACCACCTTATGGAAAAATATTTTTATCATAACATCATACGTACCACAAGTATGGTTAAACCACCATACCTTATTTAAGTAAGATCATTACCAACTTAGGCATGACCATTGAGTATCCTCAAGCTACAGAAAAATCATGTTAGTAATCTAACTAATAACCATAATATATCTTTCAAATAATTACTAATTCCTTTGAACCTTCACAAGAAAACATTAAAACCTAGCATACATCTTAATCTCCTTTAACCCACCACCTTACTACTTCAGCCTCAAAATTGAATCACTCTAGCATTTGAACCATTTAACTATGCACCATTCAACCTCTACTTCTAAAAATTAATACAAAACAAACAGCCCAAATATCATCAAAATCACTTCCAAAAAAGATCACTAAATATACTTCCAAACATCACTAATATTTAAGCCTATAAATCATCACCTATCCTATGGTTTAAATCAACATTTCCACATCAAAAAATAACCTTCAAATAACATGAAATTCCAGCCTAAATAATAGCCATAAATCTGTACATTTAAGCACGTAAATTAGTCCAAATAAATTCTTAACTAAAGATTGAAGCCTAGCCTACCTCAAGTGAGCTTGATTCTTGAAAATGAATGAAGTAAGGGTTGTCTTCCTTGGGAAAATACTCTAAGAAATAAGGTCTTGAAAAAGAAAATGGCTGATAGTTGAGGTGGTATAAGGATGGCACGGTTAAAACAAGTAAAGGAGGTAGGAAATAGAAAGCTTGGTGCAAGGAGCAAGTGGTAGTATGATAGGTTTTGGAGTTGAAATTTACGTGCAAATTTTTTGAATGCCAAGGCTATTTATACTACTTTAATTGGTTTAGTTTTAAGGATTTTAGTTGGGTTAAAAATGATTTTAGAAGTTAGTTTATTTAGGTTTTAACTAGGTAATCATTTCATTTGTAGATATTATGCCTAAACCTTATCTTATGTACTAGATCTTTATTTGTTTAAGCTTTGAAATATTCTTTCCTCCTTTGACCCAATATGCACGTGGAGCTTGGCTGAAGATCTACATATCCTTTGCCCAATTTTTTTCAGCTAAATACACAACAATAGGCAAGTATATTTGCTGCACCAATTGTTTAATTTTTTAAGGAAAGATTCCATTCATTAAATGACCATGTGGTTATGTGGAAAGCTTTGTACAAATGACCAATTTTGATTGGTTCTATAATATTTGACTGAGATCATTCCTTGCACTTAGTCCCCTAAGCTTCCAAGTGAATGATCTTACAAGATGCTTCAAGAATCTTGGTTTCAACTTTGTCTCATTACCTTTATTCACTTTGCCTTGGCTTTTGTTTACCAAATTTTCTTTCTATTAGTTCACTTAGATATGCTTATTCTATGGCTGTTTTATGTGAATTCTTTTAGAGTATTCATTCACTTCTGATTAGTCCAAATTTGGGCTGAAGATTTGATTCCTTGGGCCAAAATTCCAAGAGTTACAAGTTGTGCCCAATCCAAGGGTCAAAAAGGCTAGAATCACTTAACCAGATAGGTTCGTTCATTGTTTATTCTGTACCAATCTACTAGCCCATAAATGCTCATCTTTTAGTATGTTAAACTAGACTTCCTAATATTTCTAACAAGATATCACATGCCTTATTTGGAGTTGTAAAACTCTAGTTATAACATTTTTAATCTAGACTTCAAAACTGCCAGCAGGCTAAGACATTCCACACTGACATCTCTTAATGTTTTAATTACTTCAAGCAGTACACAAACTATATTTATCTGAATTTTTTATATGTTATAGTATACATCTAGATCTTTAATTCCATATAACATACACATAATTTGGATAATAATTGAGAGAGAAATAAATTTCTCAATTCGGGTGGAAGAAATGGACAGTTTTGGGCAACTTATGTTCAAATAAATTCTATACTATTATTTTTGTATCCAACTATCATCACTCTTCCATAATTCAATCATAAATATAAACTCAGGATATAATTTTAAGGATGTTATAGGTTAAGTATATTTTCTTAGATTTGACAAAATCTCGGCAGTATTTGGCATTGATCTCTAAGTAGACGACATGAAAGTGGTGGCATGAATTCCTACACAATTAAGTATGCACCTTATAACAAAGCGATATGCACCATATTAAAATATTATCAAATTTAAGAAAAGAGACTTAACGTATATGTATGAATCTAGTATAAAAAAAATACTCTTCCCAAACTGTCCAAACAAACAATTCAAGATACAATACAACAATTAACCTAAATTGTCTGTATATTGTATTGAATTCGAAACGGGAAACTAAGGTTTACTCATAATGAACATAACTTGTATATAAAACAATAGTTATTAATCACGCAAAACAAGTTATAAAAGCATTTGTAAGAAAAATGGGCATGAAAAGTATATGAAAGACATTCATACCTGAAAACATGGTCACTAACAATATCAATGAATGTGGTGATGATGATGTAAACAGGAAAAGAAAAATAGCCTAAAAATTCCAATTCCAATTATAATGTTATTACCTTGTATATTCAAAGAAAAATTAACAAAGAAAATGAAGAATGGATAAAAGAAATATTGCAGAAACATCTAGCAAATAGACTAATACAAAATTATCATGTGGAGAATTTAGCCTAAACAAAGAATAAATTATCTAGTTCTCTTATTATCCCTCTCTTTCTTTTTGCGTGTTGTTTTTTGTACTTTTTATTAAATAGATAAATTCAAAATACACAAGTTTTTTTAGATTATTTTGTTATGATTTCAACTAACTCATGGCATAGGAGTGGATTTTAAGTGATTTTTCAACCTCTGGTAGAGTCATAGTTGCATAAGCCCTTTTTTTGTGTATGTGTGTCATTTAAGGAAGAAAACAAAAAACTAGCCAGTCACTCTATAAAAATAGAATTTAGAAGCAGTTCAAAGAGAATTGGACTAATGCATCAACCTATCCATGATCTAATACCTTAGTTTTGTCACGAGTGTAATCAATGTGTTATTATAACAAAATTATCAGAGTATGGCAGTAAAAGTGAAATTATTTTCATGATATAATAATAAAAATGACATAGAATTGATAATTGAAAGAATGCAATGCAAATCAACTAAGTTATTCATCCACTAGTCAAAATGTTTGTTCCAAGAGAACATGAACTGGGCATCAAAAATCAGGGTAGGGCAATAAATTTTTTGTGTTATGGGATAAGTAAACATTCCAATTAGTGTTTTTGGAATATTATCATACAACTCTAGCACTACTAAATTCAAGGGAACAAGATAGGAAAAAAATGTAGCCAGCTCAATCATCTCAACATCAAAATAAATAGTTTATTAGCCTATCGTTGACCTACATATAGGAGTACAAATACATCACTGGGCAAGTAAAAGACATGTGTCAACACCATTTAGCAAGAGTAATGTTACATACACAATTGTTAAATCAAGTTATCTATTTTTAACTTCTCATGTTCCCACCAACAAATATTAAAAAACTATTGTAAAACACCTTTATTAGTTATTACACCATTTTCATATGGATATCACCTTTAAGGTAATAAAACAATTGAAACATTGATACACTTTATTTCTAATAAAGTTTAAATATAAGAAAAACTATAACAAAACAATGGCCAAAATATCTTCTCCATCAAGTCTTAGACTAGAATTTCAACAAGTGTCGAGGCTTCTTCTAAAGTGAGCTTAATGGGAATCATATGTTCCAATGGTTTTGTCTATTTTACTCCTTAATTACAATTGAGGTATCCATGTAGCCATTTTTTTAATACTTCTAGTTTTTTTTATCTAACAAAATCAGAAGACACAACTCTATTAAAAAACTAGAACATAAGATGGTTAATTCCCAAAGCATCAAAAAGCATAGCTGATAAATGTCAAATTTACTAGATTTTCATATGCATTTTGTGACGTTTATTTGGAATTTTAGTTAACTTCAGGCCGTGTTTTGAATCAAATTAGCTTTAAATTCAGTTTTTACTTTGTCTTAAGTAGAATTTTATATTTTAGTTATTTTTAATGAATTTTTGATAGTTTTTCAGCAAAAACAAGTAATCTTGGCAACAAAATCAGCAGAAAGTTCTGGAAGGATAAATTTTGAAAATTGAAGATAAAAGCTAGGAAATCAAGAGCAAAATATTTTTCAAGGATAACTCAGCTAAAGAAGAATATAATTACTTGAATTAATTAGAGATATTATTTGTCTATAATTTTTGTGATTATCTCCTTAATTAAACCCAACTACAATTCTATAAATAGGAGGCTAGACATTCATTGTAACAGTGTGTTGAAGTCTTGAGCAGTTTGTATAATTATATTTTAGACTTTCACCTACTAGATGTCTCCATTATTCCATTAGACACTCTAGGTTTCATTGTATTATTTTTATGAGTGCAATTCCTTCCACCTAGAAGAGGAAATGATGAACCTTCTTTCTCTATAATTCTATCAATTCAAAACTTCATCTTAAGTTCTTTATTTGTTTTCATACTTAATGATTTTATTTGATTGATCATCTTATAGATGAATTTAGGAATTGACTTGCGTTTTGGCGAGCCTTGTTGAAACCAGAACATGAATCAAGTACTTAATTAGAATCATCTCTAGGGATAGAATAATCTTGGTTAAGTCTCACTAATTCTCGACCATTAATGTTGATTGCTTGTGTTGGTATGTCCAAGGGATTAGGTATCGAGCAAGAAGTTTAGAATCTACGACCATGCAGAAGCTGAGATAGAATACATTAGTAAATTCAGGGTGTGCAAGATAGATGAGTAGAAAATTGTGAAATTACAGTGGATCGAGTGCAAGTCACACCTAGAAATTTATTCATCAAGATCGACATCACCATCCAAATTTAGTATTTCTATTTTTACTTAATTATTTTATTGTTATTTAATTTTTATTGTAATTTATTTTATGTCATTTATTTTGTGACAATCACAAAACAAAAATACAAAAATCTAGTTCTTAGTTAAATAATTACATGAAATCCCTTCTTTATTCCTTTGAGAGACGACTTGGACGATGGTTTAGTTACTACATCATGATTGGGTTACCCTTGGCCTATAAGTTGAATCTAACATGAAATAAAATCCTAACAGTAGCCCTATGCAGAAATGAAACATCATTTGTTGACCCATTCTTAGCCAATGAATCAATCAACCATATGAAGGAGACAAATGCAACAAATGCTTAATTCTGACAACATAAAGAACATAATGGACAACATAAAATTTTAGTAGCATATTACTTTCTAGGCTAAGAAATTACAAAATCAAACAAGATCAAACATCTTGCCTAAAAATTATAACAAGAATGAATGAATGATACCCTACATTCTACATCAGGAATGAATAATGGCATAGCGAGATCCACCACCAACAAAGAATAAACGATCAATCGTAAGACAAATGATACATTACCCACAAAACAAAGAGCAATCCAAGATAGTGCAGGATAACCTTACAAGTTAAGTAATGAAATACAAGTATTATGGCAACACTAAAACAAGCACATGCTTTGCACTTAAAAATCAAACTCGTGAGGCTTTTTGTAGGCCCAAATGTATCCCTACTCCCACTTTTCTTTTCTTTTATGCTATGATTCTCTCCCGTTATATTAAAATTTCTTTGGTTTAAGATAAATTATATCCATAGTTCAAATGAAGCACCACCTCTTTAATCATCAACAACAATTCACCTACTCTTATTTACATTACAAACATGATAAACTTAGTATTGAGTGCACTAACACAACCCAAATATTAGAGAGTATTATTCCCTTAAAAATGTTATATTTATCTTTAAATTGTGATGATCATCCTATTTTCACTTCGAAAAAGAAGGATCATCCACTTTCAAGTCCAGGTCATGGATGCAACAGTAACCCAATAGGAAATTAGTAATACAAACTTGAAAGCACAAGGATTTTTCTACAGAAATTGCACCATCTAATAAAGTCAATGGCAACCAAAATTTGTAGAAGTCAAATGCTTAGCTTTATACTGATTCATGATTGAATTTTCCCTTTAATATTGATGATTAAAAAATATTACACTTTAATCCAAATATCCAATTACATCAAATCTAAAAGTAATATGAAGGAAGTTATGAAAAAGTAAGTAGAAATCCAATACTTATTACTTAAATGCAACAAGAGAAACAACTCTAGAAACTCAATTTTTACCAAGTTCAAGGTATGACACAAACACTACTAGAAACTCTATTTTAACATTACTTTTTTTTTTACTTTCAACATTGGTTTTATCAATGTTAACATCAGTTATGCGAAACTGATGTTAACATACATTATACAACATTAGTTTTTGAGAAAACAGATGTATTATATAAGCAATAAAACAAAAAAATGTAAAATATGCAAAAATCAACATCGGTGCTTAGGAAAACTGATGTTGTCAGGTGCAACACAACAATGGTTTTCTTAAAATCCAATGTTGTGAATACACCTAATAATATTGGTTTTGCGAAAAATTGATGTTGAGGTGCACTCACAACATCGGTTTTCCTAAAAACCCATGTTGTGAGTGCACCACAACATCGATTTTCCTAAAAACTAATGTGAGTACAGCTGACAACATCAATTTTCCTAAAAACCGATGTTGTATTGTGCACCACAACATCGGTTTTTAGGAAAACTAATTTTGTTTTTTGCAATTTTTTTAATATCTTGTTTGTTTTGTTAATACTATCCAAACCTACAAATTAAAAAATAGACCAATTCAGAAAGTTTCATAGTACAAAATTTTATATTATTACTGAATAATTACTGCCAATTATAAGAAACAGTTAAAGAAAAAAATAATGTCAATACATAAAATCATCTATAATTGAATGTAATTAAACATAACTCTACAATTGTAAATTTCTTTAAACACCTAGTGTTTCATTTTTAACTCTGAGATAACATCTTGTCCACTGAATGCGTATTGTCTTTATTCTCTCTAGTTCCAATGGTCTTAAATCAGTAAAATACTACATGATATAATAAAACATAACTTAATAGTGTAAATAATAACAAGTATAAAAAATGAAATTAGTTTTGAAGTAAACAATTACAATTTCCTAATTATCCTGAAACCTCCTAAGACTATCGTTGACATCCAATGCATCACATAATAGTTGAACTCGGAGCTTCATCATTGCTTATTACACTAAATTCAACAATATATTCAAAGTCAACCGAAAATTAGTGTACATAGTAATAAACTGTAATTTTTAAGACACCAAGTTGTTTAAATTACTTACTTTAATTGGAATCCATTTAGCAGTAGCCTTGGATTTACTTCCTTGACTATCATTGAATCCCTTCAAAGCACTGGTTAAGAGAAATATGCATGCATATTGTACAATTAAAATATTGATGTCAAATACTAATGATAAAGTAAATGTATTAAAAATTCCAACTGATCAGTTAATAATTTCTTTCAAGTAGTTGTTGAACTTATTGTGCAAGGAATAAAACCAGATGACAACATTGTCCTTAGGACATAGAACGACTAGTTGCCAATATGGACTGCATTGGAGAACATTAAGTTATTATAGTGCATATATTATTTAAATTGATTTGTTCAGTTTTACTTGCTCATTCAAGTAGGCTCCTAGGTAGACATCTCTCTGTGAATTCTGCATTCATTTCTTAATATAATCCTCAAATTCAAATTTTGATTGCCTAGATCTCTGTATGAATTATGACTCAAGGAATCCATACAAAGAGGCATTCCTCGATCGCAGACTTAACTCATTCATATGCCTATTGTTGTTAAAATAAATTAAATTATGCATCAATTTAAAACAATCAGTTATGTAATGGACTGTAATGTAAAGTGACTTACAAAATCTACATTTGTATAACATAGATGTTGAGACATTGACCACCATGTGCTATTTCAAAAAGATCTTCATGCTTTATGTACAAGGGGATGTCATCATTATACTCCCCAAACACAATTGAATCCCATGGCACCTACATAGGCTTAAGGAAAAGCTGGGGGATCATCAATGTCATCTGGTATAGAGGATCGCCATCAGGTTTTGACCTATCTATAGGTTTCGCCTGTACCTCAGGTCCATGTTTATCATACATAGTTAATAAACATAAGTCAATGATGGTCAACACTTTATTTGTAACAAATATTTTTTTAATAATAACAAACACAACAAAATGAAGTATTTGCTCTAAAAAAGGTTGTACAAGATTTGTCGCCAAAGCAAGAACTGTGTTAAGGGTCTGCCTCACTAACTGAACCTCTTGAGTGGGTATCGGGACACGAGCATTAACATCTCTAACTTCCTTAACACCGACCTTCACTTGACCATTGCCCAAAGGGACATTGTGGATGATTGTCGACCCCTCACAAACTCTTCCAAGGGAAATCAGGCGGGGAGGATTGTCATCAACATATAACTCAAACCTGTCTAATGCGCCAGTGTCTGGGTCCTGCCCCTAAAAGATCAACATAACTTCCCTTTGTGCTGACACGAGTAGCAGAAGGACCAAACTTAGGCTCAGGAGGTTGTATGAGTCACTAGGATTGCATCTGGGACTACATCTAGCTGAAGGACAACATTAGTTGTTGAGTCATTTTTCAGTGATCGATTGCTCCAGCTCGCCCTTGATTTTCCATGTCAGCTGCTCCGTAATATTTTTGATAGACTTGCAGGAGCTTGCTAAAGTTGGTCAAAAGTATTGTCAGATCATCACACTAGCTCCAACAGCACAGACATAGCCAGAGTTCTCTTGTCGCCCAATGGCGGCAGTCTCCGTTGTAACATCCTCAAAATTATATTATAATTAATTATGGAAATGTGATGATATTTGGATACAAGTATATTTAAAGAAAAATGATATTTTGAAAAATGACCAAAATGCCCCTAGGATGAATGGCAAAATTACCAATATGCCCCTAAGCCAAAAAAATGCTCAAATAACTTTAGAAATTTTATAAAAACATGATGGAATTATAGAATACACTTAGTAAACTAAGTATCAAAATATTTTATGACATAAAACTCTAGAATAAAATTTCTAGACATTTTTCGAGATAACAACTTTAAAACCTTATTTAAGAAAATTCAAGCATAAGAAAAATATGGAAAAATGATACATAGAATCTATAGAATTATCTCTTAATTGTAGGATGTATAAACCTATTTAATAAAATGGATTAGCAATTTTGATGATCAAGAATAATACAGACCAATCAAAATTAAAATAAGAACAGTCTTGTAGGCAAGGATGTGTATTATTCGATATAGATTGCTTGTAAGAAATTTTAAACTATCATTGAAACCAATTTTTGAAGATATCTAGAGTTCTATTATATCATATGATTTTTAGGAGAAAGAATTCAAATTAAAATTAACTTTCTACAAGAAAAAGCCATGTAGAAATTATAAATGGAAGTAGATTTTTCCTTAACACCAAAAATTACATGTGATGGCATAAAAGGAAGAAAAATTTATGTTCCCACTGCCTAGGTTTGAAGAGCACGTTTAGAAGGGTGTAGAAGGAAGGAGAATCTTCTTGAAATGCCACTTGTAAAGGAAGCCATGTGATGGAAACAAGTGGAAGGACACTTGTATGGCTTAGGTTAAGATAAGGAAGATTTTTCTTGAAAAGTAAAAAGCCATCATTTCACTTAGTTACAATTCAATGGAACAAGAAGTAACTAAGTTAGAATAAAACTAAATGAAGGTAATTTAGTTAGAATGGAACCAAATGAAGGTCATTAAGTTAGGAAGGGCAAAAATGTCCTTGATTATTAAATTAATTTCTAAACACTATATAAAGGGAGGGGGGACCTTAAGTTCAAACCATTCTCAAAACACTTCTTCTACCTCAATTTCGTGCACCCTCTCCCCTCATATCACCTTCATTTCATTTCATCTTTCTCTTTTAAAGCTTGAATCAAGTAAGAAAAGAAAACTCCACCATCTTGAAGAAATTTCGTGAGAAACCTATCAACCTTAGGAAGAACTTTTGACAAGCTTAGTGGAAGGATATCAAGGCTTCATCTCTAAGAGGATTTCCCAAGGAAGGAAGAAGGAAGGAAGCCATTTATCCGTTCCATTCTCAAGACTCAAACTCACTTGAGGTAGGTTAAGCTTAAATCTCTAGTTAATCAATGGTTTGGATTAATTTATATGCTTTAGTTGGCTGAATTATGGTTATTATTTAGGCTTGAATTTCGTGATGTTTGAAGGTTATTATTTAATGAGAATATGTTGATTTAAGCCATAAGATAGGTGATGATTTATATCCATCAATATTAGTGATGTATGGAAGCCCATTTGATGATCTTTTGAAGGTGATTTTAATGATATTTTGGGCTGTCTGTTGATATTTTTATGAAACAATTTTGATTTAAATTTAGAAGTAGAGGTTGAATGGTATGTAGTTTAATGGTTTAAATATTGAATGATTCACTTTTGAGGATTAATTAGTGAGGAAGTAAGTGAAAGGAGAATCAAGATTGCATACTAGGTTTGAATCTTTTCTTGTGAAGGTTTCAAGGGAATTAGATATTATTTATATTGAGGATTATTAGTTAGATTACTAACATAATTTTTCTATAGTTAAAACTATTCTCTGTTTATGCATAAAAGATGGTAACAATCTTACTTGATTAAAATATGGTGGTGTAACCATACTTATAATACATATTATGGTGGTGTAACCATATTTATAATCCATATGATGATATGATGAAAATATTTTTCCATAAGGTATATGTGTTTCACTTATGGATTTGATTTTATTATGGATGAATATTGATGTGATAAGATAGGTGGATTACTATTTCCAAGTCTAGTACGAGGCTTTGGAGAAATAGAATCTGATGCTACATACAGTACGATATGTAGTACCAAGGTGCATGATACATGGTAATATTCATGCATGTTTGCATAAGACTATAGCAGCGTCTACATCCAGTACGAGGTGTAGCCACATACAGTACGATATGTGGAGGCCATTGCACCCTGGGATAGTTCATCTCATGCATTCATATAGCTTGCATATTTCTTATATATGTGTTTGAATATATTGATGTTTTACTAACCTACTAATAAGCTGGGATTTAGCTTTGCCTACTGAGAAATTTTATTTCTCACAAAAGTTTGTTTCATGTTTTTCTTAGATAACAATCATGGTCAGGTTCATTGAGGAGCTGGAGTAGTAAAGGAAGTCATGTATTAGACTGAAGTATGGAAAGTACTGTATTTGTATTGACTTTTGTAACAAGAACTATGGCTATGTACAATATTAAGTCTATATTTGTACGTTTTAGAAATTTCACTAATATAAGTTTCTCGGGAATTTATCCTTAAGCAAATAATAATAAAGATAATAAAAATCAGTAGAAATTTAGGTCGTTACATCCGTCGCCCATGGGCGACAAAGCTACCTGTACTGACTACTCTTCAAGGGAATTTGATGGTCAACAAAATACAGAATGAGTTTACGAATTGTTGTTGTTATAATAAAAATTGACAATTGAAATAAAAAAAATTACTTACAATCCTATCTGCAATTTCGCGTGCTACCTCAGATGTCATCTCTCTAGATTTTTTGGTGTGAGCCATCTTTTATTTCATGTGTTGTCTAATGGGAGATGAATGATCAATGATTGTTTTTGTTCTCTCGGATTGGGTGCTTGCTCCAATCATTTCTTTTTTTTTTTCTCCATTAATGTTTCTTTTAGTAAATCATAACCCCCACAAGACAACACGTGAGAGGCAGTGTTTAGTTTCTGGATGGCCTAAGTCTTCTTTCTAACATCCTGTGACAATTAGACTAAAACTTGTCCACAAAATGCTCTTGAAAATAATGCATAATTGTCAAATTCATAAACAATGCAAGTCAACTAATCTCCAATGAAGGGTCTCTACGACTCTGACAAATTGATTCCACTTTTCTTTGCTGATATCGTAGTTCTCACATACAATATCATTGTCCTCCTCTTTGTCTTGTGTCAGAGCCCATTTGGAGGTCAAATCTGACTTAAACTACCTCCACCACACTCTTACTGTCTTAAGGATTTTCTTCTTCATCCTTTGGTTGGACACTTCTGGAATATCAAATTTAGCCTGCGATACAAAAATACATTTAATAGTTATTTCATAACAATAGTTTAAGATTTTTAGTACAACCAATTACAATAAAATTCAACATTTAATTCAAATACCTTAATGTCTTCCCAAATCAAATACTTTTGAGCTGCAGGAACTTCTTTCCAGTTAACAAATGTAACATTCACCTTGTCTCAAACAACGATCCCCAAATATGTCCTCAATTTATTTATGTAGGGATCATCAACTTTCCCAATGGTAGGATCCACATGAATCATTGGTCTCTCCATCAGCTGAGCTGTGTTTCTTTTCTAGTCTTCTTCGACGTAAACGACGAAGGTGCTGACTCAGGAGAAGGCAGGGAGCTTAGTGGTGTAGTCATGTACCTGTTAAAAAAAACATTAATTAAAAATAACACAAAAGTATATAAGTTATGTAATTGAAAATATGGAAGCAAGTAAATATAAGAAAGATTACATTATACGATGTTAATTAACTCTCCTTCATCATGATCATTATGATTTGCATGAACATCATCAACTTCTTCTTCTTCGTTGACGTTAAGGATTATTGTGGAGAAAGGAGTGAGACAACTATCAAGGGTTGAATCATCATCTTCAAGATTAAGACCGATGGTTTTTTCGTGTAAAACCACTGACCACCTTTCATCACAAGAATCTTGAACATAAAACACCTGTTTAGCTTGTTCTACCATGATCAAAGGCTCATTCTGATAAGCTAGCTTCTTTAGATCTACCAAAGTAAATATGAAATCATCGGTTCACACATCGATATTGCTAACAACCCACTTACACTTAAAAACACACACAGTGAATTTAACATAATTAAGCTCCCAGATTTCTTCAATCACTCCAAGGTAAAGGATGGACGCCAGACGATGATTGTCATCATGTACAGTAGCAAAGTGTTGGGATTCAATCGTAAGACTAACCCCACTATTTTGTACTGCACTCTTGTTGTCTTGTGATTTTGTGTAGAACAAATACATGTTGATATTGTATCCCTGCCAGGTTCTTACATTTGTTTTAGGCTCATCTGCTAACTTCCTTAATGTTTTAGAAGCATTTTCGTCACCAAAAATTGTATCTTTAAACCAATTTAGGAAAGTCTTGTTATTCTCTTTCAAAAATTTATGGCTGAACTTCATTATTGTTATTCAATATATACAAATGAGGTTGTTGCAATTCTTCTAGACCCGAAGTTATAACATGCAACCCCCATGAACCTTTTGAAAATACAATGAATATCTAATCAAACAAACCAAGAGGGGCGGTGAATTGGTTTTTACCTCCTTCTTAAAATTTTCTTACAAAAACAATTGTAACAGCAGAACGATTTTATTTGGATTGTATCTTTAAACAAAAACCAAATCAGAAATCAATCTTCTCCAACAATCAATTAACTCTTGTGCAGTCCCAAAGTCTAAATGATAAGCAGATTGAATACAAAAAGAATTCAATGAAACATAAACTGAAACTTTAGATGCACAAAAGATTTATACTGGTTCACCTCTCAACCCCGGAGGCTACATCCAATTTTCTTCTAACCCAAACCAGGTTAGAGTTCCACTATAACAATTCTCTTGTTCTTTACAAGCAAATAACAAGGTCTCTTTTACCTAACCTAGGCAAAAATCAAAATCTACTACCCAGATTTTTTAATAGACCAAGAACCAGAGATCCTTTCTCTGTTCTTCCCCTAGAAAACCCTTTCTAGACTTGCTTTAAAGAACCCTAAAAGTTATATGGAAAATACACACAGTTTACACAACAAACAATAACAAATACAAAAGCTTAAGGTTCAAGAAAGGTATCACCTCATGTTCCTCTGCAATTAAAATGATATGTACGAATTAATCACCCTGAGATGATATCTAACATGCTTTCTTGAAACTTCTTTTGTCACTAACTTGCATGAATGATCAACCCCAATGAGTAAAATGACTAAGCACACATGTAGACTTTAAC
>CM023941.1:13889028-13901231 GCA_013407115.1 Glycine latifolia | reverse complement strand
AGTATGCACGAGTACTCTCTTTCTGGTGTTTTTTTTTCAAAGACACAACTTTCCTATTTATAAAAAACAGATTTAACTAACTGTAATCGATTATTTCGCTATAGTAATCGATTATTTTAACTCTGGTAATCGATTATCTCGACTATATAATCAATTAAATTGTTCATCACAAATCTGGAAATCTTGAACGAACACAATAATCAATTATATCACCATTTAATCGATTATGCCAGTACATGAACAAAACTTAACAAAACACATGTAATCGATTACAATCATATGGTAATCGATTAAACCAGTTGATCATGCTGTGCAATATTATGCGGATGGCTTATGTAATTGATTAATTACTCAGATAATTGATTAAACCAGTGTGTTCCAAAAACTGTGTTAAGGTTATTTAATCGATCACAAGAAAATGGTAATCGATTAAAATGTTCTTAAACCATTTTCTAGAAACTTCAAACAAGCTGGTAATCGATTATTTACTTAAGTAATCGATTAAAACAATGTAAAAACATTTTATGCTTGTTTAAATGTATTTATGTAATCCTAGGACTTTGCACATACTAATATGATTAATACCTATTAATGAATGTATGAATGCATGAAGTTCTTAAGAGCTGCAGAGGATTATAAGGATTTAACTCATGAACCAAGCTTTAACCAAAATTAAAAATGCCATCTTATTTGAGTGGGCATGTAAAATATCAAAACATATTAGCTTCCAATATCCTTGATTCTTTAGCTTCAGCTCCTTGATTCTAACACCTTTACCGCCCACTCTCTCATCATGTCGAGTGTAACGACCCGCCTCGTCGCTACAATATCACTAACTCTTAATCGTGCATATCTCAATTTTAATAAAAACTTCATTAATTTGATTATGAAAATGGTAGTAAATTTTTCGCGATAATACAATTATCATACACATATTGTAGTTACATAATTAAATACCTATGTACATATATATTAAATCAGTACATGTTATCCACATGTTAGAACTTCCTTTAGTTTTACATGTATATACATCTGAAATTACATATCTAACAAAAAGCCAAAGAACTAACTAAAAAAGAGTTGATTAAGAAAACATAACTCTTTCTCCAAAAAGAAATCCAACGTCATCACATCGGCTTGGCGGCTCCAACCAAAAAGAAAATCTCCCTCCAAGGTCACCTACTGCTACTCATTTGCTCACACGAACGAAAGTTCGCGATCATCACAGGTACCAACCACCCGGTACAACAAATGCAAGGGTGAGTTTATTATATAGAACAAACAAACATCAAGTAGCAGCAAATGGGAAGGAAACAACATTACCCCCATAATCATTAACAAAAATCCATGATTCCAATATACACTCAACAAATCAATCATCCAATGCATTTCACAACTCAAACAATCATGCATAGAATGATGCATGCACCTGACTCATCTATCAGCATGCAATGTGGTACCATATCCCGAAAATAGCCTCTCACAGGAAAAATGATTCACCGCCTATCAGGGTCACCCTGTCGTGCACTGGCCATTCCCCCACCCGGTGATCAGTCAGTGTCGCTAGGGAATTCCAAACCTGATGACCCCTTAGTAATCACATTTCACATCTATACATAATACATATGCTTGAGATTCATATTTCCCAGGTCTTCAGACAACCCAAATTTCATACATTCACAATTCATCATATCACAAGACTGATATTTTTAGGAAAATTCTAAATTAAAGAGGAGGACAACAATATATAAAACACACTCTTATGGCCATTTAAAAATTTAATAAAGAATTAAATAGGAAAACATATTATAAAATTTTGGGCAGAGTCTTCTCTGTAATTAAGACTTTTCCCAAAAATCCAATCATTACAACCACAATATTATTCACAGTTTTTCCATCAACAAGCCAATTCATCGCATCCCATTAGTTAAAAACACAATTTTTCTTGAAAATGAGCACACACGGGAACAAACACACATCAATCATAATTACATCGTATCCCAATAATTAAAAACGTAGTTTTTCTTGAAAACCAGCACACAGCAGGGACAAGCAGATATCCTTATAGTTGGACTCCTTGGCCCTCAACTATGGTATCTAAACTATTACCAACATAATAGACTCCCTTTACCTAACCAGGAGTTCTCCTATTACAGCCTAATGGTGTTGTTTCACGATCCTTCAAATATATGTTCTTGTTCGAATGCAGAGTTCTACATACCAAATTGAAGATAATTTAGTATAGATTTTCAAGGTAAGATCAATATTAACATTTGGGGTGAAATACCCACTCAAATCAAAAAGGAGCTAAACGGTGTTTTGGGAGTTCACATCAAAAGACATCATTTTGAAATTTCGATCACACCAATGTAACCGGGGTTCAACACAGATCACAGAAATGACATCAATTTCATAAAAAAGAGGCTTTTACAACAACTCATTTTTAAAGGGTTTTCAAAGGATGTGTAAAACTCCCAACAACGGTACCAAAAACACAAGAGACACTAAGAGAAGCTTAAACTAGCTAGAAGAAGACAAAGGAAGTTAAGATTACCTCGAGGAAACCAATAAAGGAGGATTGGAGGCTATGTTATCTACCAAAACTTTGAGAAGATTTTTGAAGATTCCGCTCCGATTAAAGGGTTCCTCTCCATGCGATGGTCTCGTGGCAAGCAACGACTGTCCGTGGTGGTCATTGGTGGCCTTAGGTGGTGGAGGGTGATGGTGGGAGGTTGGGGGAAGGTTTGGGAAAGCCAAGAGGCTCCATTTTCGTGATTTTGGCTTCTGGTACGTATTTATCACCATCTTGATTCGCCCAGGCGAGCAAAAATGCCTGCCAAATTCGCCTGGGTGAGCTGACCAAATTTTAAAATTTCTACTTCTATGAGAAAATTAATTTCTCACTTTACAGACATTATTTTGACAATCCCAATGGTCAAAAGTTACATATATGGGTTCGGAATCTTCCTTTAAAATTGGAAGACGATCCAACGGTTAACCATACCATAATGGTGATTTTACTAAAATAAGTTTTTTAGTCAACTCGAAATTACACAATTTCAACGCAACTCAAACAACTCTACATAACCTGACTTCTACACCAAGCAATTGCGCATGGATAATTCACATAAATTTCAATTAATCCTAATCAATAAAGTAATTAAATTATACAAGGAAGACATCACACATATATTTTAAGTTATCGAAAATTTCAGGGTGTTACATCGAGACTTGGGAAGCCGAACAGGTTTTTCCTTTTCAATGTAATATGAATAAAAATCAATAGCTTTTTCTGCAATGTACCTTTCAACAATGGATGCTTTGAACGATGTAGATTCTTTGCATTCTTTTTTAAGATCTTCATGTATCGCTCAACTAGATACATCCACCGTAAATAAACGAGACCACACAATTTAATCTCCCCTAATAGATGAACAATTAAGTGAACCATGATATCAAAAAATGATGGAGGAAAGTACATCTCCAATTGACACAAGATAATAGAGTTGTGTTTTCCAAGTCATCTAACTTCACAATTTGCTACATATGGCATGAAGAAAAAGCACAGGCGAGTTATGGCATGCCTCCCTTTGTTAGGCAAAATGTCTAGAATTGCCATGACCAACAGTTGTTGCATCAAGACGTGGCAATCATGAGATTTTAAGCCAACTAATTTAGATCTTTTAGCTGCATAAGACTCTTAATATTTGAAGAGTATCCCTGTGCCACTTTCACATGTTATAGACACTGACACAATTTTTTTTTCTCCTTTCTTGACAAAGTATGACATGCTGAAGGCGAATATATTTTCTTACCATTAGACCTTGGATGTAACTGGTCACGTATAGCCATCTCAACTAGATCTAGAAGAGTATTCAAACCATCCTTTTTCTTGCCTTGAATGTTAAGAAGCATGCCAATGACACTATCACACACACTTTTCTCCACATGCATAACATCGATACAATGTCTAACATCTAGATCAGACCAGTATGGAAGATCAAACAATATTGACCTCTTCTTCCATATGCATGTTTTACTTCTTAGCTTCTTTTGGGTGTTTTCGAATATAGTGTTTATGTCCTCAACCCGCTCAAGAACCTACTGATCAGTTAACGATGTTGGTGCAATTTCATGCTCTTGACTTCCATTAAAAGCTTTTTTGAATCATCTGTGAGGGTGATAAGGTTTCAGAAAACCTTGATGTCGAGTGTATATTGTTTTTCTTCCATGTTTCAGTTGTACATAGCTTGTGTCTTCTTCACAGATAGGACATGCACGATGGCCCTTAACACTATATCCACTCAAATTCTCATATGTTGAAAAGTCATTAATGGTACAAAATACAATTGCACGCATCTTGAATTTTTCATTTCGATACTCATCAAACACGACAACCCCCTCGTCCTACAATTTTTTCAAGTCTTAAGTCAAGTGACTGAGATAAATGTCGATGTCATTTCCTAGTTGTCTTGGGCCTGATATCATCAAAGAAAAAATGATGTATTTTCGCTTCATGCACAACCAAAGAGAAAAGTTGTAAATAACAAACAAAACAAACCAAGAACTGTGTTGAGTGCTTAAACTGCAAGAGGGATTCATTCCATTAGTGGCAAATCCAAGCCTAAGATTTCTTGTGTCTTTCCAAAATCCGCATACAAACAATCTTCTTCCATTGGGAGGAATTAGCCGGATGACAAAGCATTCCATCATAGTTTCTCCCATGTGCATGTCATGTAAGATCTTTTACGTCATCTACATTAGCAAACAGATGCTTAAACCTTGAAATGATCGAAAGATACCATAACACCTTCATTGGGGGTCTTTCTTTGTGCTTTCATCATTGCTGCACTCGTCATCATCCTTCACTTTGTACCATGATACCCCACATTTGAGGCATTTATGCATTTTTTCAAACTCATGTTTGTACAGTATGCAATCATTAGGGCATGCATGTATGTTTTGATACTTCATACCCATTGGACACAACATCTTCTTCGCCTGATAGTAAATTTTTGGCAACATGTTTTCCTCAGGAAGCATATCCTACAGTACCTGAAGCAGTGAAGTGAATTTTTTGTCACTCCACCAATATTCAACCTTCACATTAACCAAATTTAACATCACTGACTTCTTGCACCTCGCATACAAAGGCATCTTCAAATCACTTTCCAATGTATCATACATAAGGGCATGTGCTTGCTAAAAAGACTATTGTCGAAGATCAAGAATCATATCCTCTAATCGATCTCCCATTTATACATCAACTGATTTAGTTTGAGACCCCCTCTACATATCTATCAATTCATCATGCGATATCCATGTCATATAATTATTTTTAATCCCATCACATAGAAGATGTTCTTGTATGTCGTCTAGCACTTGTCGTCTCCCATTCAAACAGTTTATACAAGGACACAAATATTTTTCATCCTCATCTAGTTGACTTCTTTCGACAACAAATTCTAAGAGTTGTTCAACGCCTTCCTCATACGCAAGCCTCATGCAACTTGTATTCATCCAACTTTGATCCATCTATTAATTGTGTGATACTCACAAAGATATTCCATTCATGAAAATCTCATTTTTTTCATTAAAGGTGCGGCCCTATTCCATTCAGGAAGATATCTTTTTATAGTAGATTCATATATAAAGGTTAACTTTCTTTTAACTGGAAATAATAAATTTATCTAGAGACTATTTATCTAGGTTTTAGGGCAAGTTTATAAACAATTTTACTGAAATCAAAAGATAAGTGCCAACATTGTAAACTTGGATTTAACTAAAATAAGGTACTTATCACTCCCCCTAACCTAGAATCTTGCTTGTCCTCAAGCAAAGTAAAATAACACTACAAAAAATAAGAGTATAATTAAAATATAGAAAATACTTTTTATATGAACATGTTTTGTAAAGAATCAACTTTCCAGAGTGATCAGAACATATTTTTAAATAGTCAACCTTCAGAATTTGAAACAAAAGATGGAATTCAAAAAACCAAATGAGATTAAGATCAATTCACATTTCATTTCTAAAGAACATCAGAGGAAACATGTGCTTGATTCAAACAGAGAAAAACCTCTCGAAGGTGTTTAATTCTCATAGGTGAGTGTTTATTCTCAATTCCAATACTGATATCTTATAGATTAATTTTGCAATTTATTTCCCATCAAATCAAAGTAGATACTTATTATGAATCATTAGGGCTTTTGTGGTTGGGCCTGACTTAGAAAGGAATCTTGGTTTTTTCTAGATATTCAAAAAGACCTCGAGAATAGGAGAGCAAACAAAGATAAAATAAGCTATTATCACTTCCTATTTCTTCCTTTTTCTTCCAAGATATCCATGTTTATCAATTTTTCCATTTCACCCAAATACTTTGTATAATACAAGGAATTTGTTTCCTTTTTCTTTTTCTTTTACTTATCACATGAATAACATATTGCCACATTTAAAAGTCTTTTTCATCGCATGAGCTACCCAAAAAGTTTCCATCAACAAAATATTTCCCTTTTTGCTCTCCTAATCTAAGGTAAGGTAAGGAATTATTACCCTAGGTTAGGGTTCCAAAAAAAATATTATGTGTTTGGCTCAAAAGGGTTTGCAAATGGTAAATTATTATATTTATGTTGGGATAGCTTTTTGGCCAGTGGCTTAAAAAGATGTTCAAAAAGAAAGAAGGCCTAAATCATATCCATGCATCATATGTTATGACAATTAGAAATTTATGCAAAATCAACTATAAACAGATCAGTGAGGATACTCAATGTTTTTTATGTGGTTCCACACACTCACTAGGCTTAAGGTATGTTTTCATGTTCAAATCAAATCAATGTTTCAAAAGATGTTATTTATCAATTCTATATAAAAACATTTGCCTTCATTCGGTATTTTGGAAAATCATTCCTTTGTTTTTCTATTCTCAAAGTTTCCTAAAAAAATCATTTGTTGTGTTCTGAAAAATTAAATTTCAAGAACAATATTTGTTGATTCTTTTCAAAACACGTTATATTCAAGAAAAATTTTCTTTTAAGTCCCGAAAAATTATACCTATTCTACAATTATATTAGTAAAAACAAAAAAATTTAATCAAAAAGGTGTAGTTTCAAAAAGAAACACATAAAGAAACCTTCTGTGTTCCCTATCAAAGTGCATAATTCCCAAAAAAGGAACATAAATGCGCATAATGGATCATTAGTCTAACATACTCACAAAATGAAATAGTTCAAACAGAATAGTAAAGAAAAGTGATAATAACATAGTCAGATAATTAAGGTAGTCAAGAAAGTAGTAAATAAAAAGGTAAAGGAATCGTAAAAAATGTCACTGATTTTGGAGATCAACGAGACAATCTGCCAAATTATGCATCTGATCATCATCACCCTCATTAGCTGCTTCTTCTCCATCAACAGCTTCCTGATCAGCTGCAGGGCTATCATCAGCCACAGGATCCTGATCAACCCTAGGGCCTTCTGTCTCCTCCTGAAAAATGGGCCTATCCCTAGGCCAAGCAATATGAGCTCTGAACTGGTCGGGAGTGGGCCATGGAAAGGGGTTCGGATCCTGTCTATGCTAATGCAGTGTATAGTTGTAGAAGCTTTCATTTAACTGCATTTGACCCCTGTAGTTGGCAGCCTGCTGGTCAGCCATATGCTGCATGTAAGTATGCATCTGGAGTTCCATCCTTTGAACATGAGCTAAAATGGACTCTAAGGATGGTGGCTCTTGTGGCTGCTGCTGCTCCACCTGTCTAGCTAGGCAGTATTTTTCAATGAATGCCCGGTTGATTGGAGGTCGGATTGGCTTGGAAGGTAGTACCTGCACTCCATAAAATTGGCATAAAACAGTTATTAAAGCAGGAAATCCAAGCGCTCTGTTAGCTTTTTCTGGGTTCAGTGGATGTCGGGGAGGATCGGTGATGACAAACTGATGAATGGCATCTGATATCAATTGTGCTATATGAATATTGAGTTGTTCTATGCAACTGAAAACAAGCTGGCATTTGGGCATAGTCAAGTCAGAATTATGATCACTTGGAAGCACGTTGCTGAGGAGGAAGGTCATCCAGATTTGAATGAGTGTTGTCATGTTAGTTCTCATTAATCTCACCCTACTCCCTGCAATATTGTGGGCAAAGTCACAACCAGGGGCACAAAGAAGTTGGGTGACAGCTTGTTCATCAAACCCGGAAATGATGTTCCTCCTACTAATATATTCACAATTTTGGCCTTCTTCCAAGATGAGTGGATTCCCTAGAAATTGATTAATTGCATCTGGATCATAAGGAATCCACTGGCCTTGCACTAGGGACCGTTGATCAAGAACACCTTCTTCAGTTGGCCAAGCATTGGTAAAAAATTCCAATACTATTGCTGGATCAAATTTCTACATTGGTGTTGCAAGGAGCCTCCATCTTCTCCTATCAATCTCCATGGTGAATTCTGGATATTCACCATCCATCAGTTGAACTCTCCGTTCTTTGAGGAATGACCAATTCTTGATGACTTCAAAACACTTTTGGTGCTCCTCAGTACAGAACCTCTGCACATCAAATATAAAATCTGCAGGAAGAATGATGTTGGACCCTTCTCCTGCATGCTTGGCTCTTTTGGTTGACCACTTCTTGGGAGCCATCTGAAAAGATCTCAAAATAGCACAACAATGAATATAATAAGATCAGCATGTATGCTTTAAAATAGCAAACAGATGGCAGCCCATGAGAAATGAATTTATGCAATTTAACCATTACAACATGTATGCGAACAATTTACAGCCTTTCTAATGCTCATGTTATAAATCAAATCACTAATTTCGCACCTATTTTTCCAGCAGCTCATGGATGTTCATTAATCCTAAATGCTACAAACTTTTAACATGCAACTTATTAGTGAAAAATTTGAAGTTTGTGCACAAAGGAATAACTCAATCTTGAAATGTATCATGAGCTATGTGCAGTGTAGCCTGCATTTCAAACTATTTAACAGGTATAAAGGAGCAATTGTTGTGCATAGATAAGGTTAATTCATGACTGTTTTCATTGAAGCATTTCACCAAACACTTGGTGTGCACACAATTTTGCCTATGGAAATGAAGATATTTTGCATATGTTTTGGACCAATTTTTCAGAGGACAAGAAGAAGAACAGCATATTTAGAACAATCTTTTCAATTCAATCTCAAAATAGAACTTCACTGCAGAACTTCTTGACCTAAATATGCTTGAAAGTTTAAAATAAAGCAATAAAACTACACTATCACAATGTAAAGATACAAGAAAGCTAAATGGAAGCATGCATATTGTGGCTGAGTTCAATGGATGAGAAACTTACGTGAATACAGTGGGATGAGGGATAGAAGTGGCGCTTGGGCGAGTTTAGGAGAAGAAGAAAGTGCACAGCCAAAGCATTTGAAAATATGAAAGTGTTTTTAAAACAAACTTGGGTAAAATCTAATTTTTACCTTGCTGATTCGTGTTGCAAACCCATGCTCGCCCAGGTGAGTGTTTTGCTCATGGTTTACTCGCTTGGGCAAGTTAAACCTTTTTTTTTTAATTTTTTTTTTGGAAAAAATATTTTATTTAACTTATTTTCTTACTATCCTATAAAAACCTTAACCTATATTTAAATATTTTAAATTTTTAAGAAAACTAAATAATATAAATATTTAAGAAAATTAAACAATATTTAAAAAGAAAGGTTAGAATGTACTAGGTTGCCTCCTAGAAGCGCTTCTTTAACGTCATCTTAGCTGGACGCTTTTGCTGTAGCTCAAACTTCTTGCAAGTGGATCATAGTGGTGAGTCTTTCAACATCACCACCCAAATAAGGTTTTATTCTGTTATCATTTACAGTCCATGTCCTCTTTGTGGCTGGATCTTCAAGGACTACAGCTCCATGTGGCATGACTTCATTGATGATGAATGGTCCAGACCATTTGGATTTCAACTTTCCTGGAAACAATCTCAATCTAGAATTAAATAATAAAACCTGTTGCCCATGTTGAAAATTCTTTTTCAAAAGCTTTTTATCATGATAAAATTTAACACGTTGCTTATAAAGCTTAGAATTTTCATATGCTTGAAACCTTAATTCCTCCAGTTCATGAAGTTGGAGATTCCTGTGTTCACCGGCTGCATTAGGATCAAAATTCAGAAATTTTAATGCCCAGAAAGCTTTATGTTCTAACTCAATAGGCAAATGACAAGATTTGCCATAGACCAATTGGAAGGGTTTGAGTCCTGTAGGAGATTTGAATGCTGTTTTGTAAGCTCACAGAACTTCATCTAGCTTCTGAGACCAATCCTTCCTTGATTAAGCAATTATTTTCTCCAATATCCTTTTAATTTCCCTGTTAGAAACTTCAGCTTGCCCATTGGTCTGGGGATGATAAGGTGAAGCGACCTTGTGTCTGACACTGTAGTGTTGGAGAACTTTCTTAAGTTGGACATTGCAAAAATGAGATCCTCCATCACTTATATATTTTTCTTTAAGAAGCGAATAACTGTCTTTGCATCAGCATGTTGTACAGTTATTGCTTCCACCCATTTGGTGACATAGTCCACAGCCAACAAAATGTATTCATTTGAGTAGGATGATGGAAATGGACCAATGAAATCTATTCTCCAACAGTCAAAGGCTTTTACCTCCAGAATGTTTTGTAGTGGCATTTCATTTCTTCTAGAGATTCCCCCTGTTCTTTGGAAATTATCACACCTTTGGACATATTCATGGACATCTTTAAACAATGTAGGCCAATAGAATCCTGATTGGAGAACTTTTGCAGCAGTTCTCTCCCCATTGTAGTGGCCTTCATAAGGTGAACTATGGCAATGCCACAGTATGCTCCTTGCCTTCCCTTGAGTTACACATCTTCTCAGGAGATTGTCTGCTCCAATTTTGAAGAGGTAACGATCATCCCACACAAAGTATTTAGCATCACTGAAAAACTTCTTTCTCTGGTGCCAAGTGTAATCTTCAGGAATTGTACTAGCTGCTTTGAAATTAGCCATTTCTGCAAACCATGGCCTTTCTGAAATGTTGAATAGCTTTTCATCAGGAAATTGTTCTTGAATATCAGGACCCTATGTGGTTACTTCATCACTGGTAAGTCTGGAAAGATGATCAGCCACATGATTTTCACTCCCTTTCTTATCCTTGATTTCTAAATCAAATTCCTGTAAAAGTAAAACCCAATGGATAAGTCTAGGTTTAGAATCAGCTTTGACTAGCAAATATTTTATAGCAATGTGATCAGTAAAGACTACAACCTTAGATCCTATCAAATAAAATCTAAATTTTTCCAAAGCATACACTACTGCAAGCAATTCTTTCTCAGTTGTTGCATAATTGATTTGAGCTTCATTCAAAACTTTTCTTGTGTAATGTATAACATGGAAAACTTTGTTTTTCCTTTGACCCAAAACTGCTCCTACAGCATAATCACTTGCATCACACATTATTTCAAAATCAAGGGTCCAATTTGGTGCTGTGATCATAGGTGCAGAAACTAGTTTTTGTTTCAAAGTATTAAAAGCTTTTAAACATAAATCATCAAAATGAAATGAAACGTCTTTATTCAAGAGATTGCTTAATGGTTTGGCAATCTTGGAAAAATCCTTGATGAATCTTCTGTAAAATCCTGCATGTCCTAAAAAACTTCTAATGCCTTTGACATTTGTTGGTGGAGGTAATTTTTCAATGACATCCACTTTGGCTTTGTCAACTTCAATGCCATGCTCAGAGATCTTGTGACCTAATACAATACCTTCAGTCACCGTAAAGTGACATTTCTCCCAATTAAGCACAAGATTTGTTTCAATACATCGCTTCAAAACAGTATCCAGGTTAGACAGACATAATTCAAAAGAAGAACCAAAAACAGAAAAATCATCCATGAATATTTCTATACTTTTTTCAACAAGATCAGAAAAAATAGCAAACATGCATATCTGAAATGTAGTAGGTGCGTTACAAAGACCAAAAGGCATTTTCCAATAAGCAAAAACACCAAAAGGACAAGTAAAAACTGTTTTCTCTTGGTCTTTAGGATCAACATTGATTTGATTATATCCTGAATAACCATCAAGAAAACAATAATATTGTTGACTTGCTAACCTTTCCAGCATTTGATCCATAAATGGTAATGGGAAATGATCCTTCCTTGTGGCTTTATTGAGCTTCCTGTAATCAATACACATTCTCCAAC
>CM023941.1:13801771-13879844 GCA_013407115.1 Glycine latifolia | reverse complement strand
TAGGGTTTAGCTAATCATAAGAGAACACATCAGCTGAGTAATTAGGATTAGTTCAAGTTAATAATCAATCAAAGCATAGTAGGAAGGAATCATAGGGGATTGCGCTTAACTACAATCATCTCTCACTACTGCAGTAAAATCTAATTACGTTCGCTTACATTCTTGTTAATTTTCTGTCATTTAAATTACAGTACTCAAATACAACTCAACAAACTCTCTCAAACTTATTATTTTGTCTTCCAATTTCTAAGACATTAAGTTACGTATGATTGCATTCAATCCCTGTGGAGACGATACTCTACTTATTCACTTTATTACTTGAAACGAACGGTACACTTGTCGAGTTCGCAACAGTTAGCCATGGCGAACACGCAACTTCAAACTTCGTTAGACACTCATCATATTGATTCTCCGTTACACAATCCACAAGACTCCCCTAAGCTTCCATTCCATAACATATTCCCATGCGTTACTTTGCTGGATAAAGGTTTTACATTTTGCCTTGACATTCTTGTCAATGTGAAACCGACACAATAAATTGACTGACCCAAGAAATACAATTTTCACCACATTCATCAATGCAGAATCTCTATCTGTGACAATGACCTCTGGGAAAAACTGACTTTTCATAAAAATGCCTCTAAATCGTTCTAGTGCCCAAACAACATTGTTTATACGTTCGACTTCTACATAAGCAAATGCAGCTGAGAATGTCATCCCAGTAGGAGTCACACCAACAATGTCAAGTAACGGAAGTCTGTACCTGTTTGTTTTGTATGTATTGTCTATCAGGAAGACAACATGATATGCATTGCTCAACTTCATTGCATCCAGATGTGCCCAAAATAGGTCATGTATGACATTTTCATCCTTCACTCTATGCCAATGAATATACATGTCGCGTTCAAGAAGTTTCATTAATTTTTGCAATTCAATATTACCTTTTCTGATACGCGTACGATATGTATATCTTGCATTGATTATTTGCCTCAAAGATGTACAATTATCGGGATTGTGTTCCTTCAAAGTCAAGAGTATATTTTTTGGTTTCACCATCGACCTTGTCATATCAGCAACAATAATCTTCTCATCCTCTGTTAGTCAACCAGCATATGGGTGTCCACATAATGAATTTGCCAAAGCATGATTATGAGTGCCACATAATAATTTCACCATCCACCCTTCAATTCTCGGAACTGGTTTGCCTCACAACTTAAACAGACAATTACATTTTCTCGTGCTAGTGACTGTAGGTACCATTTCTTTATTGAATTCTTTGTACTTTCCACTCCTTTCACTACCAATTAAAACAAATGATGTCCTTCCCTTATTTCCAGTTGACATGTCCGACCTCATTATGACAGCTACAAAACCATTCTCATATGCAACAATTCGAGCCCATTTTAATACATCCTCACGGGAAGGGAACACCTACAAAAATCGATAAAAAAAATTTTAACTTCCACAAATCATGCATTTAACAACTTTAACCAAATTCAAAATAATATAAATACCTCAGAAGTATTGAAGGTTGCAAAACAATTGACTTCAAATTTATTATTTTCAAATGCACTAGGTTCATCTCTGATATCTTCATTCATATTAATTTCCTCAGGCATAATATTGTCATACATCCACTCATCGTTGTCCATCTTAACAAATGACAGTAAATTTAAATAAGTGGAAAAACAAATGTATAGGAAAACAAAATATCCAAGTAATGCATTCCCATCAATTACAACTCATATATGTTTTCACCTACTTATTTTCTTATTAATTAAAATCAGTTTTTAATAATTAATTAAAATGATTCTTTCATAATTATTTAACAATTTTTTAAATCTTATTTCTGTCGTACGGATTAACCAATCCATAGGGGTTATACGAATCATATAATTTGTACGGGTTATACGGATTACATAATTTGTATGAACCATACAGATTATATGATCCGTATAACCCCTACGGATTGCATAATCTGTATAATCTATAGGGATTACGTAATCCGTAAAGTGATAGAAACTCACCTCAGTCCCCGAGCACCACAGCACCACCACGAGAATGTGCTCTGACAAACCCAACAATAACGAGCTAACGAATCTCCTTCTTTTTGCCATTGAACTTCCCAATCAAATTCTTCGTAACATTCATGATTATTAACGAACAGAGCTTCCACGACCAACAACAAAAGCACCAACGCAGAGAACACCACCAAAAATCAATCTTCAAACACCAAAAAAAGCTAACGTCTTATGCACCGTGGCCTTGCTTCCAACTGTTTATAACAAGTGAGGGTATTTTTGGAATGATGTATTAGACTTAAGACTGGTGTATAAAGACATTCCCAAAAAGATGACAACAGAGATTTATTGTAGTATTTCTTGTTAGATCCCTACTTTATGACTTAATCCATGGTGATTGAACAGACACAGTCTTTATGATTACAACATGGACCAATACAATCATGGGTTTAACTTCCTACACCAGCACTTTTTCTTATACGCCCAGCAAAAATTTAATATTCCAAGAATGCCCTTCATTTTTGTTGGTTAAAACAGATACACCCAACAACGCTTTTTTTCATTTTTCATTGGCTGGGTCGTTGCCTCTAAGCTACGGTTTTTCATCTTCGGTTGGTGGTGTTGTTTTGGTGGTGGCGGAGGTGGTTGTCATTTTTTGTGGTTGGTTGGTTTGGGTTCGTCGGAGCTTCGTTGGAGGTATGTTCCTGCACCTGCACTATGATAATCGATAGGTCATACAGATTGGTTATCCATATGACTCATACAGATTGCCAATCCTTATGCACTTTTTTTTGAGTTTTTTTTGTCTTTTATAAATGTTTTTTAATTAATATATTTGTGAGCTGTGTGTTTTTTGTTATTGAATCTGAAATCCGTGTGTATTTTTAAGTAATGTACTGAATCTAAAAGAAAATAATAGTGTAAGTTTTGTGAATATGATTATTATGCGTATAGTTTGTAAATGATCATTTATTTTTAATTTGTTTGTTAAGATGGGCAACGAATACTGCATGCACGATAGTATTAAGTCTGAAGAAATGAATATGACTAAAGCCAACTTATGTGAACCATTTGAGTTTGAAAATAACAAGTCTTCAATTAATTGTTCTGATGCCTTCAATACTTTAAAGGTATTTATATGATATGGTATTTCATGAAAGCTAGTGGATTAATTCTTTTAGAAGATTATAGATGTATTATCAATATTTGTAAGTGTTTAATTCTCATGAGGAGGTATTGCAAGGGCTCGTAGTGTTGAATATGAGATTGATTTTGTAGCTTTGATAATGAGGTCTGACACAGCAATTGGAGACAGGGGAATGACCTCATTTATTTTGATTGGTTGTAAAAGGAGTGGAAAGTATAGAGCATTGAACAAAGATTTAGTACGGATGACTATTAGCACTAGAAAGTGTGGTTGTCTTTTTAAGTTGCGAGGGAAACCCATCGTAGGAGGTGAAGGCTGGATGGTGATGTTAATCTGCGGGTTACATAACCATCATTTGGCTAAGTCATTAACTGAACATCCATATGTTGGTCGTTTAACTAAGGAAGAGAAGGCTATTGTTGCTGAAATGACAAAGTCAAGGGTTAAAACAAAAAATATTTTTCTGACTTTAAAGGATCGCAATCCGGAAAACTATACAACAATGAAACAAGTCTACAATGCAATATATGCGTATCGTACTTCTATAAGAGGCAATAATACTGAAATGTAACAATTAATGAAGCTTCTTGAACGCGATATGTATATCCATTGGCATAGAGTGAAGGATGAAAATGTTGTACGAGACATCTTTTGGGCACATCCGGATGCAGTGAAATTGATAAATTCATGTCATTTGGTATTCCTCATTGACAATATATACAAAACGAACAGGTATAGACTCCCTTTGGTTGACATTGTTGGTGTGACACCTACTGGGATGACATTTTTAGTTGCTTTTGCGTATTTGGAGGGCGAACGTATCAACAATCTTGTCTGGGCTCTTGAACGATTTAGAGGGCTTTTTCTAAAGTGTGATCTTTTCCTTAAAGTCATTGTCACAGACAGAGATACACACTGATGAATGTAGTCAAAGATGTTTTCCCTGACACAACCAACTTGTTGTGTCGATTACACATTGACAAGAATGTGAAGGAAAAATGTAAAACGCTTGTGGGACAAAACAATGCATGGAACTATGTGACGGAAGCATGGCGAAGTCTTGTAGATTGTGCTTCTAAAAAAGTATATGATGATTGTCTTATGAAGTTTGAATGTGTTTGCGCACCATGGCTGTTCAATATGTGAAAGACATGTGATTGATTCCCCACAAAGGAAGATTTGTGAGGACATGGACTAATAAAGTCATGCATTTTGGAAACACTACTACAAACAGGTATGATGTTTGCAATACATTGATGACAATATGATTTCAATAATTTTTATGTTTTTCAAATTAATTGTTTTAAGCTTTAAGTGGAGAGTTGAGCCTGCTCATTGGACCTTAAAGTGGCTACTACAGGATAGCCTTGGAAATCTGTGTAATGTTTGGGATGCCATGAATAATATGATCACGTTGCAACACAATGAAATAAAGGTTTCTTTTGAGACAAGCACACATGTTGTTGGACATGTGTTTAAAGTTACATTGTATAAGAGACTTGTCGGCATGGTTTCAAGGTATGCGTTAAATGAAATTGATGTGGAGTTTGAGCGAGTTAGTTATGCAGGCGTTGATAGTTCTCGTTGTGGATGTGTGTTGAGAACCACACATGGTTTGCCTTGTGCATATGTTCTTGGTAGCATACCACTGGGTGCCGTACACATGTTTTGGCGGAGGTTACATTTCTCAGACCAAGGTGTCGATGAGTGCGAAGTTAGCATAACAGAAGAGATGGAAGCAATATCCAAGTGATTCGAAATTCTTGACATGTGTGGCAAAGTTATTCTAAAGACTAAACTCAAAGAACTAGCATATCCTGATAGAACTTCCATGTGCCCTCCTCCTAAAAAGGTAAAGACAAAAGGGGCTCAAAAGAAAAACGTTACCAGACACCAAAGATCAACCAAGCGGGATCCATCGTACTTTGAGTACATGGATGCAT
This sequence comes from Glycine latifolia, assembly GCA_013407115.1. Lineage (NCBI taxonomy): Eukaryota > Viridiplantae > Streptophyta > Magnoliopsida > Fabales > Fabaceae > Glycine > Glycine latifolia. Next base: position 13,874,733 of record CM023941.1, on the reverse strand, counting down.
TACATTCTCAGCATGATAGTTGCTCATCTCAACAACGGTCTGCATCAACATCTTCAGGACCTATACCCATAGGTAATATTCCAATGCTGGATCAATTTTTGCCATGCATAAGCAATTACATTATTGGTGTATGTGATGTTAAAGCCAATGGTAATTATGGCTATAGTGTTATTGTGGGTTTACTTGGTTATGGTGAAGATGCCTGGGCTGTGGTACGAAACAATTTTCTCAAGGAACTTGCAGAATGGTCTGATGAGTATATTGTCTTGTTTGGTGGGTTACAAAGATTTGAGGAGTTAAAGAGGTCAGTCCTTGTTGAAGGATTGTCAAAGGTAAAGGTTTTATGTCTTGTTTTGATATGTATATGATAATTTTGTGTTTAATTATACTTATACATTGTTCGAATGTAGGTAACCCAAGATAAATGGATGGATATTATTGACATGCATTATGTTATTGCTTCACGTTATAACCTCGTTCTTGTTTGTCTTTCTTTGCAACAAAGTATGACGTTTTTCTCACTTAGAAGCCAACCGCCTAGAGATCCTATTGTACATCGCATCATTTGTATTGGTCATGTGTATGGAAATCATTTTGTTCAGGTATAACATACCCTACACATGTTTTTGGTTTCTTTGAGTACAAAGCATGTAATTACTAACAATGTATGGGCATTTTTGGTTCAGGTTTCATTGTGTGATGGATGTCTTATGCCATCAACGGCTTTGTTATGGTCAAGACATTGTCATTCTCAAGCAAAAGAGTGGCCCACTGGTTATGTTAGTCGAATGCAGAAGTATACCACATTGACGAGGGTACCAGCAAATTATGTTGATTTAGGACGTTCATGAGAATGTTGTTATTGTTCATTTACTTTGTATTTGGATATATTCATGCTTAATTAGAAATCCTAAATACAAATTAAATGCAACCAAGTACAATTGAAAGTCTTGACATGTTGTTTGATACAAAACACAACACCTCAAACTCCATCTACACCATCTCCCCGTTGTCCATGCCTCGATCGTCTAAACCGAACGTAAACAATTCTATCCTCATATACACCTCGTGCTAATCTGATACACTGATCTGTTATATCATAGGCATCAGTGCCAGCAGTCACCATGCAAAGATCTATCATGTCTTGCAACTTCTCTACAATCCTTTGACACACGCCCTGATACAATTATTAAAAACATTTTAACACATTAAGCCTGTAGAATGCAAACAAAATGACATTAACATCAATATAAATTTCTTTTACCACTGCATGTCGAGGCATGTCATCAGGCACATCCTCAAGTGCTACAACATCTAGAGGTGGAACCTATGATGGAGTGGGTACATGATGATGCACGGCAGGAGGATGCCTAATAGACTTCCCAATCTATGGCAGGGTCATGAATGGGTGCGAAATTTTGTAGAACCATTCCATATAATCTGCATCACACTGACCAGGGAAACTAACAGGGTCTCCAGTGACTGCAATATGCTTAGAAAAGTGAAGTCACCTGTCATCAGCCTCCTCTATGGATTGGGGGGGGGGGGCAGCTTACAAAGCAAGGTATAGACTGAACGAATCCAAACTGTCTAAGTACCCTCTCCGGTTGGTATCTGACAATGTATGGGCCCCATCTGATATGACCTGAGAAAAGTGATATGGCTTTAAAGTCACGAAATGCACGGTGATTAGTGTATGGTGTCCAACAAACACCATCGGTTGTCAATCTATCTAATCGCCTACGATTGGTTGCGACAGGTAATGCCTTCCCTAGCCTCCACCGACATGCTTGTGGTTGCCTCTCTTTGTAGTCCTCATCTGCAATCATGTTGGCAACAACAAGAAAATGCTCATATATCCAACATGATATTCACAAAAAAAGTTAACACAAATAAGTCGCATATCTAAAAGCCAAACACTAATCAATAAGCAGAAATAAACTAATACATGTCAAAAAGTACCTGCAGGAGACTAATGTACCCATCAACATGTTTACCATGGTATTGACAGGCCTAGTTTAAGTTGTCGTACATGTGTTAGAGTGCAGCCACTCCCCAACTAAATCCACCAGACTCATACAGATCCCGAAATGCCTCCTAGAATACCACACCAATATGTGTGGCACTCTTGTTAGCGAAGATCGTGCAACATACCAAATGGAGCAAATATGCTCTGGCTGCCACCATCCACTGCATTTCCTCGCACTCCACACCATACAAGTCTCACAACCAAGACAGACGAACATATGCTCCATGGCATTGTTTCGTCTCTGCTTCATCCTCTTCGAGAGTCACCTCAAGCAACTCCACTAGTAATTCAATAACCTCTTCTACATCCAATATATCATACGTCTGGAAGGCACCCATGACTGGTAGATGCAAAAATGATGTGACGTCATCCAGCGTGATAGTCATTTCTCCAATCGGCAAATGGAAGCTACTAGTTTCCTTGTGCCATCTCTCTACAAAAACAGATATTAAACCCCTATCACTGTCTCCAACGAACATGTGATAAGTGGGCTTAACCCCATACCGGCCACCAAATCTTCAATCTGAGGTACAGGTCTACCAAATTTGTGGACCTTTCTCCCATGAGATGTCAACTTCAGCTCAGGGCATTCCTAGAATATTTCTTAGTTAGCTAGCTATATATAATTGTAAAATGGAATTATATTTAAATACAATCGTACCTCTTATGTCCAAACTTTTGCTGCGACATGATCAACATAAAGTGACAACACTGAAGTGTCATGGGGCCCGCCAGGAAATCCCTCAGCCTTAGCATCAATGCTTCCTTCCTCAGGTGCAATAATGTCATCGACGTCTACACCTTGGTCAGTAGGCACATCCTCAACAACACCAGTCTCTGCGCATTGTCTTCGTGTCGATGCTGTCAGCCTTCAGCGTGCAGGGGCTTCTTCTTCATTACCACTTGCCTCTCTGTTGACTTCTCTGCCCAAAGCCCGATGTAATCCTCTTGTTTTGGCCATAACCTGACATTTTGAGAAATTGTTAGATAACAACTTCAAATCAATCCAAATGAATGCAATCTATATAAGTTATTTTCATACAAATCAAAACAACCCAAATCAAAGCATACCCATCTAGATCACCATCAATATTCAAGTTAACAAACTAAGGATGACAACAACAAAAAATATAAATTGGACAGCATGCATCAGCTTAATTAGTACCCATCAAAAGTACCATAACATATCATAGTATCATACACAGAAAATTTTACAACTAAAATGCCCCTAAAATAAACAAAGTCGTCAACTTGAATAGAACTTCACTTTATTTATAAACTTTGAAATTACAATTTAAGTTCATGAACTAATAGTTATTGTCACCGGAATTAGTTAACAATTCATGAAACAAATAGCCTATGCAACTCAATCAAATCATTACAATCATTACACATGCAACTCAATCAACTTCACTTTTAAAAATATATAAACATTTTTTAAAAAAAAAATAAAAACTCAAAATACCTATACAGATTGGCAACTCATGTGACCCTTACAAATTGTAAATCTGTATGCTAGCACAAACCAAAACCAAAGGAAGACGAAACGAAATGCACTTACCTCGTCACAGAACACAACCACCATAGCAACGACGGTGACCACCACAACCAAAAATGTAGAAGAGATGTGTGCTGGACAATGACCCGACGGAGAACGAAACTAGACGACGGCAACGACAGCAAAATAAACGCGTTCAAAATGCCAAGCACGAATGATGTATTGGAAAATATTTTGTCCGTACATTGATTGATTTTTTATAAAGGCTATTTGTGGAAATTCACTGTTCAATGTTGGGTGTATTAGACATTACACTGGTGTAGGAAGTTAAACCCTGCAATCATTAGCCCAACAGAGATACCCACGCACTGCCGCATTTTATACAATGTTACATTGGTAAGAATAAAAGCAAACCTATGGTGTCCAACAATTTAATACTTGCAGTGGGAAGAGGAAGTTGTGCATCACATTATCTCTAACTTGTTACTGTCTTTCCAACACATTTTTCATAATTAACAATTTTGGATTATGAAAGATTTTGAGAAGAAAGTAGAGTAGAAGAGAGAACGAGTAAAAAATAAGTAAATTTTTAAATTATTTGGATAAAAAAATACCAATTTCATATTATAAAGATATAATAACCTATAAGATCATAGAAGAGATAATGAGTAAAAAACGAATATTACATTGATCTAACCAATGTCACAATTCCAAGCCAGGTAGGTACAAGCGGAACAAAGAGCTTTATGGTCCTTTTTTTAATTTTTATAACTCGATATTATACATCTACTACTACCTGTATTATCCATACATACAGCATCAACACGAAGGGTGACAATTAAAAAGATATAGGTTTTGATATTATACAACAGGATTCACAAATAGAGTTGTTGGCAAAATACCACCAAAATGCTAAATAAAAGGAACGAAAATGAAGAGCAAATTTCCATGGCATGTGCACTAAGTTATCCTACTTGTTAATTTAACATACTAGCTAAAGATGGGACATAGAACAAAAGCATCCCCAACTTTACTCACATAACAATTTCCCTTTAAACTAGTACTACATAACTATATGTAACAAATTTTTCTATCAGCCAAATGTTTGTTAGGGCATTAGGCAGTTAGCTTCATCTCAAATGTTGATTCATCAGTCTATCTCAATTTGCTTCAACTTAAGCTAGCAGTGGTGCCCAAGAGTTACTACACAATCATGGAAAACCCTATCTTTGTGTTTTTTTTTCTTTTTGGGGCTTTTTGATAGGACATTTTATCTTTCTACAAGGCACCATAGAGGCAGTAAATCTTTCTACAAGGCATGTCTAGACATTATAGTTATGTGGTGCCTTGTAGAGTTGCCTTCGTGAATGAGTATTGGAGTAAGATTTAAGTAGAATATGTGGAGATTAAAGAGGGACCTAGAGGCATACCTGACGACAAGATGTGACGGCGCCGCCGCAGAGACTGAGACTAAGAGTCAAAGCGAGAGTAAGAGTACTCAGACTGAGGATTTGTGCTTAAGAAGTTGAACCGCCACAGGGGAGAGTGAGAGCGAGAGTGACAATGCTAAGACTAAGGATTTGTGGTTGACGAGTTGAAGCGCACGATGGTGAATGAGAGTGAGATGAGAGTGAAAGTGGGCTAGAGTGTACGCGAGAAGGGAGGGAAACAGATACAATATACGAAAAATACAACGTCGATTTCATATCAAAACACAACATCGGTTTTTGAAAAATCGATGTTAATGAACTCATCTTATTTACAAATATGTGATCGTCCTTTTGTTAACATCGGTTTTACCCAAAACCAATGTTAGCATGCTGATGTTAAAAGCATTATTTTTTAATAGTAAAAAAAGAGATAAAATGTAGTAAATAGGAAGACTAACTCACAAGAGTATCAGTTTGAAGCACTATATTTGCATAATGCAAAGCAAGGCCTGCTGGGCCCGATCTTTGGCAATTGCTCAGGTGTCCAATTAATGATTCGTGGTCACCTTTAGATATGCCTATGGATAAACAATTAACATTACAAGTATGGTAGTAGGTCTTTGTAAATTGTAGACTGAAGACAGATTCTAAACCAATCGCCGCCCCAAACAGATATGGCATAGGAATTTTAATGCATGTGACTATGTGAGTATTTTGCTGTATATGAATTTTATGTGGACACTGTATAGTGATCCAACCTTAAAAAGCACAAATGGGAGATAGATACATGCACTGTATTGACTTCAAAAGGTAGTAAGTTAAATAATTTACTTAAAGCCAGAAAATGCATCCAGGTATTTAGGAATTATAATATAAGTACCCGATGAGAATAAACCAAGGAAAAGAATCATCACATTGCAAAACCATGAAATAGACAAATAATGTATTATAAAATTGAAGTCCTAAACTTCTAGATTTCTGGGTCAAGAATTAAGATGCCGCTTTTTGTGTGTTCCCAGAGGCTGAGTATAGAGCGCTTGTGGCAATTGCTAGTGAAATTGAGTGGCTCCATGCTCTCCTCTCACACTTTGAGATTTCCGTTTCATCTACCATGATTTTATGAGAACTAATCAACTATTCATATGACTTCAAACCCTGCTCGTCGCAAGAGGTCCAAACACATTGACATTGACATTCACTTTATAAGAAAATTAGTCCAATCCTCTAAATTGAAACTAATTCATGTCTAATCTTCCCACCAGATTGCTTATTTGTTAACTAAGCCATTATCTACTGCTCATTTCCAAGTTGGGAATCCTTGATTTGCCCATCCCACCTTGAGCGGTATTACAACTAATAATTAATTAATTAGTTAGCCATGAGTTAGTAACTAAAATGAAATCATTCAAATGGGTGTAAAATGCTTTTCAATAATAAAATACATTGATGTAAATGATTAGTAACTAACCTACTAATTACATCCAATGAAATCATTCAAATGGGTTTAATCCAAGTTGCTATAAAATTTTGGTCATCGACCATGATATACGTACGACCAAGAAAATTAACTCGAAGAAGCTAACGAATTTCATTGATCTAAACTATAGTCTTTGGGAGACCTTTTCTTCCTTAAATGGATTCACCTATTTCCACACAGATTATACCGAGGATCAAAACCAAAAAAAAAAAAAAAAAAACTTTTTCAACCAGAAACAATATTTCTAACTGTTGGCAGGTCAAGACAGGGTTTGGCTGCTAGACATCACCATTATAGTTGATTCAATTTTCTACTACACTACACATGAGAAATATAATAAAATAGATAAGTAAATAACATGGGTTTCTTGAATGTATTATTTTGAATTCATAACATAAAAGGATCCTATGGAGAGAAAGACAGAAAAGTAAATTTATTAAGACCCTGAATAAATTTGGATAAGGGTATGAGAGTTATTTTATCATTACTAACAGTGAAGTCCTTATCATTTCTAATTAAGTCAAACAAAGTGGGGAAGGCCTAACTGTATTGTTCCATGTCAAATGATTAATCACAAGCCAAACCGGCGTGGGGATATCGTTAGAAACCAAAACTAAGTTAATTGAACAATCATAGACCATTGAAACCAAAGCCCCCTTAGCAGTTATGATAAGTTTTAAGAAAACTAAGGGTATCCAATTTATTTTCTGAGCTGAATGCAAGCAATTCTTAAGCAGGTTCATTTATCTCATTCTTTGTGTTTCAACTGACAAAGTTGAACAAAGTGCTGGAAATTTTAGTCACATATATAAGGACAACTAAATGCAATCTAAAACAATGTAAAAAATAATATCAACTAACAAATTAGCCCACGATGCAGTTTTGTAATCTAACATTTGAGTGTCACCAGCTATTAAGAAACTAAGTGGAGCTCATCTGACCTCTCCCCAATTTATTTACCAACTACAACAATAACATTCAAATACAAATCAATGTAAAAATGATAAGCCAAACTAAAACAAAAATAACTAAAAAATATTTTTCTACAATAAAAAAGGGCCCTTAAAAATAGTTTGGTGCACTTCGGAACAGTTCCAAGAAATTCAGTTTGAAACCAGTTCAGACCAGTTCAATGTACCTTTGAAACAGTTTGGTTCAGTTTACCTGAATTACTTGACAGTTCGGTTCGGACAAACTGCATTTGCAGTTTGGAACAGTTCAACACATTTTGGTTCGTCGAATTGAACAGTCCTATTCCTTGCTGCTGGAGCATTTCTCCGTGAGATGGGAGGGACAAGAATACTAATTATTCAGGGTATGAATTGTAGGGTTTCTTCATTTACTTCCATACTTAATGACCTGGTTTTCCCTCTTATTACTTAGGTGAACTGAAATAGCTGTTCAGAGGGGAGAAGAGGGGTGAAAGAAATTAGTTGCTGTGAAAATGTTGTATGTAGGTTTAATATTTAAAGTCTGCAAACTGTATGGGGACATCCTATAAAAGTCTGCATATTGCATACTTCATTCAATTGGAATTTTGCTTTCTTCTGCAAGTTCTGATTTTGATCAATCCATTTCAGGCTGAAGAATTTTCTTTCCGTATTCAGAAGCTAGCCAACCCAGGTTCTGCTTCAGATCGAGAACCGACAGATTCAGGAATCTGGATGTCTTGATATTTCAAATTGTACAGTATATCAACCCTTTCAAAATGTGGTGATACACCTAGAAGATTTTCATTTGTATGAAGAGGCTATTTTTGTATTATTTTTTTCTCCCCTAAGATTCGAGATGAACTGTTTTAGTTTTAGAATGGTTACTGATTACCTTCAACATTTCTATTAAATGTCCCAATATTACTTCTATACTTTTCTATTGAAGTAAAAACCTAGTTATAAAATGCAATATTGAGAAGCCTTGATGGCAAAGAATGAAATACCAATTTTAAAATAGCACCCTTCAACTATGATTGAAATAAAATGGCAGTTAGTTGGATGGGCAATTGAAGTATTTGTCCCGAAATTTACGTTTTAGAAAAATACCTATATTTGGACTGGAATTTGAGTAATAACTAGTGTTTATTTTCATATTCAATGAGCGTTTTTATGTTCAAATTTAGATTTAGTTAAATGAAAAATGGTACGTTTAATCTACAGTTTTTTGACAAATTGGTAAAAGTAAGGATGTTGTTGTATTATTGAAATTAATCATTAAAGATAATCCCCACTGCCCCCAAACCCATGGTTCCAGTTTCAACAGCAATAGGCATTGAGTCAATCCTTACAGCCCCATAAGCCAAAACCATCACAACCACCATACCATGTCCAGCTGTGTGTGTCAATGCCATTTTATTAAAATTGCTGAGAGGGTCTATGCTTCGTAAGGTTGGTGATACAGTTAAATGTATAAGATGAATAAGTGATTCTATTCTCTGTATTCCTCTTAAACGTTGAGCTTTATTTTAGTCATATTATTTATGTATTATTTTTCTGACAGTTAAATAAACAAGGATTTTACTTGATGATAGGAGTGAGACCGATGCTTGGACCAAGTGAGTAATGAGATTTATTTATCTTTTGGTAAAAAAATTATCGATTTTGCTTGAATGGGTTGTGAGGAAACAAATAAGGGCACACAAATAAGGGCACATGTTTAGTGGAACCGAACGCTAGTTTTAAAAATCGAGTTGGTGACTGATCCAGTTATGACATTAGATCATTGAGTCAGTGGTCAAACTGGTGGGGTCACTAGTTAACCCGCATGATCCCGCCTATAATAAAAAAATATAAAAAATTTATACATGTCTTAGTTGGACTCACTTGCGGCTCTGGACAACGTTGCAGATGAACTAAGTGAGTTTAACAAGGTGGCAACAGCATGATGCCACGATGAGAGGAAGGAATGAGAGGTTGGCTAGCAGAGTGATGGCTTAGAGTGATTGAGTGAGCTGTGAGAGGAAGAAGGATAGGGTGATAGGGTTTCTAAAATTAAAATGGGTTCAAATTGAAACTACGACGTTTTGACTATAACCAAAAAATAAAGTTACTTGGTTCGGGTCGACAGGCCATCGGTTTGACCGCAAACCTGGTCAGGTTAATCCAGGTTGTTTTGGGTCAAAACCACACCCGATCAAACTTATGACTTAATCCGGTCCAACTACCAGGTCGTGGTTTGACCGGTCAAACCGACCTGATCATCCGAGTCCTAAAACTTTGATCTGAATGCACCAAATCCTGAACTTGGCTTTTCTAAATTATAAGAATAATAAATATACATCATCACATATGGGCAAAATGTTAATGTGAAAATATTAATATCTAAAATATTTAGAGTTTAACTTTTGAACTTAATACACTCTTAGTGTAAGAAAATTTACATTATCAATCAATTAAAAATACTATTAGCATTTTTTTTTATAGTAAAAATATAATTTTTGTAAAAAATAACTTATTATACATAGTATTTTGTGATAGGATAGTAGTGTAAAATTAATTTAGATTCTCCGTGTATAATCTATAATTCTAATGATTTTCACACCGTCAATTGTTTATAAATCATTTTTTATAAATTCTTAAAAATAATTATAACAAAAAATCTATAACCCTAACATGACATGAAATCTATATTTAGATAATAGTATGAAAAAATATTTATGTTGTTAGACACTAATAAAATACGTATTTATATTGAATGAATATGAAAAGTTTACCCCTAAGTATATTAATATTTGAAATACATTGTTATATATATATATATATATATATATATATATATATATATATATATATTAATAATACTAAACTATATTAGTATTTAAAGCATAAGGGAAAATGTATTAACAATATCATACACAATGATAATTTCATATGACATTGCATTCATATTTAAATATCATATTTAATAAAACATATGCATCATATATGGATTAGAACTTTAGATTACCCTAAAAAAAACTTTCAATAAAACATATGACATTTAAATCATGGTATTAAATGTACATGAAAATATAATAAAATTAAAGTTAAATTGTAATTTTGGTTCCTCTATTTTACAAAATTCTTAGTTTTGGTCCCTTGGTTTTAAAATTGAGATATTGTGTCCCCTAGATTGAAAAATTGAGGATTTTAGTTCAAATGTTAATTTGGCAATGTTGATTGTTAAAAACAAATTTTGAACTCGTCACTACTACAATAATAGCATACCATGACTGTCCATCAAAGTCAGTTCCACAAAAACCATTGTCGAAGATAATATGGTAACAATTTTGTCATTAAAATGAAATGGACGACATCGGTTTTAACAAAATCGTCGTAATTGACTATGTTCAACAACGTTTTTTGTAATGAACCGTCGTGGTTTTTTAGAGGTCATTGTTTAAAATCTCCATGGTGTCTTTGAGCCTCTTACTACTTAGCCTTATTAGGTTTCTCTTTTAACATTTCATGCCCTTCACAAATCTCTCAGCAACTTTTGTTACTGTCGAACCAGTGAGGTTGCATCGCTGTCGCAACTTTCTCCTTCTCTCTCACTCAAGATTCTCTTTGTCCCTTATCACCTCATGTTCTCACTTTCTCGCCCCATAGAGGTTTTCCACAAGTCAAGAAACGGATAGAAGAAGAAAGAAGTGGGTCCACGTCACCTCCTCCCGCTATGGCTCCCCCACCGTGTTCAGCGGGCTCGTCAGAAAGTGGAAGAAGAAGTGGGTCCACGTCATTACCGAACAACAACTCTCACTCTCACACTAACAACTCCACCACCAGCGCTTCCTCTCATCTCCTCCTTCACCGTTGGACTCTCGCCACCGTCAACGACACCGTTGGAGCCATCTCCGACGAGCCTCCCCAAGAAAGTTCTAATACACCCCTGTATGTGTCTCTTTCTATGACTTTGCATTTTTTTTTGTTTACCCTTTTGTTTTTTTGGAGAAATATTTAACTGGGATATTGTTTTGTGGTGAAAAGTTTTAATTTTTGTTCATGTGCTATGTAGATAGGTGGTGTTGTTTAGGTGGGTATGTTGGGTTGGACTGTTTTTTTGCATGTGGCATGAATTGGGATTTAGGGTTGTTAGAAAGATGATTTGTCTGAGTTTTGAGTTTGGGTACTGGTATGTGTGAAAGGGAGTGAAGAAACAAAGATTAATGATGATTTATTAATTTTATTTGGTTAAAGAGAAAATGATTAAAAAAATTGTTAACTTTGAGAAGTACAATAACAAAGCCTAAGCCTTATATAACTAGATGAGGTTGATTGTGTGGATCACAATGTTATTTGGTTTGGTTAAAAATCAAAGTTGCATATAAGTAAAAATTCAAAATTCTCTTTTCTTATATTTTCTCATAAATTTAAATTTTAAAAATTTTCCTTTGTTTCTTGTTTTCCTTCCTCAATACCAGACGGTGGGCTAGTGTTTTTCCTCCTTAGTATTTTATTGATAAATCTAAATGTTCACCCAAGGTTGATGTGTATTGGGGTGGAAGAAAGAAAAGGTAAAGAGAAAAGGTGATAGATTTGATGACTGATATGATGGGAAAATAACAGATAAATAAGAAAATAAATAGAAATAAAATGATATGGAAGGAAAAGTGGATATATGTTTATAAAGGTTTATATAATTATGTTTACAAGGTTGTTTAGTCTTCATTTAGGTGGAGATTGTGGTCCGATTGAGTATTGAAATTGTTATCTTTTCTTGTTGGTAGAAACAATTAATGTCATAATTGTGTTTGGGTTGGTGTGTGGGTGGATCTTTGTTATGACTATAGGTTTCTTTAGTTGAGGTTTGGGAAGGAACTAACGCACACAAGTCTAGTAAGCCTTTATCAAGAAAAATTGACAAAGTAAACATGTTTGTGCATTACTTTTGGTGCATCACATTTTCAGTCAAATGAGTCATTTTCATCATGAGTGAGGGTTGGTCAATTTCATGATGTAGGTTGTTGTGCTAGAAGAACATAAAAAGATAAATGTTGTGAATGCTGAACATGAACCCATAATTAAGACTGACCAATTGGTTGCTAGGCAGACAAATGTGACTCATGAGATGCAGGGAAAACTGAACATGAATGAAATGTTGGAGGAAACCAAGGTCAAGTAACAGAATTCTTCATTCCTGTTTTAATGCTTTCGAACATTTTTCTGGTTTCAATTTTCGAACTTTCAAAGTTGACATAGGATTTGATGTGCTTCAAATTTAGGTTTTCCTCACTTGTATCAGACTGCCCTTAGATATCCTTTGCTTACAATTATTGGTGCACACACCCAAACCTTAGGTTAAAATTCTGGAACTATCATGTGTGCATGCAATATACCATAATGCCATGTAAAGACTGCTATCATATTTTTACAAAAACTTGATGTAAAAGACAATAAGAGCCAAAACATATTATTTTTCTAAGTCTTAACTATTATATAAAGAATCATTAATTGGCAGACAAATGTTATTGATTCTACGTCTTTAACTATAATACATTTAAGTGTATGAATTTTGTTATCGCTATTTTAATTCATGCTCCTAAATGCTTACCATTACAACTTATTAAACTGGTATATCGTAACTCTATATCATAAGGTGTATTGTAGTGACATTAGTTGTTGTTGATTGACTTGGTAATTTAATTTTTAAACTGTATCAATGATAGAGTTATTTACATGTGGGATAGGCATCGTCATGCTATGCATTTGGAACCAAGTTCAGTTAGCCAACATAATTAAGCTTGCTCCATTTAATGCATTCACATGATGAGCCAATCAAAAACCAAAGAAAGCATATAAGTAAGATTTTTGAAATGGCCTTGAAAGATGCATGGATCTAAATTCATTGCCAATTGTTGGCAGTCAAACTATGCCTTTTGAAAGTGGACAGAGATGGGCGAATAGACAAGCAGTTTCAATTTGTGGAAATTGTTAAACTCACTAATGTCCATGCTATAATGGAGGGTGTTGCTGTAACACAAGAAAATTCTTTATTGGATAACACATGTAATTGAAGCATTTTCATGTATGATAATGAATGACTTGTACCATACCTAGACTTTTCAAAATAAGAACTTTGTTTCCACCTCAAGAACCCTTGAATTGCTTCATATGGATTTGTTTGGTTCTTCTAGAACTATGATCTTAGGAGGCAATTATTATGGGTTTGTAATAGTTGATGACTATTCTAGATTCACATGGACTTTGTTTATAAGATTCAAGAGTGATGCTTTCATTGCATTCAGAAAATTAGCCAAGCTTATTAAAAATGAAAAAAGGATGCAAAATTATCTCAATAAGAAGTGATCATGATGGTGAATTCCAAAATGAGTACTTTGAAAATTTTTGCAAAGAAAATGGAATCAACCACAATTTTTCAGCTCCAAGAACACCTTAGGAAAATGGTGGTTTGGAGAGGAAAAATAGAACCCTTAAAGAAGGAGCTAGAACTCTTATTAATGAGACAAATTTGCCTAAACATTTTTTGGCTGATGTTGTGAGTACACTTTGCTACACTTTGAAGAGATTACTCATAATGTCTATTTTAAAGAAGCCTATTTTAAAGAAAACTCCTTATGAACTATATAAAGGTAGAAAACCAAACATCTCTCACCTAAGAGCATTTGGCTGTAAATGTTTTGTTTTAAATAATGGAAATGAGTCACTTGGCAAGTTTGATGCAAAGGATGATGAAGCCATCTTTCTTGGATATTCATTACAAAGAAAAGCATATAGAGTCTTCAATAAAAGAACTTTATGCATGGAAGAATCAGTTCATGTTATTTGTGATGAATCTGACTCCTCTAAAGAGGAAAAGAAGTGTGAAAATGATACAGGTCCTATGGAAGAGTATGTGCAACTCAATGGATCAAATGAAAAGGAAAAGGAAGAACCAAATGTAGAAATTGAACAGTCAGCACCTAATCAAAAGCCTAAGGATTAGAGAACTACACGAGATCTCTCCCTAGACAAGATAATTGGTGAAGTTACTAAAGGAGTATCTACTAGATCTTCACTAAGAAATCTCTGATGTGATATGGCTTTTGTTTCACAAATTGAACTTAAGAGCATTGACCAAGCTTTACTTGATGAACATTGGATGTTTGCCATGCATGATAAACTTAATCAGTTCAAGAGAAATGAAGTTTGGGAACTAGTTCCTAGACCTTCTTCTCACAAGCCTATTGGCACCAATGGGTTTTTAGGAACAAACTTGATGAAAGTAGCATCATAGTCAGAAACAAAGCTAGATTGGTTGCAAAAGGTTACAACAAAGAGGAAGGCATAGACTATGAAGAGACCTATGCTCCAGTAGCAAGGTTAGAGATCGTTAGGCTACTGCTTGCATATGCATGTTTAATGAATTTTAAACTATTTTAAATGGATGTAAAGAGTGCTTTTCTAAATGGATATATTGAGGAGGAAATATATGTTGATCAACCTCCTGATTTTGTTGATTTCAAATATCCAAACCATGTTTTTAAAATAAAGAAAGCTCTTTATGGATTAAAGCAAGCTCCTAGGTCTTGGTATGAAAGATTGAGGAACTTCTTGCTTAGTCAATTCTTCATAAGAGAACAAGTGGACAAAATATTGTTCATCAAGAAACATGGCAATGACATATTATTTGTTCAAATATATGTTGATGATATAATATTTGGTTCAACTAATCATTCCTTGTGCAAAGAATTTTCTATCTCTATGTAGAATGAGTTTGAAATGTCTATGATGGGAGAATTAACATTCTTTCCTGGACTTTAAGTGAAGCAAATGAAGAATGGGACATTTCTCAGCCAGACTAAATAATGCCTTGAAGTGATCAAGAAATTTGACTTGGAGAAAAGCAAAGATGTTGTAACTCCTATGGCAACCTCAACTTACCTTGATACAGATGAAAAAGGCAAGAAGGTTGATGAGTCAAAGTATAGATGGATGATTAAATCTTTATTATACTTGACTGCAAGTAGACCAGATATAAGGTAGAGTGTGTGTTTGTGTGCATGATACTAAGCTAATCCTAAAGAATCACACCTCATAGCAGTCAAAAGAATCATCAAATAACTTAAATCAACTCCAAGAGTTGGTCTTTGGAATCCCAAAGGTGCATCACTGAATTTAATTGACTGCAAGTAGACCAGATATAATGCAGAGTGTGTGTTTGTGTACAAGATACCAAGCTAATCCTAAAGAATCACACCTCATAGAAGTCAAGAGAATCATCAAATAACTTAAATCAACTCCAAGAGTTGGTCTTTGGTATCCCAAAGGTGCATCACTGAATTTAATTGGCTACTCAGATTCTGATATTGCAGGATGCAAACTTGATAGGAAAAGCACTAGTGGAACATAACACTTATTGGGAAGCTCACTAATCTCATGGCATTGTAAGAAACAATCTTGTGGCGCTCTTTCAACAGTAGAAGCTAAATACATAGCAACTAGAAGTTGTTGTGCACAAAGTTTGTGGCTTAAGCCAAAACTCCAAGATTTTGGTGTGGAGTTGAAAGAAATTCCTCTGATGTGTTACAACACAAGTGCAATAAACCTATCAAAGAATCTAGTCATGCACTCAAGGACTAAACACATAGAAATCAGACATCACTTTCTCAGGGATCACATCCAAAAGGGTAATATCAAAATTGAGTTTATTGACACTAACAATCAATTAGCTGATATTTTTACTAAACTCCTTTCTCGAGATAGATTCTATGATCTTAAGAACATTTTAGGTATTCTTGATGAATCTAATATATGTTTGCATGCTTATAATGTGTTTGACTACATGATATACCACTTACAATTGGCTATACATCACATATGATTGAAATTTGAAATCCTGATGAAAAACACTGTTCACTCTGCATAATTGTCTGCTTTAACTTATTACTATGAGTTTCAATCGTATTTGGTGTTTAGAGACAATTTAGACTAAAAATTGCTCTGGAGTAATCGATTACCTTAACGAATTAATCGATTACTTGTTGTTTAAATGCAATCCAGAAATAGAAATTCTCTGGAGTAATCGATTACACAATCGTATTAATCCATTACCTGCTGCTTAAAGCTATTTCTGAATAAGAAACTCTCTGGATTAATCGATTACCTGTATTTTAATCGATTACTTAATGCTTCAGAACTGCTTCAATGTTCAAATCTCTCTAAAGTAATCAATTATGTCCTCGTATTAATCGATTATGCTTTGTTCAGGGACCGACTTTGCATTGAAATAATTTATTACCAGGCTTATGTAATCGATTATCTATTGCGTTTCTGCAAAAATTGCACAATTTTCAAGAATCAAAACTTACAATATTATCTCTTATTCAAAATTCAAATTTGGTTTAGTGCAATTAAACCCTTTTGAAACTCGAAATAGTTGTTACAAATGGTTTAAAATTCAAATTTAAATTTCAAAACCTCTATAAAATCATATTCCCAAAGTTAAAATCTTCACACCTGAATTTCATTCTCTCTTTAGCAAAACTGAATCACTTTTTTTGTGTCACTTCTTCTCTGTCACAAAAAAATCTCTACCCATTCCTTTCTTCAACCTAAACACCATGTCTAACCTATCTGCCACAAAGAGAACCAAAACCAGCAAGAGTAAAGCTGGAGAATCCTCTAATGTTGCTGTGAACAGGCTTAATCATTGGTTCACCTCCGAAGTTGAGAGGGCCAATTATATGAAGTTCAATGCAACAAAACTAGTCATGCCTCCAAAGATAGCTTTGAAAATACTATGAATACACTGCAAATGAACCAAGAGGGGGGGGTGAATTGGTTCAAACTAGAAATTTAAAACTTTCTTAAACAAATTGCAGAATTGAAACTTAGGATCGTATCACAAGTTCACCTTTACCAAAGTCAGAAATCTTTCTTCACCCAAGATCACCCTTAGTTATGAAAGCAATGACAGAAAAATGTTTCTTTGATAATAAAGCTTGAGTTCACAAGGACATGTAATGAAAATATAGAAAACTATACAAAACACAAAACAATTATACTCGTTCACCGAGGCTACATCCAGTTGCTTCCAACCCACACTAGGTTAGAGTAATTACTAAATCAAAGAATCTTTTACAAGCTATTTACAAGTGATTTCTTTATCAAAACTAAACAAAGAAGCTGATTCTAAAACCCTATTAGAATACAAATCACAAGATACTGAGAACCCTACTCAGAATCCCAAACCTAGAGAACCCTACTCTAGCAAGCTTGAAAAGAAAACAATGATATATCACAATACAACAGAAAATGTTAGAACTTCTAAAAAGATGGGTTCAAGATAAACACAACCTAAGATCTTTCATGTATGAATGAATGAAATGAAATGATATTACCACACTCTTCAGGTTGTAAAGCATAATAGCTCAGAATCACAATCTTGAAAACCTTCTTTCTTTAAAACATCTTCTCTAAAAAACTCAGAAATCTTGATCACACAAGATGTTTGTTTGAACTCAGAGTAAACAGAAATTTGGGCACTTATGAAAGCTCAGAAACTTTTGGGTAAGTCACTCTTGTTAAGAGTAAAACGTTCAATGTCTATTTATATGAAAAAGATTCACCAAGCTTTATATAAAACAAAATTAACTGACAATAATCGATTAATCCACTAGTGTAATCGATTAAATTTCCATATGTAATCGATTAAAATAACTAGATAATCGATTAAATTGTTCATCAGCTTTCTGGAAATGGTTTCATGAACATAATCGTTCAGTAATTGATTAAACCAGAACTGCATCATGAAAAATGAATTAAGATAATCGATTACAGAAGGAGGTAATCGATTAAACCAGTGATGCATGGTTTTTCATAAAACACTATGTAATCGATTAAGAAACCAGTAATCGATTAAATTGTTCTTCAAGGCTTTTCCAGAATAGTTTGAATGTCTTTAATCGATTAAATTGATTGTGTAATCAATTAAAGCAATAAGATTTTCTTTTTTAAGGAACTTAGCCTTTGAGAACTTAACTTTTTGTAAAACCATTTGATTTCTTTAAGATTTAAAAACCATGTATGCTTGATCATGAGAATGCACATGCTAAAGAAAAATCACAAGGCATTTAACTTAAACCCCTTAAACAAATTACAAATGCCATCAAAATGATTGGGCATGTAAAAAGCTAAAAGATAATCAAGTCTTCAACCTTGGTTCAATTCCTCTTGCAGCTTCCTTTAAACTCAACAAACTTCATCAGCCTTTGCATCAAATTTGCCAAGAGACTATTTTCCATTGTTTAACACAAAACATTTACAACCAAAAGCTCTAAGGTGTGAAATGTTTGGTTTTCTAACTTTGTATAGTTCATAAGGACTTTTCTTTATGATGAACCTTATGAGTAATTTATTTAAAGTGTAACAAACAGTACTCACTGCATCAGCCCAAAAATGTTTTGGCAAATTTGTCTCATTAAGAAGAGTTCTTGCTCCTTCTTCAAGAGATCTATTTTTCCTCTCCACAACACCATTTTTTTAAGGTGTTCTTGAAGCTGAAAAATTGTGGTTAATTCCATTTTCTTCACAGAACTTTTCAAAATGCTCATTTTGGAATTCACCACCATGATTACTTCTTATTGAGATAATTTTGCAACCTTTTCATTTTGAACAATCTTGGCTAATTTTATGAAAGCATCACTTTTGGATTTTAAAAACAAAGTCCATGTGAATCTTGAGTAGTCATAAACTATTACAAACCCATAGTAATTGCTACCTAAGCTCATAGTTCTTGAAGGTCCAAACAAATCCATGTGAAGCAATTCAAGTAGTCTTGAGGTGGAAACAAAGTTTTTATTTTGAAAAGAGATCTTTGTTTGTTTCCTCTTTTGACAAGTATAACAAAGTTTGTCCTTTTCAAACTTTAGTTTAGGTAAACCAATAACTAAATCTTTTCTAATGAGCTTGTTCATGTTATGCATGTTATTGTGACTAGCTCTTCTATGCCACAGTTATGATCCATCTATCTTACTTACTAGGCAGTTAATATTATGAATGAATGCATGTTCTATAGCAAGCAAGTAGATGTTTCCCTTTCTTTTTCCTACAAGAGTAACCTCACAAGATTGGCCATCACATATTTAGCAGCAATTATCATTAAAGGATACCTTTAATCCTTTATCACACAGTTGACTTATACACAGAAGATTGTGCTTTAGGCCTTCCACATAAAGTATGTTTCTGATTTTGGTTTTAAATTTGTCTCCAATATTGCCTTTTCCTATTATCTTTCCTTTATTGTTCTCTCCATTAGTGACAAATCCCCCATCCTTTAAAGTCAAATTTGTAAGCATGGACTTATCACCCGTCATGTGTCTAGAGCATCCACTATCTAAGTACCATAATGATGTTTTAGCTCTAAGACACACCTGCAACAATCAAATTAAGTGGCAAAGAAAGGTACCCAATTAAGGTTGGGTCCATAAGGGTTAGCTATTTTTCTCTTTTTCTTTCGAACCCATATGCAATCTCTATTAGGCATATAAAACCTTCTAGCATAACACTTATGAGATGTGTGTCCTTCCTTCATGCAGTAATGACATATAGCAGATTTTGATTTTCTTTCAAAATGAGCCTTTTTTGTTTGCTTTATTTTTTAAAGTCTTTTTCTATTCATCTACTTTAAAGGTACAAACTTGGTGTTTCCAAAAGTTTTGTTTGATGTTTGTAACCCAATCCAGATGTATCTTCAGCATACTTTTGCACACTTAACATTTGATTCAAACTACATTTTCCTTGATAAAGATTTTTTTATGAGATATACCAACTATGAGTTTTCACTTTGTAAAGTCATGCATTTTTCAAGTTGACTCTTTTTGAATTCATCAAACTCTTTTGCAAAGCTTTGTTTTCATTTACTTTTGAAGAGAAAGAAGCACACACACACCCATTTGCTTTGTAGCTTGAAACAAGTTTTTCATTCTCTTCTATCAAGTTACAAAGTTCAGCTTGCATTGAAGCAAGTTTAGTGATATGCCATCTACTGTTACCTTTTAGCTTATTGTTGGAGATTGCAAGTTTTTGAGCCTCCTCATGCATTTCATGGAAAGTATCAAGAATTTGATCAACTTCAGGATTTACTTTTGATTCAGCACATGAGTCATCTTCATCAATTGTTGAAGTTAGGCAAACATTTGCTTCTTCATTTTCACTTGATGATTCAGAAGTTGTTGAAGCCTCATCTTCCCATGCAATGTAGGCTTTCTTTGATTTTCCATTTTCTTTTCACCTAACTGCTTCTTCAAAAATATAGGACATTCAAATTTAATGTGGCCTTGCTTACCACATTCAAAGCAGTTGTAGTTGGTGTTGTTGTTGTGTCACTCCTTTTGTTGAACTTGGTGAGCTTTCTATTCTTGTTTTTCTTCATGAATTTGCTAAACCTTTTAACTATTAGGTTTAGATTCTCATCACTTTCATCTCCACTTGAGTCATCATCTTTTTCAACATTCGAGGATGCAACTTTCAAGGCAGCACTCTTCTATTTTTTGTTTGCATCTTCTGCATGTGTTAGTTGAGACATTTCTAACTTATACTTAAGCAACTTACCAAATAGTGCAGCCATAAACATCTTTGTTAGATCTTTAGATTCCTTTATCGCTGTCACCTTTGGTTGCCATGGTCTTGTTAAGCATTTCAAGATCTTGATGTTTAATTTCTCAGCATCAAATGTTTTTCCAAGACCAAGAAGATGATTAACAATGTGTGTGAATCTAGTTTGGAGTTGAGATATGTTTTTGGTTGTGTTAATCTTGAACATCTCATACTCATGAATCAAGGCATGTTTCCTTGATCTTCTAACTTCATATGTTCCTTCATGAGTAATTTCAAGTATTTCCCACATCTCCTTAGCACTCTTGCACCTAACAGTCTTGAAAAATTCATTAGACGATAATGCAGAGGTTATCATATTCGTTGCTTTGAAATTTTATTGAACTACCCTTTTTTCTACGTTTGTCATTTCATCCCATTCTTTGAGAATCATTTCATTATTAACAGTTTTGATTGGAATCAAATGACCTTTTTCTATTGCATTCCATGCACCAGGATCATTTGATTAAATGAAAATCTACATTTTGTTTTTCCAAAAGCTGAAGTGTTCTCCCACAAACATCGGAGGACGATTGAGGGATGCACCCTCCTTGAAGGTAATTTGTGTGGTATTCATTTTTTTTGAAAAAAATAGCAATCTTGAGTAACACACAAGAACCTGCTATGATACCAATTGAAAACAGTATAAACAACACACAAGAACCAAGAGAGGAGTCAATTGGTTAATCTTGGACAATCTAAAAATTCTTAAACAATCAGAGTTAACAAGATCATATCACAAAACAATTCAAGAAAGCTTTCAACCAATCAAACACCACTGCTCAAAGACTGCAAATGAAAACTTTTTCTGTTGATTATGAAATGCAGACCAATGAATGACAAGTTATAACAGCAAGAAAAGATAAAGATGAAGTAGTTAATACAAGGATTTATACTGGTTCACTTCTTAACCTAGAGAAGCTACATCCAGTTCTTCTAACCAATAAGTTAGAGTTCCACTAATAATAATGTGTTTCTTACAAGCTTTTTACAACCACTCTCAACCACGCCTAGATCAAGAATGAGACTTCTAATTCACATAGAATCTTTGTGATCAAGACATAAAGAAAACATATCTCTACTATTTCCTCTAGAAACACCTATTCTAGAAAAGCCTTAAGAAAAACTATTGTTATAGCTACACAAAAAACAAATTCAAAAGAATTCACAACCAAGTTCAATGGAAAGAAACCACTCGATGATCCAGTAATGATGTATGCAAAAGATTACTAGACTTGAATCAATGGTGAAAGAAACTACTTCAGAACTTTCTTTCCTAAACTTCTTTTAAAAGCTTTGTTAGACTATTGGCAAGCGTATCAATTGTCGTTGTAGGTATAGCATTTATAAAAGATCGTCTCCACAGGGACTTGAGTTACTCAATTAATCCAAATAAAACTTAACAGCTTAATAGTTATGTACAACGAGTGTAAATGGAGTTTCATGTATTTGTGAAATAACAGAAATTACGAAATTTAAAGAAAAAGCAAAAATAATAAATTTAGGGCATTGGAATTATGGAAAATTACAAAAACTAATAAAATGAGTTTAATTAATTCAAGAAAAGTGTAGCATTGGATTTTATCGTTCATACCCTTATTATCCAATTAACATTACCGTGTATAAATCATTTTCTATCATTATTGATGCACACATAAAATCACCCCAAATCGATCCCTCGCATTTGAGAATCCTAAGAATATTTATCAAATATCAATCCCTCACATATGAAATAAATATCCCAGCATTACCATCATAATTGTGTGCTATTTGCAACCTAAATGTTATGCTTTATTCCTAGTAACGTAACGTAAAGAGTAAAATTATTCAGTTCAAATCCTAAGAGTATTTTCCAGTTAAACTTAGAACCTTATTTCATGAAACTAGTGATCAAGTAGAATCAAGCATTAAGAACATAATGAAATTACCAATAAGGAATAGAAAAGATTTATGAATAAATAAATATTAAAAGAGATACTTAAGGGTAGAAGATTACATCCAATCCTTAGAGAAGTTAGTCGATCATTGTGGAGAGCACAAGATCAACTGAATACATGATGAAAGAAACGATCCCCGAATTACTTCGGCAGAGTTTCCTCACCAATTTCTCACTTTCTGTCACTCTCTCTAGGCTCCTAAGGTTGCTGGTTTGTGTTTCCACTAAGGGTGGCCTTTCAAGCATGTCATTCCTTCACCTTTGCATGGCTATTTATAGGAGTTGTGGTGCTTCTTGTGTCCACTCGCCCAGGCGACCAATTTTGCCTGTTTTCACTCACCTGGGCGAGTTAAAATGTACTTCCAGAGGGCTCCATTCGCCCAGGCGACCAATTTGGCCTTGTTTAACTCGCCTGGGCAAGTTTACTGCTTCTTGCTATGACTCCATTCGCCCAGGCGAGTATTTTATGCATGAATCACTCGCCCAAGCGAGTTAAAGCCTTAATGATGTTGGCCTGGGCGAGTTCTGGACGAATTTGCTTTAGGAAATGTCCTTTTTGCCCCTTTTTCTTATCTTGCTTGTTTAGAAAGCTTTGATACACTTGATACCTATAAAAATATAAAACTTGATTGAACTAATATTCCAAAATGTGAAAAACATCATTTATAATAAGTACCAAATACAAATCAACTAGGTTTAGTGCAAGTTTACAAGAAAATATTTTAAAATCAAAAGATAAGTGTTATCATTAGAATCCCTAAATTAACTAATATATGGCACTTATCAACTCCCCCTAACCTAGAATCTTGCTTGTCCTCAAGCAAAGTAAAACAATACTTCAAGAACTTAAAGGATAAATAATATAGAAGATACTTTTTTATATGAACATGTTTTGTAAAGAATCAACCTTCAAAAAATAGATCAGAACATATTTTTCAAGTAGTCAACTATGAGAATTTTGAAAACATAAAAGATGGAATTCATCAAACCAAATGAAATTAAGATAAATTTTTATTTCATTTCTAAAGAACATCAAAGAAAACTTTTCATTGATTCAAACAGAGGAAAACTTCTCAAAGGTGTTTATTTCTCCAACATGTAAGTGTTTATTCTCAATTCCAACACTGATATGTTATAAATCAAATTTTCCAGTTTATTTCCCATCAAGTCAAAGTACATATTTATCATGGATCAATAGGAGTTTTAGGGTTGGGCCTGGCCTTGAAAGAAATCTTGGTTTTTCTAGATATTCAAAATTATCTTAAGAATAGGAGAGCAAATAAAGATAAGACAAACTATTTTCCTATCAACCACCCAATCTTCCAAGATGTTCATTTTTCTCATATCAACCGCCCAATCACTTGACTTATAAAATTTACAACACATTGTACACTTTAGAACATAAGGATTTTTTTTGTTTCCCTTTTCTTTTCTTCTTTTTCTTTTTCTTTTCTTTTCTTTTCTATATCTTTAGCCATAGCTTTTTTTTATCACATTAGCCATCCAAATGATAAAATTTTCCAACAAAATCCCTTTTGCTCTCCTAACTTAAGGTAAGGTAGGAAATTCTTAACCTAGGTTAGGGTTCCAACAAAATCATTAGTGCTTTCACTCAAAAGGGCTAGCAAATGGTAATTCATTATATATTGGGATAGCTTTTTAGCCAATGGCTTTTAAAAAATGATCAAGAAGAAAGAAGGCTTAAATCATATCCATGCATCATATGTCATGATAATTAGAAATTCATGCAAAATCAACTATAGATCATATCAGTGAGGACACTCAATATAATTTATGTGGGTGCACTCAGTCACTTAAGCTTAAGGCATGTTTTCATGATCAAATCAAATCAGTATTTTGAAAGATTTTTTTTTTATCAATTCCATGTAAAAACACCTACCTTCATTTGGTATTTTGGAAAACCCTTCCTTTGTTTTTCTATTCTCAAAGTTTCCTAAAAAAATTATTTGTTATGTTCTGATCCTATTCAAAATAATTAAGTTTCAAGAAACATTATCTGTTGATTCTTTCCAAAACAAGTTATATTCAAGAAAAATTTTCTTTTATGTCCCAAAAAATGTATACATATTCTACAACTATATTAGTAAAAAAAACAAAAAATTTAATCAAAAAGGTGTACTTCCAAACAGAAACACATAAGGAAACCCTCTGTGTATACTATCAGAATTGTGCGTAACATAGTACTAGTAACCCAAAACAAAATTATTAACGTGCACAATTTATCTAAGCAAAAAGTCTAACATATTAAATAAGGAAATAGAGTACTGAAATATCAAAAACATGTAAAGCCATAAAGAAAATGATAAAGAAATATCAAGAAAATGCCACAGATTTTGTAGCTCAATGAGATAATCTACAAGTTCATGAATCATTTCTTCATTATCCTTATTAGCTGCTCTTTCTCCTTCATCTGCAGCTTCTTGGTCAACTTCAGGTCCTTGATCAGCTGCAGGACCTTCTGCCTCCTCCTGAAAAATAGGCCTGTCCCCAGGCCATGCAACATTAGCTCTGAATTGATCAGGAGTAGGCCAAGGGAAGGGATTTGGATCCTAGCAATGCTGATGCAATGTGTAGTTGTAGAAGCTTTCATTCAGCTACATCCGGCCCCTGTAGTTGGCAGCCTGCTGGTCAGCCATATGACGCATGTAAGTGTGCATCTAGAGTTCCATTCTCTGAAGTTGAGCTGAAATGGACTCCAAAGATGTGGGCTCTGGTGGCTGTTGCACTTGTCTAGCTAGGCAATATTTTTCAATGAAAGCCTGGTTGATGGGAGGTCGGATTGCCTTAGAAGGTAGTACTTGCATTCCATAAAATTGACATAAACTAGTAACCAAAGCAGGAAATCCAAGTGCCTTGTTGGACTTTTCTGGGTTCAACAAATGTCAAGGAGGCTTTATGATGACAAACTGGTGAATAGCATTTGAGATCAACTGGGCCACATTAATACTAATCTGTTGAATGCAACTAAAAACTAGCTGACATTTAGGCATATTTAGATCAGAATTATGGTCGCTTGGAAGGACATTGCTAAGGAGGAAGGTCATCCAGATTTGGGTTAAAGTTGTCATGTTGGTCCTCATCAGTCTTACCCTAGTACCTACGATGTTTCTAGAAAGGATGCTCCTTCTAGTAGTATATTCGCAAAATTGTCCCTCTTCCAAAACTAGTGGATTTCCTAGAAATTGACTAATAGCATCAGGGTCATAGGGAATCCACTGGCCACGCACATAAGAACGTTGATCAAAAACACCTTCTTCAGTTGGCCAAGCATTGACATAAAATTCCAATACTATTGCAGGATCAAATTTTTGCATTGGTGTTGCAAGGGGCCTCCATCTTCTCCTATCAATCTCTACGGTGAATTCTGGATATTCACCTTCCATTAGCTGAACTCTCCATTATTTAAGGAATGGCCAGTTCTTAATGACTTCGAACCGCTTTTGGTGCTCCTCACTACAGAACCTCTGAGGATCAAATATAAAAGCTGCAAGAAGGTTGAAGCTTGACCCTTCTCCTGTATGCCTGGCTCTTTTGGTGGGAAGCTTCTTGGGAGCCATCTGAAAAGCATCTCGACAACACAAATAACTATGATAATTCTTTGCAGCCAAAGTACCAAAATAGTTTTTGAGATTACTAATTCAGATTGCTTAAGTCAATTTATCATTATGTAATGGACAACATGCATTTAGATCAACAACTACTTAACCTTTTGCAAATGTACAGTAAAATTTTTCAGCCTGCAAACTATGCATTTATCATATGAAGCATAACTCTCAATGTTTTAATTCAAACAAATGTAGGCTTTGGTGAAGAGTCACTTTAGGTGTTGTCAACTTTTGAAACATTATTTGGATATTTCAATGATAATTCAAAGTTATGCACACAAGTCTTTTTTCATGAATTTCTGAAACCTAGCATTCATTCAAGCTATCTAGCATATGTAGGGATTAAATTTCGTGCATAAAGAATGAATAAAGAATGGCTGTTTTCGTTGAGGCATTTCACCTAACAGTTGGTGTGCACACATTTTGGTACATGTAATTGAAGAGGATTTGCACATAGATTATACCAAAATTTCAGAGAACAAGAAGAGGAGCAGAGACATTTAGAATAAGCATTTCAGATTAATCTCAAAGTGGAACATCAGTTCGTAACTTATTGGCCTAACTAGTTTTGAAAGTTTAGAAGAAAACAATAAAAACTACACTATCATAATCTAAATGTACAAGAAAGCTAAATGGAATTATGCATATTATGACTGAGTTCAAGTGATAAAGAAACTTACATGATTGAAGTATGGAGATTGGGAATAGAAGCAGTGGCTTGGGCGAGTTGGAGAGAAGATGGTGGGGTTAATTAGGTGTAGAATCAGAGAAAACAAAAAAAATTGGGTGAAATGGGGTGAAATTCGTTTTCACCCCTCTGTTATCTTTTGGCTGCAGAAGACCACTCGCCCAGGCAAGTATTTTGGTCATGGTTAACTCGCCTGGGCGAGTTAAAGCTTTTTTTAAAAAAATTTATTAACTTTGTTTCTAACTAACCTACAAAGACCTTAATCTATATTTAAATATCTTTTTAAAAATTATTTTAAATATTTAGCACATTATATATTAAGTAATATATAAAGCATAATAAAGAAAGGTTAGAATGTACTAGGTTGCCTCCTAGAAGCGCTTCTTCAACATCATCTTAGGTAGACGCTGTTTGTAGCTTCAAACTTCTTGCAGGTGGATCACAGTGGTGAGTCTCTCAACATCACCACCCAAATAAAGTTTGATTCTGCCACCATTTACAGTCCATGTTCTTTTCGTGGCTGGATCTTCAAGGACTACAGCTCCATGTGGCATGACTTCATTGATGATGAGTGGTCCAGACCATTTGGATTTCAACTTACCTGGAAACAATCTCAATCTAGAATTAAATAACAAAACCTGTTGCCCAGGTTGAAAATTCTTTTTCAAAAGCTTTTTATCATGATAGAATTTAACTCATTTCTTATAAAGCTTAGAATTTTCATATGCTTGAAACCTTAATTCCTCCAGTTCATGAAGTTGGAGCTTCCTGTGTTCACCTGCTGCATTAGGATCAAAAATTAGAAATTTCAATGCTCAGTAAGCTTTATGTTCTAACTCAACAGGCAAATGACAAGATTTGCCATAGACCAATTGGAAAGGTGTGAGTCCTGTAGGAGATTTGTATGTTGTTATGTATGCCCACAGAGCTTCATCTAGTTTCTGAGACCAATCCTTCCTTGATTGAGCAACTATTTTCTCCAATATCCTTTTAATTTCCCTGTTAGAAACTTCAGCTTGCCCATTGGTCTAGGGATGATAAGGTGAAGCCACCTTGTGTTTGACACTGTAGTGTTGGAGAACTTTCTTAAGTTGGACATTGTAAAAATGAAATCCTCCATCACTTATCAACACTCTTGGTGTACCAAACCTTGAAAATATATTTTTCTTTCAGAAGTGAATAATTATCTTTGCATCAGCATGTTGTACAGCTATTGCTTCCACCTATTTGGTGACATAGTCCACAACCAACAAGATATATTCATTTGAGTAGGATGATGGGAATGGACCAATGAAATCTATCCCCCAAGAGTCAAAAGCTTCAACCTCCAGAGTGTTTTGTAATGGAATTTTATTTCTTATGGAGATTCCCCCTATTCTTTGGCAGTTATCACACCTTTGAACATATTCATGGGCATCTTTAAACAATGTAGGCCAATAGAATCCTGATTGGAGAACTTTTGCAGTTCTCTCTCCATTGTAGTGGCCTCCATAAGGTGAACTATGGCAATGCCACAAGATGTTTCTTTCCTCCCCCTGAGTTACACACTTTCTCAAGAGATTATCATCTCCTATTTTAAAGAGGTAAGGATCATCCCACACAAAGTATTTAGCATCACTAAAAAACTTCTTTCTCTAGTGTCAAGTGTAATCTTCAGGAATTGCACCAGCTGCTTTGAAATTAGCCATTTCTGCAAACCATGGCCTTTTTGAAATGTTGAATAGCTTTTCATCAGGAAATTCTTTTTGAATTTCAAGACCTTGTGTGGTTACTTCATCACTGGTAAGTCTGGAAAGATGATCAGCTACATGACTTTCACTTCCCTTCTTATCTTTGATTTCTAAATCAAATTCCTATAAGAGTAGAACCCAACGGATAAGTCTAGGTTTAGAATCAGCTTTGACAAGCAAATATTTTATAGCAGCATGATCAGTAAAAACTACAACCTTAGATCCTATCAAATAAGATCTAATTTTTCCAAAGCATACACTATTGCAAGCAATTCTTTCTCAGTTATTGCATAGTTAATTTGAGCTTCATTTAAAACTTTGCTTGCATAATGTATAACATGGAAAACTTTATTTTTCCTTTGACCCAAAACTGCTCCTATAGCATAATCACTTGCATCACACATTATTTCAAAATCAAGGGTCTAATTTGGTGCAATGATTATAGGTGCAGAGACTAGTTTTTGTTTCAAAGTATCAAAAGCTTTTAAACAAAATTCATCAAAATGAAATGGAACTTCTTTATTCAAGAGATTGCTTAATGGTTTGGCAATCTTGAAAAAATCCTTGATGAATCGTCTGTAAAATCCAGCATGTCTTAGAAAACTTCTAATGCCTTTGACATTTGTTGGTGGAGGTAATTTTTCAATAACATCCACTTTGGCTTTGTCAACTTCAATGCCATGCACAGAGATCTTGTCACCTAATACAATACCTTCAGTCACCATAAAGTGACATTTCTCCCAATTAAGCACAAGATTTGTTTCAATACATCGCTTCAAAACAGTATCCAGGTTAGACAGACATATATCAAAAGAAGAACCAAAAACAGAAAAATCATCCATGAATATTTCAATACTTTTTTTCAACAAGATTAGAAAAAATAGCAACCATGCATCTCTGAAATGTAGCAGGGGCATTACAAAGACCAAAAGGCATTTTCCTATAAGCAAAAACACCAAAGGGACAAGTAAAAGCTATTTTCTCTTGGTCTTTAGGATCAACATTGATTTGATTATATCCTGAATAACCATCAAGAAAACAATAATATTGTTGACCTGCTAACCTTTTCAGCATTTGATCCATAAATGGTAATGGAAAATGATCCTTCCTGGTGGCTTTATTGATCTTCCTATAATCAATGCACATTCTCCAACCCGTAACAGTACGAGTTGGAATAAGCTCATTTTTATCATTTTTAATAACAGTCATACCTCCTTTCTTAGGTACTACCTGTATAGGGCTTACTGTAAGGACCCTCATTATGGCGCGGCTGGCACCAGATTCCACGCTGATAGCGCCAGGGGATCTTTGGAAGAAAACCCTGTTAAGGGTGTGGCGCGGATGGCGCTAGGGCTGGCGCTGATGGCGCCAAACCCACTGGAACTTGACGCCCAGAGCGTCAGAGCCACGCGAGGGGCGCCAAAGGTTTCCCAGCCTACGCGGATAGCGCCATGGGTGGCGCTGATGGCGCGGTAAGTGGTCTGGAAAACCATGTTTCTCTGGAATTCCACGCGGTCAGCGCCAGGTGTGGCGCGGACGGCGCCATAGGCCAGGGGGAGGTTGGCACTGACGGCGCCAGTGTGGCGCGGGTGGCGCCACAGGTTCTGGAAGCTGACGCTGTAGGCGCGGAAGTGGCGCTGTTAGCGCCAGGGTCACCGCCATTGTGGCGCGGATAGCGTCGGAGCTGGCGCGGATCACGCCAGAGCTCGGGCAGGCTGAGTATTTAAGGGCAGATCGCGTTTTCTGAAGGAGAAACTTCTTCTTCTTCCTCCCAACGCCCTGGACCTCCATTAGAGCAGTTCCAAGCTTCCAAGGACCTTAGTTTTTGACCTAAACACTTCCCAAGGACCTATAAGCTTGTGAGAATCACCTAGAAAGCTTGAATCCTTCATCTTTCCTCTTTAAAGACCCCTTGTGAGTGAGAAATTCTTTCTCAAGGAATTAGCTCAGAGACTTGGATTTGGCTGAGAACCGAGGCTTGAAAAGGACACCAGAGCTTGGGAAAGCTGTCCTTCAGCCTGTTTGGTCGCCACTGAGGTAAGAAACTCAAGTTTCTCCGGTTGATTTTGAGTTTGGGGTTTTTTTGGGTATTGTGACCCATACTGATATTGGGGCTAGAATTAGCCCAGGGTCCTGTTGAGAAACTTGTTTAGAACTGTCTAGTGATGAAGGATTAGCTTTTAGTTTGTGAATTGGTGAAGTTTGAATTATGGGCTATTGTGAGTCTTAACTCATGCATGTGCTGTACATTGAGTTTGTGGTGACTCAATTGCCCTGATTCAGTTATGATGGACCTGATGTGGTCTAAGAGAAGCCTAAAGTGGGCCGAGATTGATTAAACCCTAGGATAGGGGATTTATGATAAGATAAGTCCTGTGATTAAATGCCTGTTTAATTGGTTTTGATATGGATATATGTCTCGATTAGGGATTGACACTGAAGGTGTCAGTGGCGGGAGCCACAGAGCAGGGACCGGATTGCAGAGTGATATTTTGCCAGGTAAGTTCAGTGTCCCTGGGGGATGATTTTCCACTTGGTTGCCATACCACACTCCGGGGGAGTGGTGGTCATAATCCTGATGCATGCATTTGGTAGTTACATCCTCATAATGATATGTGTGTGCATCTGTGACTGTTATATGATAGATCTATTGGCCAGTAGATAGGCGTTGAGGTAGCTCCGCCAGGTTAATGAAAAAGGCGTTGAGGTAACTCCGCCGTGTTACTGAGATAGGCGTTGAGGTAGCTCCGCCATGTTTGTTGAGATAGGCGTTGAGGTAGCTCCGCCAAGTTTGGGTGTTTAATATATTGTTATGAGGGCCAGTGGGCCATTTGCTTGTGATTGCCTGTTGTATGTGTTGTGGACAGCGGGCCAGGGTGGAGGAGACTCCTACATGGACCCTGAGCTTACTGAGATGTGTATCTCACCCCGTGTGGGGATTTATGATTTCAGGTGACTCTTCTGGAAGAGGAGATCAGTCTCAGGGTAGAAGACCCTAGTGGAGACATGCCTGCTTGGCCTGTGGCAGCAGAGGGAGCTTGATGGCTCAGTTTTGTGTTGGTTCTGTTTTGTACCCTTGATAAGGGTTGATGTGTGTACACCTGAGTTATGTACAGTTCTGTATACCTCGGGAAGGATAGATATTCTTTTGGTATCACCACGGTGTGGTGTGAAACTGTTGTATATATGTATATACAGAACTGATGTGATTATATATTATGTTCCTCCTGAGTATACTTGTTATGTTTCTGGTTATCTGCCTATTGGTGTATTATATGAGAATCTGGATCAACAGGAGCGTGGTTTATATACCTGGTGTGTATGTTTTGTGATATGTTTTTATTCCATACATAATGAATCAAGAAAAACGATTCTATGCTTCCGCTATGTTTTTAAAATGATGTTTTAAACTCTAAACTGATATGGTTAATGATAACACGTCGGAGGCCTACGGGGTGTTACACTTACCCACTGACTATCTAAAATAGGATATATCATTCCAACTTCAAGTAGTTTGACTACTTCCTTTCTGACCACTTCTTTCATGGTTGGATTGAGACGTCTTTGAGGCTAAGCTACAGGTTTATAATCTTCTTCCATTAAAATTCTATGCATACAATAAGAAGGACTAATACATGTTAGGTCTAATAAGGTCCAACCAACGGCTTCTTTGTTTTTCTGCAAAACTTTTTACCAGATTCTTTTCTTCTTCTTCAGAAAGATTTGCATTGATGATTACTGGTTTCTGAGAATTTCCTACAAGAAAGACATATTTTAAATGTGAAGGTAATACCTTAAGTTCTAGCTTTGATTCCTTTTTTTGCTTATCTTCCTTCAATTCTTCAAAGAGAGATTGATGATAAGGAATTTCTTTGCAAGAATTCAGTTGTTGAAGATACTCTGATCTTTCCTTATCTTCACATTCATCTTCGCCTTTGACTGCTTCGGTTAGTGCTTTCTCTAAATCATCTTTCCCGTAAATCAATTTTTTTGAGTCAGAAATTACCTCATCCAGGACATCTACTCTAAAACATTCTATTTTATCTGTGGGATGCTTTATGGCTTCAAGGACATTAAACTGCACTTTATCATCTTGCACCCTCACAGTGAGTTTTCCTTCATCAACATCAATCAAGACTTTGGCAGTCTTCATAAAAGGTCTGCCAAGAATCAATGGAACTTCACTGTCCTCATCCATATCCATCACTACAAAGTCAACTAGAAAAAAGAATTTGTCAACTTTCACTAACACATCTTCAATAATGCCATAAGGATGCTTAATAGTTCTGTCAGCTAGCTGCAAAGTCATCCTCGTTGGTTTGATTTCTACTTTTCCTATCCTTTTGATCATGGACAAGGGTATGAGGTTGATGCTTGCAACTAAATCAAGAAGAGCCTTCCCCACTAATAATCTCCCAATAGCCACAGGAATTGTGAAACTACTGGGATCTCTGGATTTTTCTGGAATGGTCTTTTGGATAATTGCACTACAACCTGCATTCAACTCTATTGTTTCATCATCCATGTATCTTTTCTTCTTTGTAAGTAGATCCTTCATGAATTTGGCATATGTTGGCATCTGCTCTAATGCTTCAAAGAAAGGAATGTTAATCTGCAGTTGTTTAAAAATATCTAGAAAGCGCTTGTACTGCCTTTCCTTTACTTTCTTTCATGGAGCATGTGGATAAGGCATATGCTGAACTGGTGGAGGATTTAGTACAGCTTTGCCTTTATCAATTGTTTTCTGCTTCTCCTCTTCACTTATCACTTTTTTTTCAATTTTTTCATTTGTCACCACTTCATCATTTTCTCATTTTCTTTTTCAACTCTTTTTTCTTTTCATCATTTTTTTCTATAACTCCTTCATTTTTCTTTTTCTCATCACCATCCTTCAAACCAACCACAGTCCCTCTCCTTGTTATAATTGCCTTGCATTATTCCTTTGGGTTGACTTGTGTTGTTGCTGAAAAAGATCCACCTCCATGCTCTGAGTTAGAGTGTCTTCCATTTTTTACAATCCATCAGGCTGAGCTTGGTTTTGTGGACCCCTATTTGAAGGACCTGCATAAGAATTACTAGAAGGACCTGCATATGAGTTGTTAGTGGGACCTGTAAAAGAATTATTTGTGGGAGCAGTATATGCATTATTATTTTGTCTCCAACCATAAGGTTGATTTGAACCTGGACCTCCTCGATAACCTTGATAATTTCCTTGATAATTCTGTTGAGGTCTAGTCTGATTCTGCAAATAATAAGCCTCATCCTTTGGTTGACAATCACTAGGTGCTGGACAGTGGCCATTTTGATGTTCTCCACCACAAAAATCACATCTCAAAATTTGTTGAACATGATGAGCTATCTGTGTTTTCTGTGATCCTCCATGCTGAATTTGTTGAGGAAGTTGGTCTATTTGTTTGGTTAAGGCCTCCAATTGTTGAGTTAACAATTTATTCTGAGCTAGAATGGCATTTTGAGTATCAAGCTCCATTATACCTTTCCTCTGAATCGAAGATCTATCATGGTGAGATTGGTAATCACTAGTTGCAATGGAATCAATGATTACTATTGCTTCATCTGGGCTTTTTGACATCATAGTTCCTCCAGTTGAGGCATCAAGAATCATCTTTGTGTAAGGTCTCAAACCACTATAGAAAATATGTAATTGTGCAGCGTCATCAAAATTGTGGTTTAGGCACCTCCACAATAATGATTTGAATCTCTCCCATGTCTCATTGAGAGGTTCATCTGCTCCTTGGGAAAAAGTAGCAATTGGTGATTTTGCGCTTATGAATCTCTAGTAATAAATTTTTCCTCCACTTCTTCCCACGTGCTCAGACTTTTGTTTGGTTGGGATTGAAACCACATCTTTGCTTTACTTGTCAAAGAAAATGGAAAAGCTCTAAGATAAACAACTTCAACATCTTCGTCAGAAGCTCCCATGGTACTACATAGCTCCATGAATGTGGACAAGTGTGTATATGGATCCTCATGATTCATTCCAACAAATGGATGTGAGCCAATTAGACTGAGTAATGTTGGCTTCAGTTCCACAACTTTATTGTTGAAAGGAGGGATGACTATGCTATTGTAATGTTTTGGTCCTTGTTGGTAAACATAGTCACCAAGAGTCCTCCTTGGTGGTCTATTTTCTTCTTCCCCTTGATCAACCATATTATCACATACAAGTGGCTTTTCTGATGAAGCAGAATCGATAGACGAAGTTTCCCCCGGTGGCTTATTGGTTTCTTGTTTCTTTTTCTTCCTGTTTTTCCTTTCTATTTTAAAAAGTACGAAAACTAATAAAATGAAATTAATTGAAGAGAACGTAGGATTGGGTTTCATCATTCATACCCTTAGTATTCAATTAATATTACCATGCATAAATCATTTTCCTTCATTACTTATGGACACATTAATTCACCCCGAATTGATCCCTCGCAATCGAGAATTCTAAGGATATTTACCGAATATCGATCCCTCGCATACGAAGTAAATAACCCAGCATTACAATCATAAATCACGTGTTATTTGCAATCTAAATGTTATGCTCTATTCCTAGCAACGTAACATAAAGAGTAAAATCATTCAGTTCAAATCCTAATAGTACTTTCCAATTAAACTTAGAATCCAATTTCATGAAACTAGTGATCAAGTAGAATCAAGCATTAAGAACAAAATGAAATCACCAGAATGAGTAGAAAAGATTCATACATATATCAAATATCAAAAGAAATACATAAAGGTAAGAAGATTACATCCAATCCTTAAGAGAAACTAACCAATCATGGTGTAGAACAAGAGATCAAATGAAAACATGACGAAGGTAGTGATCCTCGGCCCGTTCCTGCAGAGTTTCCACTCTTTTTCTCTCTTCTCTCACCTCTCTCTAAGCCTCTTAGGTTGTTCCTCTCATTCTCTCCCTCCAAAATCATGCTTCCATCTTCACCTTGCATGCCTATTTATAGGATTTGGTCACCTACTTAAGCACACTCACCCAGGCGAGCAATTTGGCCTTGGTTCACTCGCCTGGACGAGCTAATGCACTTTTTCTGGAATATTCACTCGCCTGGGTGAGCAAAATGAACTACTGACACTCGCCTGGGCGAGGTAAAAGCTTAATAGTGAAGAAAGATCATAGGCCCGGACGAGTTCTGGGCCATTTTGCTTCTGTCACCTCCCAAATTTGATTCTTATGTCCCTTTCGCTTGCTTTGTTTGCTTGAATGCTTCGGATACCATCGAAACCTATCAAAATACAAAATATGATTGGACTAATCTTCCAAAATGTGAAAAACAACATTTATATAAGTACTAAATACAAATCAACTAGGTTTTAGGGCAAGTTTATAAACAATTTTACTGAAATCAAAAGACAAGTGCCATCATTGTAAGGCTGATTTTACTAAAATAGGGCACTTATCACTCCCCCTAACCTAGAATCTTTCTTGTCCTCAAGCAAAGTATAATAATACTACAAATAATAGGAGTATAGAAGATGAAAACATGCTTTGTAAAGAATCAACTTTCTAGAGTTATCAGAACACATTTTCAAATAATCAACCTCGAGAATTGAAAACACAAAAGATAGAATTCACAAAACCAAATGAGATTAAGATCAATTTACAATTCATTTCTAAAGAACATCAAAAGAAACTCCCATTTTTTTAAACAGAGGAAAACTTCTCAAAGGTATTCAATTCTCCCACAGGTAAGTGTTTTTTTTTCAATTCCAACACTAATATGTCATAGATCAATTTTGCAGTTCATTTCCCATCTAATCAAAATACATAATTGTCATATATCTTTAGGACTTTTTAAGGTTGGGCCTGGTTTGAACAGAAATCTTGGTTTTTCTGGATATTCAAAGTTACCTTGAGAATAGGAGAGAAAACAAAGATAAAATAAGCTATTATCACTTCCCATTTCTTTTCTCTTTCTACCAAGTTTATCAATGTTTCTCATATCAACCTCTCAATCACCCAACTTTATAGAATTTACAATACTCTGTACAATTTAAAACATAAGAAATTTGTTTTCCTTTTTCTTTTTCTTTTTCTTCTTTTTCTTTTCTTTCTTTTCTTTTCAATAACTTTAGCCACATTTTAAAACAAAACATTTTTATCACATTAGCCATCCAAATGATAAAAGTTTCTAACAAAATCCCTTTTGCTCTCCTAACCTAAGGTAAGGTAGGAGATTCTTAACCTAGGTTAGTGTTCCAATAAAATCATAAGTGTTTAGGCTCAAAAGGTCTACCAAGTGATAAATCATCATATATTGGGATAGCTTTTTGGCCAGTGGCTTTAAAATGTTCAAGAAGAAAGAAGGCCTAAATCATATCCATACATCATATGTTATAACAATTAGAAATTCATTCAAAATCAACTATAGATCATATCAGTGAGGACACTCAATACAATTTATGTGGGTGTACTCAGTCACTTAAGCTTAAGGCATGTTTTCATGTTTAAATCAAATCAGTGTTTTTAAAAGTTGTTCATTATTAGATTCATGTAAAAATGTCTGCCTTCTTTTAGTATTTGGGAAAGTCATGCCTTTATTTTTCATTCTTAAAGTTTTGAAAAAATCATTTTGTTGTGTTCTTATCCAATACAAAAAGTAAGTTTCAAAACATTTATCTATTGATTCTTTTCAAAACATGTAAATCAGTTAAGCCCCAAAAAGATTTATAAAACAAAAAATTTAATCAAAATATGTACTTTCCAAAAGAGAGAAACCTTTGTGTACATGATTAAAGTGCGCAATACCAAAAAGAATCATAAACGAACACAACTATTCAAGCAAACATCAACATAGTAAATAAAGAAACAAAGTACTGAATTTAAACTACAAAGCGGTAAAGAAATATAAAAGCAATGTCACAGATTTTTGAAGATCATGGTTGAGGAGCTTAGTTTCCTCCATTCAGATAATCAACAGGATCTATCACGTTCTTCATGCTTTTCCTTCTCCTGACAAATGGACCTGTCCCTAGGTCTTGCAATTTATAGCTCTAACAAAGTAGGTTATATTTTCAAAAAGATACAAATTCAAAAAGTAAAATTCAGAAATATAATTAAAATTAAGACAAAATTTAAAAATACTGGGTTGCCTCCCAGGAGCGCTTCTTTAACGTCTTATTAGCTAGATGCCTTTGTTATGGCTCAGGCTTCCAGCAATTGGACAACAATGGAGAGCCAATGGCTTCTATGTTTTCCTTCATAATTTTCACCAGTTTCTTTTCTTTTTCAGAAAGACTTAAATCATTGGTAACTGGTGTCTTTGAGTCACCTGTAAGAAAAACATAACTCAAATGTTGAGGTATTGCATTTACCTCCTTTATTGATTCTTGATTCCTCTTTTCCTCTGACAATTCTTCAAAGAGAGATTGCTGGTAAGGAATTTCCTTGAAAGCATCTAGTTGTTGGAGACAATCTGATTTTTCATTTTCTTCACATTCGCTCATCTCCTCAAATGCTTTTGTCAATGTTTTCTCTGAACAATCTTTTCTTTGAATTGACCTCTTGGAGTCAGAAATTACTTCATCCAAGACATCCACTCAAACACTCCCTTGGTTCCTTTGGGTTAACTTGTGTACTTGCTGAAAAAAATCCACTTCTATGCTCAAATAATTGTTTTACAAGCTGTCCAACCTGAACTTCAAGATTTTTAATGGAAGCCTCAGTATTCTTTTGATTTATGATGGACATCTGCATAAACTGAGTTAGAGTATCTTCCATTTTTGAAATTCTATCAGCCTAAGCTTGTTGTTGTTGTGGTGGTGGACCCATATTTGAAGAACCTACATAAGAGTTGTTAGAGGGACCTGCAAAAGAAGAGTTAGTGGGACCATAATATGTATTATCATTTTGTTGCCTCCAGCCATAAGGCTGATTTGAACCTAAACCACCTATGTAGCCCTGGTAATTTCCTTGAAAGTTCCGTTGAGGTCTTGTCTGATTCTACAAATAATGGGCCTTCTCTTGTTGGCATTCATCAGGTGCTTGCTAAAATTGTTGAGGAAGTTGGCTTATCTGTTTTGTTAATGCGTCTACTTGTTGAGTCAAGAGTTTATTTTGAGCTAGAATTGCATTCTGAGTATCCAACTCAATTATAGCTTTTCTTTGAATCGGAGATCTATCATGATGAGACTGGTAATCACTGGCTGCTATGGAGTCAATGATTACAATTGCTTCCTCCGGGCTCTTTGACATCATCGTACCTCCAACTGAAGCATCAAGAATCATCTTTGTTTGAGGCTTCAAACCACTATAGAAAATATGTGGTTGTGCAGCATCATCAAAATTATGGTTTGCGCACCTCCGCAGTAAGGATTTGAATCTCTCCCATGTTTCACAGAGAGGTTCATCAATTCCTTGGGAAAAAGTAGCAATGGCTGACTTTGCACTTATGAATCTAGATGGAGGAAAGAATCTAGCAATGAATTTTTCCACTTTTTCCCAAGTGCTAAGACTCTTGCTTGGTTGGGACTGGAGCCAAGTCTTTGCCTTACCTGTCAAAGAGAATGGAAAAGCTATGAGGTAGACAGCTTCAGTATCTTTATCAGAAGCTCCCATGGTACTACATAATTCCATGAAGGTAGACAAATGTGTGTATGGATCCTCATGATCCATACCAGCAAAAGGGTGTGAGCTAATAAGACTGAGCAATGCTGGCTTCAACTCCACAACCTTGTTGCTGAAATGAGGAATGACTATGTTGTTGTAATGCTTTAGTCCTTGTTGGTAAGCATAGTCACCAAGAGTCCTCATTGGTGGTCTATTTCCTTCTCTTCCTTTATCAGCCATAGTATCAATTACAGGTGGCTTTTGAAGGAGAATAAAATAGAAGATTAACTCGGTGGCTTATTGGCTGTTTGTTTCTTATTCTCCCTATTTTTTTTCTTTCTGCCTTGGTAATTTAGATCAAATAATGTTTTATCTGCAGAAAACTTATCTCGCATATAGGAAAAAAGAACAAACTCCAATAACTCGTAAGTACCGAGGTTAGTCAAAATAAAATATAACAAGAGAAAATTTATACAAAATCAAAATAAAATAAATAACGAAAGTAAAGAAAATGTCCTACTAAACTAAAAATTTAAATTTAAAAGAACTGAGTAAGCGACTCAAGTCCCCGGCAACGACGCCAAAAACTTGTTAGACTTTTGGCAAGCATACCAATTTGTCGTTGTAAGTTATAGAATTTATAAAATATCGTCTCCACAAGGACTTAAGTTACTCAGTTAATTTAAATAAAAGTAACAGTTTAATAGTTATGTACAACGAGTATGAGCAAAATTTTATGTGTTTTGTGAAAATAACGGAAAATAACTAAAAAGTACAGAAACTAATAAAATGAAATTAATTAAAGAGAACATAGGATTGGGTTTCATCATTCATACCCTCAGTATTCAATTAATATTACCATGTATAAATCATTTTCCTTCATTACTGATGAACACATTAATTCACCCTGAATCGATCCCTCGCAATCGAGAATTCTAAGGATATTTATCGAATATCGATCCCTCGCATACGAAGTAAATAACCCAGCATTACAATCATAAATCGTGTGTTATTTACAATCTAAACGTTATGCTTTATTCCTAGCAACGTAACGTAAAGAGTAAAATCATTCAGTTCAAATCCTAATAGTACTTTCCAGTTAAACTTAGAATCCAATTTCATGAAACTAGTGATCAAGTAGAATAGCATTATGAACAGAATGAAATCACCAGAATGAGTAGAAAAGATTCATACATATATCAAATATCAAAAGAAATACATAAAGTAAGAAGATTACATCCAATCCTTCAGAGAAACTAGTCAATCATGGTGTAGAGCAAGAGATCAACAGAAAACATGACGAAAGTAGTGATCCTCGGCCCGTTCTTGCAGAGTTTCCACTCTTTTTCTCTCTTCTCCCACCTCTCTCTAAGCCTCTTGGGCTGTTCCTCGCATTCTCTCCCTCCAAAATCATGCTTCCATCTTCACCTTGCATGCCTATTTATAGGATTTGGTCACCTGCTTAAGCTCACTCGCCTAGGCGAGCAATTTGGCCTTGGTTCACTCACCTGGGCGAGCAAAATGAACTGCTGACACTCTCTTGGGCGAGTTAAAAGCTTAATAGAGAAGACAGGTCATGGGCCTGGACGAGTTATGGGCCATTTTGCTTCTGACACCTCCCAAATTTGATTCTTATGTCCCTTTCGCTTGCTTTGTTTGCTTGGATGCTTCGGATACCATCAGAACCTATCAAAATACAAAAATATGATTGGATGAATCTTCCAAACTGTGAAAAACAACATTTATATAAGTACTAAATACAAATCAACTAGGTTTTAGGGCAAGTTCATAAATAATTTTACTGAAATCAAAAGATAAGTGTCATCATTGTAAGCCTGATTTTACTAAAATAGAGCACTTATCACAGGTCGCCCTTGTGAGGAAGGATTTGGTCGGGTCATGCATTAATGATGCCATGTGACATACTACATTTGCATGATGGAAATAGGATGATTGGTTGTAGGGTACGGGGATACTGGGGGGTCACGTCTGTTGGGAACTCCTTTTTACACCCATGGTTGATCACCACTGGGAAGAGCAGCCTGTGCACGACAAGGTGACCCTGACAAGCTACTGCATCATCTGACCATCGAGATGGACTATTTCTGGGGTGGTACCACATTGCATGTTGAGCGATAAGTCAGGAGCATGCATCATGCTAGGCATTATAAACTGACTTGTGGAATGCTTTTAGATGATTGTTCATGTGAGTCGCGTGATATGGTGGTGATATTGTGATGTTTGGATTGCCTTCCTTAACTGATGTTATTTGTTGCTTGTTATTTTTACATGATAAACTCACATTTGCTTTGTTGTACCATGTGGTTTGGTACCTGTGATGATCACGAACCATGTTCGTGTGATCAGACGGGCAGCAATAGGTGACTTGGAGAGAGGTATCATCTTGGTTGGAGCAGCCGAGTGGCCGGGATGACGATGGATCAGATCCCGGACAATAGTTATGTTTTGATGGTTCTTTATTGTTTGATCTCTTGTTTCTTTTGAAAAACTTATACATGCAGACTTGGGTAATTGTAATTATAACTAAATTATGCTTTTCACATGTACTTGTATTACGATGTATTATATACTCGTGTATTTGTGTTTTGCTTCGTGTTAACGATTATGTGCTCGCGAAGTAAAAAATTTTATTGCCATTTTCATAAGCAAATTAAAGAGATCTTCAATTAAAACAAGTTTTGTCATGTTTAAGAGTTAGTAATACGGTGGTGACGAGGCGGGTCGTTACAGGAGTACTAGAAAACTTCTTTCACATTCTGGTGACCATACAAAAGGCATATTTTTCCTAGTCAAACTAGTCAAAGGTAAAGCTATTTGTGAAAATCCTTTAATAAATCTCCTATAATAACCAGCTAATCCTATAAAACTCCTAATCTCAGTTATTGTGGTTGGTCTCTCCCAATTCTTGACTATCTCAGTTTTCCTAGGATCCATTGAAATTCCTTCTTTAGGAACAACATGACCTAAAAATTTCACTTCCTTGGCCCAAAATTCACACTTAGATAGTTTAGCATACAACTTCTTTTCTCTAAGTGTTTGTAATACTATTCTAAGATGATCTTCATGCTCTTTTTCTAATTTAGAATAAACAAGGATATCGTTTATAAAAACTACTACAAACTTATCTAGATAAGATCTGTTGGAGGTCCATTGCAAGGTCAAGAAGGAGAACTTGAAGAACTTCCTTTGGTCAGCTTTAGAGAACCCATGACAATAGCTAGAACTCAATCCCTTCAAGACCACATCAAAACTAACTTGTATCTTTTGGACAAGCATGAAGAAGCACACCAACTCATGTCTGTTGTAATAGATTACCATTTATCTGTAATAGATTACTAACCAAGTTTTGTTTGTTGAAATCGATTACCATCCATCAGTAATCGATTAGAGAAGCCCTTTGTGAAGGGAACAACTCTATTTTAATCGATTACATAACGAATTAATCAATTACTTTGTTAATACATCCTTCCAGAAAACTCCAGAACAAATTAATCGATTGAATTTGTTACTAATCGATTACATAAGAATAATTAA
This sequence comes from Glycine latifolia, assembly GCA_013407115.1. Taxonomy (NCBI): domain Eukaryota; kingdom Viridiplantae; phylum Streptophyta; class Magnoliopsida; order Fabales; family Fabaceae; genus Glycine; species Glycine latifolia. Next base: position 13,831,633 of record CM023941.1, on the reverse strand, counting down.
TCGATTACGTATTAATCGATTACTTTCAGTTAGATCCATTTTTCTATATAAAGCTATCCAAAATTGAATGTACGGATCTTTGGAGCATTAAATACAAATCAAAATTTTTTTTGAGAGTTTCTCTCAAGTTCTTGTACAAGAATCTCTTGTTTCTTATCAATGGCTTCATACTATTGTGGTGATTCTTCCTAGGCTTATTGGAGAGCTTCTCCATGGTGCCATTCCATCTTCATCCCTAACCTTTCTCCATCTTCCATTGCTGCAAATTAAAGCTTCCAACCAACCTTGCTTTCATGTGAAGTTTGGACAGCTTGGGTTCTTGAAAGATTCTTGAAGTTTGGGTTTCATTGCAAGATAGATTTGAGAAATTAATGGCTAATGGGTTCAACCATACATCAAGATCTAAATATTCCATTCAGATAATCCATAAAAACTATTGGAGCATTGGTTAATCCCAAAGACATTACGAAATACTCGTAATGCTCATATCTAGTCCTAAATGCAATTTTAAAAATATCTTCATTCTTAACTCTAATCTGATGATATCCTGACCTAAGGTCAATCTTAGAAAATATTGTTGCTCCTCTCAACTTGTCCATAAGATCATCTATCCTAGGCAATGGATACTTATTTTTAATGGTTATCTTATTAAGTTGCCTATAGTGTACACAAAGCCTCATTCCCCATCCTTTCTTTTTCACTAACAATACTAGATCTCCCCAAGGTGAAACACTAGGTCTAATAAATTTCTTCTCCAACAACTCCTCTATTTGCTTTTTCAATTTTTCCAACTCTAGAGGGGACATCCTATAAGGTGTCATGGATATTGGTCCAGATCCAATAATTAGGTCAATAGAAAATTCTATTTCCCTTTCTAGAGGTATCCCTAGTATCTCATCCAGAAAATACATCTGGATATTCTCTTACCACGGGTATATTAGAGAGTTCATCAATTGACTCAGTTACATTAGCTGATAAAAGCACATACCCTTGAATTTCATGTTTACTAGAACAGGAAAGAATGGAGTTCAAATACAGACATTGAGCTTGACTATTTTCTAAAATTTTTGAAGGTAAAACAATGGTTTTATTTGAACAATCCAACAATACATTATTAGCTCCAAGCCAATCCATACCCAAAATTACACTAAGCCTAGTCAAAGGAAGACAAATCAAATTTGTAGACAAAGATCTATTATCAATTTGAAAATCACAATTAAGACAGATTTGACTAGTAGTAATAGTTCCTTAATTGTATAACACTATCATAAGAAATGAAAAGTGAGTAGCACCTAAATCATATAATATAGTCAAATTTTTATCTTTAATTATGCACTTACCTTCGATGAGATTTTTGATTGAGATGCCTCTACTGCATTCATGGTAAAAAAAACCCTTCCAGTCTGTTGAGGACGTGTGGTGCCTTATGGTTCTACACTTCTGCAATTGTTAGCATAGTGCCCCATCTTTCCACATCTAAAACACTAAACATCACTACGGTAGTTCTGTGCCAGATGTCCTATCTTTCCACATCAGAAACAAGTAGTCTAAGCTATAGGGCATGGCCTATCTCCATGGATCGTGTGACATTTGTCACATTCCCTGCCTAAACTTTGCCCTGTCTGAAACTTTCTCCGCTGAAACTTATTTTTAAATTTAAAAGGTTGAGGTCCCTAATTTCTTCCTAAAATTATCAATTGGCTCTTTCTTTTCAACATACCTCATTTATATTCTTTTATTATTCTACACTTATTTATCAGAACATCAAACTCCCTAATTTTTAGGGGCCCCACTACTTCCAACATATCTTCCCTCAATCCCTCTTCAAATTTCATGCACTTCCAATGCTCATCAAGGTTATACTGATAGGTGGAGGAAAATTTTATTAACTCATCAAATTTAGCAATATATCCAGACACACTATCATTACCTTGTTGAAGCCTAAAAAATTCAAGCTCCTTAGCATTTCTCACTGATATGGGAAAATACTTCCTATAGAATGTTGTTTTAAACACCTCCCATGAGGTATCTACTCCATTACTTGCCAAAATTTGCTTATGGTTGTTCCACCAATACTCAGCATCAGATTGCAACATATATGTGGCATAAACTACTTTCTATTGGTCAGAACAATCTAATACAATAAATAGTTTTTCTATTTCTCTAATCCATTCTTCAGCCATATCTAGATTAAAGGTTCCCTTAAATACTGGTGGATTAGATTTTCTAAACTCAGCAAACTTATGATATTCTAAATCAGTCACTTGCCTCCTACTTTTATCTTGACTAGAGTTGTTGTTACTATCATGATTATTATTATTATGGTTCAGTTGTGCCATCATTTGAGTAGTTGTCACAGCTTGTTAACTTGTTGCAGCCGCTTGTTGATTTGCAGCAACCGCCTACTCTTGCATAGCTGCCAACATTTCCTAAAGAATGTTTATTTCTTCATTGTTGCCACCAGCTTGTGTTGCTGCTCTTCCTCTTGATCTTCTAGTAGTCGTAAATTCCTATTCACTTTAACAAAAATACTAAGGTGATCATGCTCAATACCATTTAAAGTGCGTCAGAATTCAACAAACACAAACAACCACACATAAACATTCAATTTGCACACTTAAAGTACATAGAAAAGCATAATCAGTCCATTCCCCTTAGGCTCTATCAGAATGAACCGCTCTAATATCAAAACTGTAACAACCTAATATATTTTTAGATATTATATTTTTTTGTTAGTGTTTGTTTTTAAGAAGCGTATATTATCATAGTTTAAATAATACAGATACGTGTAGATTTTATAATTTAAATCGTCATTACAATAAACATCACTTATCATTATTATGTTTAAACATCACCTTTGTCATACAAGTCACAAGTTCAGAGAGTACCAACCATACGTCCTAGTTAGCATGCAAAATATAAAGTTCGTACACAAACATAATTTCTAACAAACCCTAAACATATAAGTACTATGAACACCGTAGCCATCCATTTTCTTGAGACAATCCCTAATTAGATTCCATACACCAAGGTACCATTTGCTCATTTTAGAAATTATCACCAACACTCTCAGCTTCAAATTCATTATTCGGATTCAGGTTACCTCCATAAACTGGTACGAAAAGAGGATACATGTTATGGTTACTAGAGGATATGTTGATGGGTTCCATAGGTGGATTAGGGTAAACATGAGCAAACTAAAGAAACAGATCGTTACGATTTAATTGATTATATTGTTCATAAATTTTTTCGAGAAAACTCAAGAACACTTTAATTGATTTCATAGGTGATTTAATCGATTACATAAGTGAATTAATCGATTACTGATAGTTAAAACAGTTTTCTATAAATAGATGTTGCTTGTTTTAACCAAACACAACAACGAAATATCAACAAATTTCATAACCTTTTTGAAAAGAGAAAAGATGCTACGAGGTATTTTGTGTTAGACCCTCAAATCCTCAAGCTTCAAGAAACCTTGAGAAGATTTCTTTTTGGGCAACTTTCTAAAGAAGAACTTGGAGAGAATGTTCTGAGATTGTTTTCATTCACCATTGATTCAAGTCTGGTAATCTTTTGCATACATCAGTAGTGGATCACCAGGTGGTTTCTTTCCATACAACTTGTTTGTAAATTCTTTTTGAATTTCTTTTTGTGTAACTATAACAATAGCTTTTCTTAAGGCTTTTCTAGAATAGGTGTTTCTAAAGGTAAGAGTGGAGATAGGTTTTCTCTATGTCTTGATCACAGAGAATCTATATGAGTTAGATATCACATTCTTGATCTAGGTGTGATTAAGAGTGGTTGTAAAGAACTTGTAAGAAACATATTGTTATTATTGGAACTCTAACTTGTTGGTTAGAAGAACTGGATGTAACTTCTCTAGGTTGAGAAGTGAACCCATATAAATCTTTGTATTGACTACTTCATATTTATCTTTTCTTGTGGTTATAACTTGTCATTCATTGGTGCATCATTTCGTAATCAACAAAAAAAGTTTTTGATTGCATTCTTTGAGTATTGGTATTTGATTGGTTGAAAGCTTTCTTGGATTGTTTAGTGATATGATCTTGTTAACTCCGATTAAGAATTTTTTTAATTGACCAAGATCAACCATTTCACCCTCTCTTGGTTCTTGTGTGATGTTCATACTGTTTTTAGTTATTAGAACTTAAAGATAAAAGGTGGGGAAGATTAAGACGATAGTAATGAATAACGTCACGATCCATATTTGAGCAATAAGTTTGAGGAGGATTCACTACAAAGGAAAGCTTCATTGAGAAGAATCGATTTGGGTTCAACCAAGAACCAAGAAGAGGCTAACCTCTCAATTCAAGCAAATGCCTAATTTCATTAATCAAAATTATCCAAAAATAGCAATATCTAAGTACTTATAGAGCTAAGCCTCTAATAAAACCTAAAAATGCATAGTTTGGGCCTATTTTAATTCACATTGAGACTCATTACACAAATAAACAAGAAATTATAAAATTATGAAATTTTCAAAAATTACGAAAGAAATTGCGATAAGCGTGACATTCGCGATAAGTGAGCTCTCCTACAATCTTCAAGGTGCTCCAATTCAACTCCTTGTGTCTTCCTCCATCATTACCCTTGTTAAACAGTCCAACCATGATTCTCTTGGTCATATCTTCTTGTAGAAGCTTGGCTTTGGACCTTGTCATTGGACCCTTCAATTCATGGAGTGTTTTTAGAACTTCATGCTCTTTGGATAGTCCTCTACCACCTTATCTTTTGATAACCACTTTAAGAGTCAACAAAGGAGATTTTCTACATTTCTCACGAGACTAAGATGCCCAAGGATCATGCAATCTTCATCATAGATTGATCATCATGGTTAAAGGTTGAAGAGTTTCAATTTGCACTACAAGGTGTATTCAATCCATTTATTTATTTCTCTGTTTAAGTTTTTTTGACCTTGGTTAGGGTTACCAAGAAGAAAGTTGATAAGGTTTAAACTCTTAAGGTTTTTCCAATTTTAAGGTTCAAGTTGGAAGAAAGTTTTTGAATTTATTTGATTGTGCAGTGTGCTTATAATCTTTGAAATTTATACCTGAAATATCCAACTAGGGTTGTTAACTATATGTAAGTAATCTTGAGGATTGAACTAATAACAATAAATCTAGAGATGCTGACGCAAATCATGTGGTAACAATGGTCAAGTCAAGATATATGTATGTAGGTGTTTGCACTACCTCAACTTGGATCCAAGCATCAAAGGCCTTGCACATTCCTAGTATGTGATAACAATGGTCAAGTCAAGATATATGGATGTAGGTTCTAAAGCCAACTTCACTAACTCTCTTAGACACTTTGAAGAATGTCCACTCCTATATCAATGTATGTTATATTATAGTCATTGATACCACTTAGGTACCATTTGATGGATCCATTATTTTCAACATGACCATTCCACAAGGCACCTAAAAAGTGGGCAAGAAATTATAACTTAGGTACTAACCAACTGTTGTCACGTAAAAATGTAAAGTTAGTTGTAATATGTGTTGGCCAGCCTTACTTCAACGCGATCCCAAACAATGATTAAACAATTTATGCCAAGAAGGATAATCTACTCCTTGGCTATGGGTTCCCAAGCTACTCCAGAAAGCGCTTGGTGTAGGTGAATGAAGAAGAAGGGAGAAGATATGATTTTGTGTGAAAGGAAATTGTTGAAAGGCTGCAATGGAAAGCGGTAAATGTAAACGATAAAGGAAAGCTTTAAATGAAGACTATAAAGAAAAACTCTAAAGGAAAGAGATAAAATATGCTTGTGTTTTGGATTGAATATGTTCTTAATATTGAAGTACAAATAATATTTATAGGCTACAAACTCAAATCTTTCACTAAACCACGTTTTATCCCACTTAAAAACTACCTAGAACATGGTTTGGGCGTCACTCAACTGATTTTGGATGTTGAAATTGGCTAGCAATTGTTGAAGGCTGATAGGTGATAATCGACTATCAACTACTAATAATCAATTGATAGTTGCATATTGAACTGATCCACCTTCTGGTAAATGCTCCTATATTCTATGCATGTTCTCATTTTCCAAAAATCAAATGATCTGCATTTTAAAATTTAAACTAACTAGAAACTGCTTCCTATTTTTAAAGGACTACTATCATCAATCAGTTTTAACCACCACAAACAATTTAAATATAAAAAATTAATGGAGAATATTATCTTATATTTATTAATTTAAATATGAATTAATTCAGCTAATTTTTTTTATTTTCCCTGTCAATCGATTTTGTCAAATCAACAGATCATGTAAGCAACCAATTGTCGATTTTTGTCATTTTGGCAGACATTGTAAGCAATTAATTCTCTCAAACCGACAAACATTACAAGTAACCAATTGTCGATTTCTGTCATTTTGGCAAACACTGCAAGTAGTCGATTTGTCCTTAACCTCACTCAATTAACCTTATTCTTTGACTGATATTGAAAAATAATTAGCCACTTATCCAATTGGGTTGACATTATCCTCATTTAGTTAACACTAAAATCAATAAATTTCCCATTAATCAACATCGATTTTGATAACTGAAAGTTGATTATGGGAAAATTCAACATGACTCAAAGCCAAACCTACCAAATGGACAATCTTCAATTATCACATGAGGTAGGTTACCGAAATTGCAAAATTCAGTTACCAAAAATGCCCCATTGCATCTTTTAGCTGACAACAATAAGAGGAAGTTGAAAGATGCATTATGTTAGTCAAATTAAGATGTCATCATCAATGTTGTATTACTTGCATCAATGCTCATTCTAGGCTAATTTGATTCTATTGCATGTGAAAACTTGGATCTTTTTCAACTAAATGCGGTTTACAAAAAGTAGACTTGCAATGTTCTATTAAACACTTACTATGTACCCCTTAGCTTCACCTAAACCGACTTACATAAAGTAGACTTACAATGTGAAGACAACACAACTATATGCCTCTAGTTTCACCTCTATTAGTTTGTAGAAAGTAGACTCACAATGTTAGCTTAACACTTTTATATGCCCCTTAACTCCATTTAGACATCATTCCCATCACAAATTCGAGTACCATGACATTAGTTGCTGAATTCAACTACCATGACATTAGTTGCCAAATAGTGTGATGATATCCAAACTTATCATAATTTTTAATGTTTTATAGTTTAATTCAACTTAAATTTAAAATATTAAAAATATATTTAAACCGTATTAAGGCTTAATATGTTTTTAGCCATTGTAATTTAGTTTTTTTTTCTTTCTCATCCTTGCAAAATTATTTTTTACTTTTTTTGTAAACTATGTTTATTTTATTTTCATCCTTATGATACTTTAGATAACATTTTTTTACTGCTCGAAGTGCTACCTAAAGTGCTTTAAGGACTAAAAATAAAATAAACATAATTTGCAAGGATTAAAAACAATTTTTTTTTGCAAGGATGGAAAACAAAAAAATGCTAAATTGCAATGACTAAAAAAGTATTTAAACCCTTTATTATATATATGTAATATTTAAAGAGGCTTATAAATAATATTTTAAAACCTGGACCAACCGGAAGGTCTGGTCGAGTCGGGTGATCAATCGGATTAGGCATGCAATTAACCTAGCGAGATCCACTAAAATTCACTCGATTTCTAAATTTAGAACAATAAATTTTAACTTAAAAAATGAACTTGTGAAATTATATTAATTTGCCATGTAATTTTTTTGGCTTTTTTTACAAGATAATGTATATTTTTTTAATACATACTAGGTCATGTGAATCAATTAGTGATTCAATTTTGAAAATTATGAATATAAGAATATTTTCATCTTTTTCTAATTTTTTTCCATTTTTCTCTTATATATATATATATATATATATTATAATCTCTATTTAAAATTTATAATTACATATCTAATCTTTTGTTGGTACATAATTATATTATATATTTTTTGGGGATATCATAATTGTAATCGTAATTATTGTTTAAAAAAACATTTATTTTAGGCGAAATTTGTTTAAACACTCCGAATCCGATCCATGTCCCAAATTGGAACCCATTCCAGTAGAGTGTTTCTTCCTGCACCATTTGTTTTTTTTTTCTACACCATTAATGAACAATGCATTTCCAAAATTGCCCTTCGCGTTTTTGAAGCTTTTATACACGGATCCGTATGATTCATACTTACAGGTTCGTCAATCCATAAGATTCTTACGGATTCGCCAATCCGTAAGAATCTTACGGATTTGCCAATCCATCCGTAAGTTTTTTTTTTATATATACGGATTGGGCAATCCGTAAGCCCAATCCGTACATTTTTTTTTATATACGGATTGGGCAATCCGTAAGTCTAATCCGTACGTTTTTTTTTTTTTTTTTGGTAAGTTAAAATGTATTTTAGAAAATAATGGTGCATGCAGGTATCAAACTTGTGACCTTTAAGTTACTAACACGATGCTCCAACCAACTGAGCTAATAGACCAATTATGCTAAAAATTAATTAATATTGATATATATATATATATATATATCACTAAATTTATTTAATTTAAAATAATTTATTATATTAAAATTATATGTTGTTATAAAATTGTAGCATATAATTTATTTACATATGTGTATGTATGCATTAATTCAACATATAATGTTATTATAAAATTTAACATAATAAATTATTTTAAATTAAAAAATAATAAATTAAACTATAAATTAATAGCTCAATTATGTTAAAAAAATAATTAATGTTGATACATATAACACTAAAATTTTTAATGTATATTTAACATACATATAATTTTAACATAATAAATTATTTTAAATTAAATAAATTTAGTGATATATATATAGATATCAATATTAATTAATTTTTAATATAGTTGGTCTATTAGCTCAGTTGGTTGGAGCATCATGTTAGTAACCTGAAGGTCATAAGTTTGATACCTGCATGCACCACTATTTTCTAAAATGCATTTTAATTTACTAAAAAAAACCGTACTGATTGGGCTTTTGGATTGCCCAATCCGTATATATAAAAAAAACTTAAGGAAGGATTGGCGAATCTGTAAGATTCTTACGAATTGACAAATTCGTAAGTATGAATCATACGGATCCGTGTATAAAAGTTTCAAAACGTGAAGGGCAATTTTGGAAATGCACTGTTGATTTGTAGTATAAAATGCAAATGGTGCATGAAGAAAGACTCTTCCATTAGGACTAGGTTTAAGTCCCATTTCCGTAGTCAAAACCCCATAGAACGTAGCCACAAAGGCAAAACCCTTCCCCCGCCATGGTACGCGTATCCCGGTTCTCCGCCCCGCGCCTCCTCTACTCCCTCTGCTCCACCACTGCGTCGCGGTCGCCGGCGTCGTCCCTCATCGGCGGCGCCTTCCATCTCCGCCACTTTTCGGCCGGGAACGCGGCGCGGGCGAAGCCGGACAAGGAGCCGTGGTGGAAGGAGTCAATGGAGCGGCTCCGCAACATCGGGATCTCAGCGCACATCGACTCCGGGAAGACGACGCTGACGGAGCGGGTTCTGTACTACACGGGTCGGATCCACGAGATCCACGAGGTCAGGGGCAGGGACGGCGTCGGCGCCAAGATGGACTCCATGGACTTGGAGAGGGAGAAGGGAATCACCATTCAGTCTGCTGCTACCTACTGCACTTGGAAAGATTATAAGGTTTGATTTTGTTTGTTGAATTGAAGCAGTGAAATAGATTTGGGAGAGTTTGTGGTGTCGGTTCAGTCTAATTGAATTGAATTTATGTCCTGTTTGGATAAACTTCTCTATAAATGAAATAGGTTTCTCCAAAAGCTTAAGTTAGCTTATGCTCAAGTTGAGAATAAGTTTTTAGGTAAGTTAGTATGATAGAACTTCTATAAATTAGCTTTTTTTTTTTTTTTGTTTATAAGTAAGTTTACCAAACATGCCATTAGACGTGGAGGTAATGAGGTTTTGAAGAAATAGGAATCGGGACTGTAAGGTAGTAAGTACTGTTCTTACTATTTTCATTAGTGTTTTTTTAATTAGAATGCAGACGGTGGAAAAATATGTTAGACTGTTATCCAACTACAGGTTGTATGATAATGTTGACTTTTATAATAACTATTACAAAAGTCACACTTGGTATGATTTAATGATTGGTTGAGAGTGTGTAAAAATAATACTACTATGTTTTTTTGAAATGAAATGAAGTTGGAAGAGTCAAAGAGTTTGTGATGTTGGTTGATTTTAAATTGAATTGAATTTTGAACTAATAGGAATCAAGAAAAATAAAGGGGGGATTGAGATTTGAATGCTACGGCTGTTACAATTTTTATTATCAGCGTGAATTATCATTAATTATCAAGTTGTATCTAATTTTGAGGTGGTGGTAGTGTGGTTTTGAAGTAAAAGGTATCCAGAAAAAATGAAGGGGGGGGGGGTTGAATGATGAGTGCCTCCCTGTTTTTTTAAGGTTTTTAAATTTGAGTGATGGTATTATTATAAAAAAATTTGAGTGTTATTGTCATTATCAGTGTGGTTATGATTATTCATTAGTTATCAAAGAGAAAAGAGAAAAGATTGAAGAGTTACTCACTCTATCTCTGATCATGCATAACTGAAATGGGTGGGGGAAAAAGTGGGAAAAAAAAGCTGTGCTAAAATGAAGCAAATTGTATCTTGAATAGAAGTCAATCAGAAATGTTGAAAAATTAGATAGACCACTTGTTTTACTTGCTTGTAGTATGACTGGAAGGTAAACTGATATAAACTTGCTTCTAGTATTTTTTTATCTCCCTCTTTGTCTTACATATTGTAAGAGAGTATACATTACTTGCAGTGTTTCTTTTTGTTTCTGTCAGTTAACTTAACTGATATTCTAACTACTGTAGTTATTAGTTAGTCTGTTATCAGTTGATAGTTTAGTTAGTTAGTGCCTAACAGCTTTATAACAACTGTTTAGTTGACAGTTGGGTTAGTTGCCAGTTATCTAACTATATATTCATCCTTGTAATCAGTTTACAGTTGGTTTGAATAATATTGGTTTTCTCAATCTCAATCTCCTCCTCTCTCAAAACTCTCTCAACTCTTTTATGGTATTCAGAGCTTAGGTCGAAACCTAAACTTTTGTTCATAGCTTCCGCATCGATACCTACTCTAGTTTCTCCTCCTTCCTCCCCATTGCCACAGCCAACTCCGCCGGCGAGTGCTTCGAATGCTTCTTTGAAGAACTTTGTGCATTCCATTTCTCAAAAGTTGAACGTGAAGAATTGTCTTCTTTGGATTCAACAGGTTGAACCTGTTATTCATAGTCATCATCTTGAAGGCTATATCATTATTTCAAAAATTCCATAGAAGTATGCTTCGATTGAAGCAAATATGCCGATAAAGTCACTAGTGAGTATAGCGTTTGGTATGAACAAGACCAATTTCTTCTTGGGTGGTTGCAATCCACCATCTTCGGCGACATTCTTCCACAAGTCATTGGATGCCAATTCTCGTGGCAACTTTGGGATCGGATTCAATCGCTCTTTCAACCCTAACGTGAGCTAAGGTTTGTCAATGATAGAAACTGGACCAGAAATGAAGAGAAAATAGAATCTGTTATTGGGAACTGGAGCTTCCAACTCCCAAACTGTTCTAGTGAATTTGAGGTTCACCACCCTCCTATTACTTTTTGTCTCTCTTTCTTAAAGTCCGTACATTTATTTATACTTTCCCTCCTAACTGTTAACTAATAGTTAGTTGCAACTAACTATTAGTTACCCTAACAGCATTATTAACTAATCAGTGTAACTAACTAAAACAGAAATATTACTAACAGCTTTTCCTGGAATATACAGTACCCCATCTTTTACTCCTATCAGTCAAGTTCGTAATGAGCTTTGAAATCTTTCCCTTCATAATCGCTCTATTTCGGATTATCTTTTGCATGTTCAGATGCTTGTTAATGAGTTGACTTCGATTGGTGAAACTTTTTCCAATTCTGAACATCTTGACCTAATGTGCTATGGTCTTCCTGATGAGTATGAATCATCTATTTCTCTTGTTACAAGTTGTTTTGATCCGTTTACTGTTGATGAAGTTGAAACATTGTTGCTTGCTCGTGAAGTGCACATTGATTGATCTCGTAAGCGTGCTTTAGGTTCTATTAATCTTACTCAAGGTTTAGGATCTGCTAATCTTAACTCTGGAAGTTCTTCTCTCGATAATTCTGTTCATCCTAATTCTGCACAGTCTATGAACAGTAACTCTCAAGTTCAAGTTAATTTGACCACCCAGACCTCTTCTGAGGACAATTCTGCTAACAATTACAGTGGAAATCAATTTTTCGGTGGTTGTGGTGGTAAGAATTTTGGCTGGAACAACCGTGTTGGTCGTGGTTCAGGCTGTGGTGGTGGTAGAGGTAGGTTTGCTGATTTACAATGTCAAATTTGTTACGAATTTGGCCATGGTGCTTCTTACTGCTGTCACAGACTAGAGGAGAATTATGTTCCTACTCTTCCTCCACCAGCTTCACTTGCTCCTACTGAATCTACTTCAGCTTCCAATGCTCAGACTTCTCAGCAAGTTCAGTATGGTCAGCCTATTCTGTATGTGCTTGCTTCACCTCAGCAGCCACTCATGGCATCTGCTCAACCTCAGTATGTGTATCTGCCGCCACAACAGACTAATAAGCAATCTTCTAAACTGCAGTCCAATGCTCAGATTTATCTAACCAGTTCATCATTTGCTCCCACTCAGTCTCGGACTTGGTATCCTGATTCTGGTGCTTGCCATCATGTGACTAATAATATGCCATAGAACATACAGCAAGTGACACCTTGTGAGGGGCCTGACCAAATCACTATTGGTTTTTAGAGAAAGGTAAGAGACAACAGAGAAAAGAAAGGTGAGAACTGAATTTCTGATATTATTCCAGTATTGAAAAGTTAGTTTATGTTAGGTACAAGAGAGGTTTATATAACCTCTGAACAGAAGTACCTAACTGTACAACTGAACTAACTAACTTCCTAACTGACATAACAAATAACAGAACGTACATAGGTGTAGATAGCAGAAAATATAAACGTACAGAAATAGAAGTGCTGTTAGCAAAAGCTAACCAGCACTTACAATATTTACATTTTGCTAAATACAACTCTAATATCCCCCCTCAAACTCAAGTGGAAGAGTTTTAAGAAGAAACACACTTTATATTGAGTTTGCTCCTAAGAAATTCAAATCTGGCTGATGACAAGGGCTTGGTCAGCACATCAGCCCACTGATCTAGAGCTGGAATGTGCACAACTGACAGCTGTTTAGCTAGAACTTTCTCCCAAATAAAGAAAACATCAATTTCCATATGCTTTGTGCGACTATGGAAAACTGGGTTATGAGCTATGGATACAGCACTCTGGTTGTCACAGAACACAGCAGGAGTTGTGAAAGAAACATGTAATTCAGTCAGAAGAGCATGAATCCAAGTGAGTTCTGTAGAAGTTTGAGCTAAGCTGCGATATTCAGCTTCAGGGCTGGATCTAGCAGTAACCTGCTTTCTGGACCACCAGGAAACCAAGTTTGGACCAAGAAATATAGCAGAACCAGAGGTAGATTGCCTATCATTCACATCTGATGCCCAATCAGCATCACAGAAAGCATGAAGAGACATTGGTTGAGTGATGCAAGTAGACTGAAACAGAAGTAGATTCTCTTAACCACAGCCCAATGAAAATCAAGAGGAGCAGCCAGAAATTGACAAACTTTGTTGACAGCAAAGCTAATTTCTGGTCTAGTAAGGGTGGCATACTGCAGTGCACCCACAACTGATCTGAATAAAGTAGGATCATGAAAAAGATCAGATCCATGCTTAGACAGCTTGCAATTAGATACCATAGGAGAAGAGATGGAGTGAGCTTCAGCCATATTAGTTTTGTGTAACAAATCTCTGATATATTTGCTTTGAGTCATAATAACAGAATTGTTGGACAAGTACTTAACCTCAAGCCCTAAGAAATAATCTAGTTGACCAAGCTGTTTTAGAGAAAAAACAATGTTCAACTTAGAAGTTAGCTGCTGAATCAGAATGTTAGAGCTGCCAGTAATAATGATGTCATCCACATAAACCAAAAGATATACAACTTGCTTCTAATGTTTGTATATGAATAGGGAGGAATCACACTTACTTGCTTCAAAACCAAACTGAATTAAAGTGGACCTCAGCCTACCAAACCACTGCCTAGGGGCTTGCTTTAAACCATACAATGCCTAGTTAAATCTGTAGACTAATGACTTATCAGCAGCTTCAAAACTAGGAGGTTAGCTTATATAAACAGATTCTTCAAGGAGCCCATTAAGAAAAGCATTATTTACATGAAGCTGAGACAACTTCCAGCCATGGGAGAGGGCAATGGTGATGATAATTCTAATAGTGACAGGCTTAATAACAGGGGAAAAAGTTTCATGAAAATCAAAACCTTGAACTTGGGTGAACCCCTTTGCTACTAACCTGGCTTTGTATTTGTTTATTGTGCCATCAGCATTTTCCTTTACTCTAAACACCCATTTACAACCAACAACTTGTCTGTTAGAAGGTAAAGAAACCAAATCCCATGTTTTATTTCTCATTAAGGCATCATACTCAAGTTGCATGGCAGCATGCCAATCTGAGTTAGCAAGGACCTGTTTGACAGTTTTAGGCTCAGAATGAACAAGAAACAAGGAGGGATGTAATCTTGGATTATGAATACCAGATATAGACCGAGTTTGCATTGGGTGAAAGTTATTGGGAATGGAGTGAGGGACACAAACATCAGTAGTTGCAGAGACAGTGGCAGTCTCTGAAGAGACATGTGAAATAGAGTCAGAAGTTGAAACATTAGCTGGCTGTGACACAGAAGGAAGAACAGTGTGCTGACTGGTTATAGTAGAGAAACCAAGTGGTATAGTAGGTACAGGTTGTGGTGTAGACAGGGAGGACTGTGTATGGGAAAGATCTAACTGCAGTATGTGTTTAAATCACTAACTATATTTGGGCATGAAGGGAACAAGTCAAAATAAGGAAATTTTTGCTCATTAAACAGGACATCTTTAGATATATAAATTCTGCCAAAAGGGGACAAACATTTGTAACCCTTTTGAGAATTAGAATACCCTAAAAATAAGCATTCTTGAGACCTAAAATTAAGCTTGTGAGTGTGGCAAGGTTTTAAGAGAGGAAAACATGCACAACCAAAGGTCACTTTAAATCAGGATCTTTTTGAAAAAGGATGGTGAGAGGAATGGCAAAATTAAGAGAAGCAGTAGGAAGTCTGTTAATGAGATAAACAGCAGTGGTAAAGGCATAATCCCAAAAATCCAAAGTTAAAGAGGCATGATGCAATAAAGTAAGACCTAAGTCCACTATATGCCTACCACTCCATTTTGATGATGAGTGTGAGGACAAATGAGCCTATGAGAGATACCAAAAGAGTTTAAAAGAGTGGAAAAAGGTCTGTACTCTCCTCCCCAATCAGACTTCACACTTTTTATTTTAGTGTTGAGCTGTAATTCAACAAGAGATTTGAAAGTCTGGAAAATAGAAACTGTTTCAGCTTTGGACTTAATAGGAAAAATCCAAGTATACCTAGAGAAAGCATCAATGAAAGACACATAATATTTGAAATCAGCATAGGATGTTATGTGAGAGGGTCCACATAAATCTGTAAAAATCAGTTGTAAAGGAGAATAAACTGTATTAGACTTGGAAGATGGCAACCTATGTGATTTTCCCATACAACAAGATGAACAAAAATCTGGAACAATTTTATTCAACTGAGAAACATTACAACTGCTTAGGACAAGTCTCATTACATGATGATTTGGATGTCCTAATCTAGCATGCCAAACATGGGCAGCATTATGAGAAGAAGAAACAAAATCAGAAGAAACAGTAGTAGATTGTTGGAACAAAGTGTTTGCTGAAGTAGAAGCTGAAGTGGTCAGCAACCGAGGAGAGGTGTGCTGGAGCTGGATATTCTGAAAATAGTACAATCCATCAGCTCCAACAGATCCTTGAAGTAGGACTTTATTTCCTGGGATTTCACAAGACAAAAATTAGAATGAAACTCAGAAAACAGAATTATCTTTTGGAAACTGGCTGACACTTAACAATTATTTTTTTTGAAATGGAGGGAACATGCAACAATTTTTGTAGTTTAAAGGTGAAATGATTATTATTAGGAGACATAAAGCAAGAGGAACCAGCACCATTGATATTCAAACCTTCACCATTGCCAATAAAGATCTGATCTAGTCCATCAAAATGATGGAATTGCTTGATGTGTTGTGACTCACCAGTCACATGAAGACTAGCTCCAGAATCTGGAATCCAAGTGGAGCCAGCTAGATCACCACCAGAATTAGTCAGCATAGCACTAGGTTGATTCCCAGATTGAGCTGCAGGCTTGTAGTTAGGATTAGTCCAGGTATTAGATGTCCTAGTAGATCCCACTGAATATGGAATAGACTGACTGGTGGCAGGATCAAAGAAAACAAGAGATTCATGAGGCTTGAAAGCAATATCTGACCTATAATGACACACATTTGCAGTGTGTCTGAACTTTAGACAGATCTGACATTGGAAGTTAGCAAATTTGCCACCCCCACGACCTTTGCTAGATCCTCCATTGCTAGGACCAGTGCCATTATCAGAAAAACCACCACGACCACTACCATTCCAGCCATAGGAACTTCTAGAATTTGTGTACCCTTGAGTGTAGTTTAAAGGAGAGCTTAATACCTGAACCTCTTTGTTATATCTGTTAAGTCTAGTCTCATGTCCATATCATAGATTAAAATAGCGGCGCTTTAGCGCGCTATCTCACTTCAACAGCGGGTTGCGGCACCCAGTCGCTACTTCCGTGTCGCAACGCGACAGTTTCCGGTAGCGGTGTTGCGGGGTGGCAGATCTTGCGGCACTATCGCGCCGCTACTTCCACGGAAGAGAAAAAATTGCAGAGCTTTATAGAAAAAATTGCAGAGAAGACGAGTTGCATTGGGGGACCAGCACGGCGGAGGGAGATGGCGGGAGGAGGGTGGTGCAGGGATGGGGACGAGGGCGAGGGGGACGGCAGTGGGGGGATTGGGAGGAGGGGGAGAGGAGGCCATGGGAGAGAGGGTTGAGGGAAAGTGGGTGTTTGGCCTGTGGGTATGGGTCGAGGGAGAAAGAAAGAGAAGATAATAATGAGATAAGGCTTATCACTGACACAATATTGAGGGAAAGTGGGTGTGGCCTGTGGGTATCGGTAAATGGCTTATCACTGCAATCTCCACTTCCTCTGTCAATGTCAACACTTATTTTTATTCACCTTTTAAAGCAAAATGTTTTTTCCCATTTTTTATTCATTTTAATGCTATACTAAACATTTTTTTTAAGAGATCAAATAAAAGTAATGTTTATAAACAAAAAAATTATTATATAGAGAAATAAATCTTTTAATATGAAGATACAATTAAATAAATATTAATAATATATTAATATTAATAAACAATATTTTTTTATTTATTTATTTTAGAGTTAATAAGCTTGTTTATTTTAAAAAATATTAATAATATATTAATATTAATAAAAAATATTTTAAATGTTATATATAATGATATTTGTAAAATCTAAATATAACAGATGTTTACATTAAGCTTGCGGAGGAATTAGTATATTGTTTCCTTTATGTTTCTTGAATTAGTATATTGTTTCCTTTATGTTCCTTGAATCCTTATTTTGAATGTGTAGTATTATACTTTTCATTCCTCATTTCCTCCTATTTTGGGTGATTTCTTATCTTATAACATTTATATATGTAGTATAATTTATTATAAGTATTTTTAATAGACTTCACAATAGCGGCTTTATCGCTACCTGCTATACCGCTTTAGCGTTTTTGAGGTCGACCGCTACTGGCCGCTAACCGCTATTTAAAACTATGGTCCATATAGAAGTGCCTCTATTTCTGCAATAGAGGGTGTTCTCTTTTTCCCTTCAATAACTGAAATTACTGATGCATAATCAGAGGGGAGACCTTCCAACAAGGCATCCACATACTCTTCATGTCTCACTAGAACTCCAACTCCAGCTAACTCATCAACATAGCCTTTAATCTTCCTCAAGTAATCATCAATGGATTTGCCATCAAGGGAAACTGCTTTCATTGCAGTGCGTAATTGACGTGCTTTGGATTTAGTGTGTAGGCTAAAGTGTTCATGAATTTTGTCCCAAACTTGGTAAGAGTGTTCAGAACCAAGAACACGAGACAAAACAGATTTAGAAAGAGTGGACTGAAGCCAAACAAGGAGAGGTCTGATCTTGAACCTCCCAGGCTTCAAATTCTGGATTAATTTTATCGGCCACTTGATCACTTTCTATGAGATATCTAGGAGGAATGACAGGGTTAACCACAAACCTCTGCAGCTTATGAGACTTAATAACTGGCTAAACATGTTGACGCCAGTGTAAGTAGTTTGAATCATCCAATTTCTCAGCAACAGAATTAGGAAATGTATGCGAAACAGAGTGCACAGAAGCGGAAGCCATGAATAAACCAGAGAACACAAACAACCAGTGAACCAGATAACACCCAAAATGGGAATGAAAGCAAAAGCTAACCAGAAAACACAAACAGACTGAGGCAAACAAGCCAAACGGTAGCACCAGAAGCCAATTGTGAATAGATTGAGCCAAACAGCAGCACCAGAACTCAGTCACGAATAGGAAAGAAGCCAAAACCAACTCCAAACAGCACAGACAGCACCGAAAAGAGAAACCCAAGAAAGAACGAGACCAAACGCAAGCTCACGAGTGAACAGGAACAATCGCGAATGAAGCAGTGACGTGAACAGGATGAACAGTGACGCGAAGAGGATGAACATTAACAAACAGGAACGAACGAACATGCAAGGTTTGCCTGGTGAGCAAGAACCGAGAATCAGAAATGAACAAGAAGCAAGAACGAGACCCAAGCTTGCCAAAATGCACAATCAGTGCAAAAGAATGGCTCTTGACCATTTTAGAGAAAGGTAAGAGATAACAGAGAAAAGAAAGGTGAGAACTGAACTTCTGATATTATTCCAGTATTGAAAAGTTAGTTTATGTTAGGTACAAGAGAGGTTTATATAACCTCTAAACAAAAGTACCTAACTGTACAACTGAACTAACTAACTTCCTAACTGACATAACAAATAATAGAACGTACATAGGTGTAGATAGGAGAAAATATAAACGTTACAGAAATAGAGGTGCTGTTAGCAAAAGCTAACCAACACTTACGATATTTACATTTTGCTAAATACAACTCTAATATTGGTAATGTCAGGGCCTCAACATTAACTCCTCAGGTGTTTCCATCTTTTCCTCTCCCCTTAAATCCTCAGTTTTCTCTTACTCAGTAATTTATTATTTGTTTCTTCTATTACTAAGAATCTCATTAGTGTCAGTCAGTTTTGCAAAGATAAAAATGTGTTTTTTGAGTTTCACTCACCATTTTGTCTTGTTAAATCACAGGATTCTAAACTTATTCTACTAAAAGGATTTATGGGGAGTGATGGTCTCTATCAGTTCCCTCAACTTCTTGATTCTATGCCCAAGTGCAAGCTTCCTTCAAATGTTTGCAATTCTGTTAAAGATTCTGTACAAAGTCCTGTTGTAAATACAATCACTAGCGACTGATTTTCAATCTGTTTCATCCAATAAAGCTGCTGTAGATAAGCCTCTGTTCTGTTCTTGTTTCTACTAGGATGTACTTTCAGCGTAGTGCTACTTCTTTTGCAACATGGCACTCTAGACTTGGTCACCCTAGTGTTTCTGCTATGAAAATTGTACTTCGACTTTGTAATATTCTAAATATTAATAAAGAACCAACAGATTTTTGTAATCACTGTTGTATTGGAAAGTCACATAGACTTCCTTCTTCTCTTTCTCATACTGTCTATGCAAAACCATTTGATCTTATCTTTACTGATCTTTGGGGACCTGCCCCATCCCTCTGGTTTTTGGTATTATGTTACTTTTGTTATGCTAATACCAGGTTCACTTGGATGTACTTAAGAATAAATCTGACACTTTAGAAATCTTTAAACTGTCTAAAACTATGGTTTCAAATTCAGTTTAATATGTCTATCAAGGCTGTTCTGTCTGATTAGGGAGGGGAGTTCAGACCTTTTACCAAATTCTTGACAAAGCATGGTATTCAGCACAAACTAATATGTCCTCATACTCATCACCAAAATGGAGTAGTAGAACACAAGCATAGACATGTAGTGGAGCTGGGTCTCAGTCTTTTATCTCAAGCCAAGCTACTTCTTCATTATTGGGATCATGCTTTCGTCTCATGCATCTATCTCATCAACAGATTGCCCTCATTTGCTATCAATAATGAAGTTCCTTATCAGCAACTATTCAGCAAACAACCTGATTATTCTTTTCTAAGAGTGTTTGGTTGTTCTTGTTTTCCTTTGCTTAGGCCATACAACAAGCACATGCTTCAATTCAGATCTCAAGACTGTGTATTCTTGGGTTATTCTCCTTCACACAAAGGTTACAAGTGTCTAGCTGCTGATGGCTGATTGTATATTTCTAAAGATGTCATTTTTAATGAAAACAGTTTCCCTTATCCTACCCTATTTCTTGAGCCATCTTCAATAACTTCTGAGGTTCCTGATACTACATCCACCCTTACTGTGTTACCTTCCTCTCAGCTTGCATCATCATCTCTAGTAACACAAATAACACCTTATCCTCACTTCCTTCATCTCATTCATCATCTGTTTCACCTGATCACAGTGAACAACATGCTTCTCACAGTGAACAGCTTCCTAGCACTTCTTATTCACATCCCTTGAATGTCACTGATATTGACTTTCCTTAAGACCAAAATCCCATCTTATCACAAGATCAGACCAATACTACTATACCACTAGACCAAAATTGCACCTTTTCTCCTACTGATATTGTACCAAACAGACATCTGAATACCCATCCTATGTATACCCATGCTAAGTCTGGTATTGTTAAACCCAGAATTAATCCTACTCTTTTACTAGCTCATCTTGAACCCAAATCAACCAAAGCTGCTCTGGCTGATCTTTCTTGGTATTCAGCTATGCAATCTGAATATGATGCTTTAATAAGGAGTGGTACTTGGACTTTATTTGATCTCCCTCCTACTAGAACAGCAATTGGGTGTAAGTGGGTGTTTAGAGTAAAGGAAAATCCGGATGCCTCAGTTGACAAGTATAAAGTTAGGCTTGTTACTAAGGGTTTTCACCAACAGTTGGGATTTGATTATAAGGAGACCTTTTCTCCTGTAATCAAACCATGACTGTTAGGTTGATTCTTTCTCTTGCTATTTCTCACAGCTGGCCCCTTCCAACAGCTTGATGTTAACAATGCCTTTCTTAATTGCATTCTTGAGGAAGAAGTTTACATGACTCAGCCTCCTGGATTTGTGACTTCCAATAAGACTCAAGTATGCAGACTACTGTAAAGGGAAGGGTGTTACTAGGTTGTTCCTTTGTTGTTTTGTGGCCAACATGCGGGCTGTTTTAGTTTGACCTTTGGCACCCTAATTCAGGTTTTTATCTTGTATTAGGTTGCCAAAGTTCTTTTAGGCCTTCCGTTGGTTTTTTTCCTTTACAGTACTTCTTGTACTTCTGTTTCATTTTTAATATATTATATTTGCTGATTAAAAAAAAAAATGCAGACTACGTAAAGCTATTTGTGGCCTAAAGCAGGCTCCTAGAGCCTGGTTTGACAAACTAAAAACTACTCTTCTCAGCTTCAAGTTTTATTCAAGCAAATGTGATCCTTCTCTCTGTTTTTCTAAGAATCAGTTTGTTGTCATCTTAGTTTATGTAGTTGATGTCATTATCATGGGTAACAACACCACTTTGATTCATTCTCTTGTTTCGAAACTGAATTTTGTTTTCTCCCTCAAAGATCTTGGTGACTTGGACTATTTTTTGGGTATTGAAGTTCAAAGAGAGAATGATGGTTCTCTCATTTTAACTCAATCAAAGTATATCAAAGATGTCTTGGCCAAGACTAAAATGGATGAATCAAATCCTGTCTCTTCTCCTATGTTTGGGGGTTGAAAATTGACCAAGTTTTTCTCTGAAGATTTTTTTGATCCTACCTTATATAGGTCCATAGTTGGTGCTTTGCAGTATGCTACTATTACAAGACCAGAGATTAGTTTCTCTGTGATAGAGACTGGATCAGAGAGTGAGTGAAAAGATGAATTTTATTCAAGAAACAAATGGTTACAACCTTTACACAGTGAGTTCGAGGTTCACTAGCCTCCTAGTACATTTTCTGTGCCTTTCCTCAGCCACCCATCTCCTATTTATCTAATTCTGACCCTCCCACAGTTAGTATAACTAACTAACTAACTAACTGTATTTTACTAATTGACCCTCCTTTTATACATTTTACCCCACCTCCTACTCCTATCACTGTCAACAAGGTTTGTCAGTTCATGTCTAAACCTTCTGAGCAACATTGGTTGGCTCTAAAAAGGATTTCAAGGTATCTTAAGGGTACTGTTTCTTGGGGTCTACACTTTCAGTCTGATTCTCTTAGGCATCCGTTTCCTCTTCATGCCCATTGTGATGCAGATTGGGCCTCTGATTCTGATGATAGGTCTACTTCTGGAGCTGCTATTTTTCTTGGACCTAGTCTCATCTCTTGGTGGTCTATAAGAAGTAATCAGTTGTTGCAATGTCTGGTACTGAGGCAGAATATAGAAGTATGACACTTATTGCAGCAGAAGTTACTTGGATTCAGTCTTTCCTTTCTAAACTCCAAGTAGCTTACACTACTGCTATTATTATGTGTGACAACACCAGCACTGTTTCATTAGCTCATAATCCTGTTCCTCACTCTAGAACCAGGCATATGGAGCTGGATCTATTTTTTGGCAGAGATAGTTCTCACCAAACAGCTCAATGTTGTTCATGTTCCTGCCTTGGATCAACAGGCTGATATTCTGACCAAGGCTCTATCTCCTTCATTTCTTTCATTCAGGTCCATGCTCAGAGTAGTTGAACAACATTCTTCCAACCCCTCATGAGCTTGCGGGGGAGTATAATAGAGTATACAATACTCAGTGTGTTTCTTTTTGTTTCTGTCAGTTAACTTAACTGATATTTTAACTACTGTAGTAAGTAGTTAGTCTGTTATCAGTTGATAGTTTAGTCAGTTAGTGCCTAACAGCTTTGTAACAGCTGTCAACTAACTTAGGTTAGTTGGCAGTTATGCAACTATTATTCATCCTTGTAATCAGTTTACAGTTGGGTTGAATAATATTGATTTTCTCAATCTCAATCTCCTCTTGTCTCTCAAATTCTCTCAACACTTTTACATATATTTGTATTTAATATCATGGGAAATGTGTTGTTGCAGATTAACATTATTGACACGCCTGGTCATGTTGATTTTACCATCGAGGTTGAGAGGGCTTTGCGTGTCCTTGATGGTGCCATTCTCGTTCTTTGTAGTGTTGGTGGGGTGCAAAGTCAGTCCATTACTGTTGATCGGCAAATGAGAAGATATGAAGTTCCAAGACTTGCATTTATCAACAAACTTGATCGGATGGGAGCAGATCCATGGAAAGTGTTAAATCAGGTGAATTTGAGATTTATGGAAGTCATTGTAGACAACAGTTTTATAGTTTGTTTGGCATGCACACAGTTTTGGTTATTCCCCTATCACTGGTCCAGTGGAATTTTAGTTCATGATTTAGTGACCTCTCTATTTATTTTATATTAACCGTGTACATTTTATAAATTCTCTCAGACTTATTTTTGAATTAAAATTATTCCCATTGAGACCATTTTTATTTTATTTTTCAGGCTAGATCTAAGCTTCGGCATCATAGTGCTGCAATACAAGTTCCAATAGGTTTGGAAGATGATTTTAAGGGACTAGTTGATCTTGTGCAGTTAAAGGCCTACTATTTTCATGGTTCAAATGGGTCTGTTTCAAAAACTTCTGCATTGTTTGTTCCTAAGATTAAGTCTCCTCCGGCATTATTGTTTTGCTTACTCTATTGTTTCTTATTGCAGTGAAAATGTTGTCGCTGAAGAAGTTCCTGCAGACATGGAAGCCTTGGTGGCAGAAAAAAGACATGAACTCATAGAAACCGTGTCAGAGGTTGACGATAAACTTGCTGAAGCTTTTCTTGGTGATGAGACCATATCAGCTGCTGATCTTGAGGTGTGTAGGTAGCAATTATTTGATTCATTGGGTTGCATGCATAATATGTATTCTACTTGTAAGTTCTATCAATTAGTTTCTTGGCCTGTGGTCCGAAAATTTGGAGGACCTTATGGTTTGAGCATCCTAGCTATGCATCAAGAAAAGAAGGCATATATCTGTTAGCTTGTGATGGGAGAAAGGAATTATTTTAGCAGAAGATCTATTCACACAGTTCCTATTTTCTCTATATTCATGTATCCATGAAATTATTTTTGTGTAGTTTCATCTAAAAATTATAAGAATGTTACTACATTTTATGTTTTAGATTTTCCACTTGCTTTACCCTTAGTTTTTTTTTTTTTTTTTAATCAGCAAAGATAATATATATTAAATATAGGAGAGAAATAAGAGTACAAGTAGTACTGATACAAAAAAGGCCCATCAGCAGGCATGACAGAACTTTGGCAACCTAATACATGGAAACAACCCGAATTAAGGTGCCAAATTGATCTAAAGACATGCTCACATCGTAAAAGAGTTTGCTTTACCCTTAGTTAATAGTCAGAAACAGATTTTGTTACAGTAAACAGGGCAAGGAAGGATAAGAGTCTGTTTTCTTAAGGAGATCAAATTAAAAGGATAAATAGGCATGGAAATACATAATTTAAAGAAAGTGTGGGAAGGGGATTTGGCTTGACTAATTCTTTGGACTATGGTTTGTGAACCATTAGCTGAAGTGAGCAAAAGCCCCTAGTCTAGATGGGAGGAAAATTTATTACCAAACATACTATCAAAAGCCCATATTAGAATTCTAACAGTATCATAAGAAATATATTTTGTGTGAAAAAGAGAATCAATTAGAGAGTGAAAAATGATATTATGCCACTTAGCACTTAGCAGTGTAGTACAGTCGGGTATTTATAGACCAGAAAAGTCAGTTATAACAACTAGCTACTAACTAACTACCTTTAACTGAGAGTGCAGTTGAATACTGCAACTCTCTGTACATTACTTTAATATCCCCCCTCAAACTCAAGGTGGTTGAGACTTTGAAGAAGCCTCAATCACATTGAGTTTGGCCCTTAGAAAAGCAAATCGGGTGGGAGACAGTGGCTCTGTAAGCGCATCTGCCCATTGATCAAGAGCAGTGACATGCTGAACTGTAAGCTGCTTGGTCAAAACCTTCTCATGAACAAAGAAAAGATCAAGCTCCATATGCTTTGTTCTTGCATGGAGGATTGGATTGTGAGCAATGGCAACTGCACTTTGATTGTCACAGAATACAATAGGAGTGCTGAAAGGAACTTTGAGTTCACCAAGATATGGGATTAGGGCCAAAATAAACTGCAGGCCCAGAAGTTGATCTTCTGTCATCAACATGAGATGCCCAGTCAGCATCAGAAGATAAGCCGCTCGTAGACGGGGTCTGAGTGCATTGTAATGAGTGTGTGAAGAGAATATAAAAAATTACTGGACGTAGCTCACATTGGGTGAACCAGGATAAACAATGTGTTATTTATCTTTCCCTTTCTCACTTTCTGTTTTTCTTGATTGTTGTGTGATTGCTTGGTACCAATACCACATAGACAAGTAAGTAAACTGTGTGAGAGGCAGTCTTGTAAATGAAAAGTGAAGGATCACATTTGTTTGCTACAAAACCAAACTGAAGTAATGTGAACTGAAGTCTTTCAAACCATTGTCTAGGAGCCTATTTGAGGCATAGAGAGCTCTGTTCAGTTTGCATACTAGTGCAGTGGAGTTTTGAAACCCTGGTGGTTGAGACATATAAACAGTCTCATGTAGAAAACCATTTAGAAAAGCATCGTTAACATCTAGCTGAGCAAGAGACCACTGATTAGTGATAGCTAATGTAAAAAGAAGTCTAATGGTTACAGGTTTACCTACAGGACAGAAAGTTTCAGAAAAATCAAACCAGCTACTTGATTAAAACCTTTTCCCACAATTCTTGCTTTGTACTTATTTATAGAGCCATCTGCATTTTCTTTTACTCTAAATACCCATTTGCAGCCAATAGGTTTTTCTGTCTGTAGGTAAAGAAACTAGATCCCAAGTGTGATTTTTTATTAAGGCATCATAATCCTGCTGCATAGCTGAAAGCCAATTAGGATCTTGCAAAGCTTGTTTAACAGACTTGGGCTCACAATGACCTAGCAGAAGAGTGGGATTTATTCTGGGTAAATGAATGCCAGACATAGATCTGGTTTGCCTAGGATGCGTGATCACAGGTCTGTGAGAAGAAATAGGATCCATAGATGAGGAAGTAGGTTCTGAACTGATACCTGGAACAGAAGCATGAGTAATAGGAGACTGATCTGTAGAGTTATGATCAGACGACTGTGTTGGATTAGAGGTGGGTATTTCTATATTAGACTGAGCTGGCTGATGAATAGGAGATGACTGTGAAGACACAGCAGGAGAGTGATCAGCATTGAAGAATGGGTGTGGACAGAAGTGGATGAGATATGGGTTTGAGTAGGTTGGGCTGTATTAGAATATGTAAATATACAACTGTGCATACAGTTTGTAATAGGATTATAGGGGCTGTTAGCTTTTGCTAACAACACCTCTAAGTGAAAAGATGTAATTGTAAGGACTGTTAGCTGTTGCTAACAGCATCTCTCAGTATCAGGCAGTTGGCCTTTGCTAACTGTACCCCTCTCTGTACAGCTGTCAGTTTCTGTTAGTTGTTAGTTAGTTGTTGGTTTCTGTTATAATTAGTTTTCTATTAAAGTTAGTTCCAGAGGTCTATAAATACTCTCTTTGTAACAAACTTCAACTAGCTTTTCATTTCTGAAAATAATATTCAAGGTTTCTCTCAGCTCTCTTTTCTTCTTCTCACTTCATCTAAAATGGTATCTAGAGTCAATTTTTTGCACTGATCTTTCATTGGTTTATTCAATCTTCCGTTCAGTTCGTTCAGTTCTGTCTTTGATTTTGAGATTTGTTCTCACGTGCTATTTCAATCAGTTTTGTTCGTTCGTTAAGTTTGGTTCTCGCGATTTGGTTGGTGTTTGGATCGCGATTGATTTCGTTTTTGTTCGTGTTTGGATCGCAACTGGTTTCTGTTCGATTTCGCTAAGTTCTATCATCATCATCGACTGGGTTCCTATTGTCAATTCATTCATCCATGGCTTCTGCTTCCACTCCGTCAAGTTTAGTCTCGCACTTGTTTCCTAATTCCATCGCTGAAAAGCTTGATGATTCCAATTATCTTCACTGGCGTCAACACGTAGAACCAGTGCTCAAAGCGCATAAACTTCAGCGTTTTGTTGTCAATCCTATTGTTCCTCCTCGTTATCTAACAGAGGATGATCGCACTACTGATAGAGTAATTAGTACCGAAATCATTTTGTATATGGTAGTATGCTGTCATGAGCACTATATAAAACCCAACTACGAGGCTTGGGAAGTTCAAGACCAAACACTTCTTGTTTGGCTCCAATCGACTCTCTCAAAGTTGGTTTTGTCGCGAGTTCTTGGATCTAATCATTCCTATCAGGTTCGGAAAAAGAGTCATGAACACTTCAGCTTTCAAACTAAGTCTTGTGCTCGTCATTTGAGGACTACGATGTGTGCAGTCTCGCTTACAGATAAATCAATGGATGAGTACTTGCGAAAAATTTAAAGGATATGTTGATGAACTTGCTGGTTATTAGAACATGTAATGTGCTGTTAGCTTTTGCTAACAGCACCCCTCTGTAATAAGGCTGTAGTTAGCACTTTGCTTATTGTACCTCTCTGCACAGCTGTCAGTACAGTTGTTAGTTAGTGGTTTTTCTGTTACTTTCAGTTAGTGAGTTAGCATCAGAATCAAGAGGTTATAAATACCTCATTTGTACAAAGCTTTATTAACTTTTCATATTTTGGAAATAAAATTCAGAAACACTTTTCTGTTTTCTCTTTCTCTTTCGTTCATTTTGTTCTACATGGTATCAAGAGCAAAATTTTTGCACTGATCGTGCAGTGCTTTTTGATCCTTCGTTCAATCCCTTTGTTTCTGTTCCTGTTTGGATTGTGCATCCTTCGTCCCAGGTTCTGCTCGTAATCGCATTAGTGTTCACTTCCCTGTTTTGCTATGAGGAATATGTCGATGCTGTCCTTGAAGGTCTTCTATCAGATTATGCACTTGTTATTTCTGTTATCGAAGGCAAGAAACGTACTCCAACAATTGCTGAAATTGAGGCCTTGCTCTATGGTCATGAAATGCGTCTGAATTGCTGAGTTCTCCTTCCTTGAACTACACTCAAGGATGCTCGCACTCTAACTCATACAGGTCAGGTGAATCTGGTGGTTTCAGGGGATCACATGGCCGCAATGGTGCTGGTCGTGGTGGTGGATCTGGTAGAGGTCGTGACAATGGCAAGTTTGCTAACTTCCGGTGCCAAATCTGTCTTAAATATGGCCATACTGCTAATGTTTGTCATTTCAGAACTGATATGAGTTTCCAGCCTCATGAATCTCTCACCTTCTTTGATCCTGCCACACTTCAGACGATTCCTTATTCATCTGGTTCTGCCAGGAATTCAAACACTTGGGTCAATCGTAATTCAAAACCTATGGCTCCAGTTTTTAACCAGCCAAGTGCTACTATGCTTACTAATTCCTCTTCTCCTGGTAATGGTCCCACTAACTCCACCTGGATTCCAGACTTTGGAGCTAGCTTTGATGTGACTGGTGAGTCACAACACATTAAGCAGTTCAATCACTTTGATGGCCCTGACCAGATATTCATAGGCAATGGTGAAGGTTTGAGTATCTATGGTGCTGGTTCTTTTGTGTCTCCTAATGATAATCTTTTCACATTTAAACTGCACAAGTTATTACGTGTTCCCTCAATCTCAAAAAATCTTTTAAGTGTGAGTCAATTTGCCAAAGATAACTCTGTTTTCTTTGAATTTCATCCTCATTTTTGCCTTGTGAAATCTCTGGAGACAAATAAGGTTCTGCTTCAAGGTTATGTTGGAGCTGATGATCTTTACTACTTTCAAGATCTCAAGCTCCAGAACACATCTCAACTTTTGTCTATTTCAACTCTTTCTTCAGCAAATAGCTTGTACAATTTATCCACTGTTTTCAATAAAATTTCTAAATTTTCTTCCAATTCTACTATTCCTTCTCCTAGTACAGTTAATCTTTGGCATGCTAGGTTAGGCCATCCTAATGGTCATGTAATGAAACTTGTTTTCAATAATTGTAATATTTCTCAATCAAATAAAATTGCATCAGAATTTTGTTTCTCTTGCTGTATGGGAAAGTGTCAGATTCCCTTCATCTAGCTTCACTACTGTTTACTCTCCTTTGGAACTTATATTCACTGACTTATGGGGACCCTCTTATTTAACTTCCTTTGCTGGGTTTAAATACTATGTATCTTTTATTGATGCCTTCTCTAGGTATACTTGGATTTTCCCCATAAAGTCCAAAGCTGAAACCATTTCTGTCTTTCAGGCCTTCAACTCTCAAGTTGAACTGCAACTTAGCACTAAAATCAAGAGTGTTCAATCTGATTGACGGGGTGAATACAGACCTTTCTCTACTCTTCTAACATCATTTTGTATCAGGCAGTTAGCCTTTGCTAATTGTACCCCTCTCTGTACAGCTGTCAGTTTCTGTTAGTTGTTAGTTAGTTGTTGGTTTCTGTTATAATTAGTTTTCT
>CM023941.1:13681055-13789707 GCA_013407115.1 Glycine latifolia | reverse complement strand
TTCCTGTATTGTAATTTATTTTGGATGGGTAGGTGTTGCCAAGAATCTTTTGGTGGTGGTGGTTTATATATCATTAAAAGAGGGATTATATTTTTTATTGGAGAATTTCACTTGTGAGGCTGAAAAAGAAAACAGACGAAAATGCAACAGATGTATTGTAAAAGAAGAAAAGGAGCAAAGTGGCTAAAAACTGCTGAAAAACTGTGAAACCTTTCTGGCTTGCATGCTGAAATTAATGAACTTTCACATCTTCATTCCCTTAAACAACCATGAAAAGATATCCAGTGGATGCCCATAAATAACCCAATCTCATGACATGTAAAGACAAGTAGATGTACTTAAAATGTAGGCATTCCTCTCCAACAATGTGCAGTAGAACCCTGTAAACCACACACTGCAAAACCTAATTCTGGTTCTTATTCTTGTTGTAGGCATATAACCTTCGCAATGTATTATAAGATAAACTGCTTTTAGGTGAAAGGATGTTTTTCCATCAAGAACACCAAACAAATAGCTGTAGTTTTTCTCTGTAGATGGCTGAAAAAATCCATGGTGCTCTACAACTTTGAAATGTTTACTATTATTAATTATTAATAATTAAATTGTTAAATATTTAATTTGATATATTTTTCAATTTGACCTTGGTGTTCAATCATTTAGGGTGCTTCCCCCTGTCAGAATGCAGAATGATAAACACATTGAATTACATGTTTATGAATTGTAAATAATGGATGTTCCTTCACTATAGGTTGTTTCATTTATTCTATTGTTTTCTTTTCCTTTTTGGAGATCTATTGTCTACATCAGGTAATGCCTGTTAGTGTTATGATTTTAACTGAATCTTCTAGTGCTTTCTGGGTTATATATGCTGAAGATGTGTTGTTGGGGCAGTCACTTTTCATTCATTATTTATTTCTGCTCATATTTTTGTTTCATTTTGATTATACATATTTGTTTAACATTTTTCTTGGTCATCAGGAGATACTTTTACTGACGGTTCAGTTAAATACACAATGACTTCTATGAATGTTCCTGAGCCAGTGATGTCATTAGCTGTACAGCCAGTTTCTAAAGATTCTGGAGGGCAAGTGAGTAATTTATTTTATGTAACACATCAACCCCCTGCCCTAGATTTGAAAAACATTGTATCACCTAATTGGATTTCTCTGTGAATTGCTTACAGTTTTCAAAAGCTCTGAATCGCTTCCAAAAAGAAGATCCTACTTTTCGTGTTGGCTTGGACCCGGAGAGTGGGCAGGTTATCTTTAACTTTTTTATCATTCTCTTTTAAGTAAAACATTATTGTTCGTATCTTGATTAGTAAATTTCTGTGGTTAGACAATCATTTCTGGCATGGGGGAACTGCATTTAGATATCTATGTTGAACGCATTAGGAGAGAGTATAAGGTACCCTTTTCATCCTCCACATATTTATTTTCTTTCTTGTTTGAAGCTGGCCAATGTTTGCTTCATCTGGAGTTTCATTCTGTTGTCTTTACCTGTTAAGGTTGATGCTTCAGTTGGAAAACCCCGTGTTAACTTCAGAGAAACTGTTACTCAACGTGCTGATTTTGACTATTTGCATAAGAAGCAAAGTGGAGGACAAGGTCAATATGGACGGGTAATTGGGTAAGTATTGATTAGTCATTCTTATTTTATTTGCTGTAAATATTATCTTTCCTTCAAGATAAATTTATGTACACATGCATGTATGCACCCAAGTTTTTTCAGTTGGGTTGCACAAATTTGAGCCAAAATGCATTGCTACCCATGCTATAGTTTAGAATCATGAAATTCGTCCAGAAACCATTGAATTGCTAAAACACCATAGTTCTGCCAGGCATTACTTGTGTATCTGATCAAATTGTATGACTTGAATCACAAGAAGTATAAATTAAGGAGAAATGTTATTTGTACAACAATTCATAAAACAATTTTTACAACAATATTTTTTTGTGTTTATCTCTCTCCTGAACATCATTTATTACATGTCATAATCATGGTACTCAAAATCGCAAGTTGGAGTGTAAGATCGTACGCTTTTACGATTTTCTTTAACCTGTATGAGTTCCTGTCTGGTGTAGATCTTATTTTCGCTGGATCGTGCTGGATTGCCATGGAAGATCGAAACTTGCAGCGGCACGGTGCTCATTTGCAAGTGCCTGTTTGGCTTGAATGTGGGTCGGGATTGCAACCCGGTATAAAAACCCGGAAATTTGCAGCCCAAAAAACCCTAGCGGCCCACCTCCTTCCTCCTTCTATTCTGAGTGGTTTTTTACTATGCCCCTTTTCCCTTTAAACCAAAATTTTACTGCACTCCACCCTAAAACAAAATCTACTGCCCACTTTTACCCAAAATTTTACTGTGCTCCATTTTCCCTTCCTAAACAAAAACTACCGCTCCAAAAACGAGACTCCCTTCACTTACTCCTCTGTTATCTCTTTCCAATTTCAGAACTGTTGAACAAAATGAACGAAAGAGAAAGAGAGAACAGAAAAAGTTTCTGAATATTATTTCCAAAATATGAAAAAGTTAATGAAGCTTTGTACAAATGAGGTATTTATAACCTCTCAATTCTGATACTAACTAACAGAAAGTAACAGAAAAACCACTGACTAACTGACAGCTGTACTGACAGCTGTGCAGAGGGGTACAAAAAGGAAAGTGCTAACTACAGCCTTATTACAGAGGGGTGCTGTTAGCAAAAACTAACAGCACATTACATGTTCTAATATCCCCCCTCAAACTCAAGGGGAAAATTTTTCAGAAGAAATATTTTTCACATTAGTTTGTTCTTGAGAAAGTCAAATCTGGCAGGAGAAAGTGGTTTGGTAAGAACATCAGCCCACTGATCCAGGGCAGGAATATGCACAATAGACAGTTGCTTGGCCAGAATTTTCTCTCGAACAAAGAAAACATCTATTTCCATATGCTTGGTGCGGCTATGAAACACTGGATTGTGAGCAATAGAGACAGCACTCTGATTATCACAAAAAATAGTAGGAGTAGTGAAAGAAACTTTTAACTCAGTGAAAAGGGCATGAATCCAGATCAATTCAGTGGAAGTTTGGGCTAAACTTCTGTATTCAGCTTCAGTGCTAGACCTTGCTGTAACTTTCTGCTTTCGAGACCACCAAGAGATTAAATTGGAACCAAGAAAAACAGCGGAACCAGATGTAGACCTTCTGTCATCCACATCAGATGCCCAGTCAGCATCACAAAAGGCATGAAGAACTAGAGGCTGACTGATATCAGCAGACCTGAACAGAAGCCCATGACCCACAGATCCCTTAAGATACCTTAAAATCCTCTTAACTGCTGCCCAATGAGACTCAAGAGGAGCAGCCATAAACTGGCAAACCTTATTTACTGCAAAACTGATTTCTGGTCTAGTGAGAGTGGCATATTGTAAGGCACCCACCACTGACCTGAACAAAGTAGGATCAGGAAATATATCAGCACCATGTTTAGATAGCTTACAGTTGGAAACCATGGGAGAAGAGATGGAGTGAGCTTCTGTCATGTTGGTTTTATGCAGCAAATCATGAATGTATTTGCTTTGGGTCATGAGAATGGAGCTGTTGGACAGATGCTTAACCTCAATACCCAAGAAATAATCCAAATGCCCAAGCTGCTTGAGTGAAAACACATGATTAAGTCTAGTGGTGAGCTGCTGAATTAGGCATTAGAGCTTCCAGTAATTATAATATCATCTACATAAACCAGTAGATAAACAGTGTGTGATTGATGGGTGTAAACAAAAAGAGAAGAGTCACATTTGCTCCCTATGAACCCAAACTGAAGTAGAGTGGACTTTAATCTGTCAAACCATTGCCTTGGAGCTTGTTTTAACCCATAAAGTGCCTTGTTAAGCTTGCAGACCAAGGTTTTATCTGTATTTTCAAAACTTGGTGGCTGTGTCATGTAGACAAACTCTTCAAGTAAGCCATTTAGGAAAGCATTGTTAACATCAAGTTGAAATAACTCCCACCCATGAGAAAGAGCAAGAGTGAGAACTATTCTAATAGTTACAGGTGAGAAGGTCTCATGAAAATCAAAACCCTGGACTTGGTGGAAGACCTTAGCAACTAACCTGGCTTTAAATTTATTGACAGAACCATTGGCATTTTCTTTAACTCTGAAAACCCACTTGCACCCAACAGCTTTTCTGTTAACAGGTAGAACAACCAACTCCCATGTATTATTTTTTAACAAAGCATCATATTCTTGTTTCATGGCAGCAAGCCAAGCTGAATCTGCCAGTGCTTGTTTCACATTTTTTGGTTCAGAATGAACTAGAAAAAGGGAAGGATGTAGTCTGGGATTATGCAGACCAGACTTGGACCTAGTTTGCATGGGATGACTGTTAACAGGAACAGAACTTGGTACAGAAGCAGATTCAGAAGAAGAATCAGTGACAACTGTGGAATATTCTAGAATATTAGAATTAGTTGTGGAATATTCTAGAGTATTAGAATTAATTGTGGAATATTCTAGAGTATTAGAATTAGTTGTTGAATATTCTAAAGTATTAGAATAAGTTGTATATAATGAACCCTTTGAGTTTCAATCTGAATAAGAAAAAAAGGAGTGTTCATATTACAATATGGTATCAGAGCCAGGTTTCTCTATTATCGTTCTGCAACTCTGAAACCCATTTTTTTGAAAAACCTTAAGTCATCTCTCTCTGCCATTTTCCATAAACACTATCTAGTCACCTCCAATCGTGTTTGTTCCTCTCCTTCACAGTAACTTATGGACTCTTCTTCATCCGGCATTTCTTCTGTTGCCTCTCCCCTTCAATATTTGTCACCTTCTGGAGACAATCCTGCTATGCAAATTACCAATCACCATATAAACGGTAAAAATTTTGTGCAATGGTGTCAATCTGTCAAGTTGTTTATCCAAGCGAAGGGAAAGATGGGGTATCTTGATGGAAGAAAGGAAAAACCCATTGAGGGTAAACCCGGTTATGATGATTGGGTGACTGAAAATGCCTTGGTCATGACATGGTTGACTAATTCTGACATCAGTCAAACATATTTGTTTCTTGATACGGCCAAGGAACTTTGGGACGCTGTTAAAGAATATTATTCTGACTTCGGAAATGCTTCTCAAGCTTTTGAACTCAATACCAAGGTGAGAGACTTACGTCAAGGTGGGATGACTGTTACTGAATACTTTCTTGCTTTAAAAACCCTGTGGCAGTAGTTGGACCTTTATGATGCAACAGACCTTCAAGGTTTAGAAGCTAATTCAAAGTTTAAAAATTATGTTGAGAAAAGGCGTCTCTATGATTTTCTTGCTGGTCTTAATCATGATCTTGATGATGTTCGTGGAAGAATATTGGGGCAGAACCCGTTACCATCTCTTGCTGCTGCTTTTTCCGAGGTGCGACTAGAGGAGCTTCGTCGGAAAGTTATGTTGGGTGACAAGGACTCTAAGTCCTCTGATGTATCTGCCCTTGTTGCAAAAAATACTGCTCATCACTCTGTTGATTCAAAACGTACTGACCGTTGGTGCACTTATTGCAATAAGGGTGGTCACACTCTTGAAAAATGCTGGGAAATTCATGGCAAACCACCAAACTGGAAACAAAAGGGGCAGAACAAGAGTTGTGCTTATCAAGTCTCTTCTAATAATACGAGTGAGGAGCTTCGTGCCTCTCCTAATTCTGATGGTGTTTTCATCTCTAAGGCTGAGTATGAGCAATTTCAGAAGGTGATGCCTCAATCTGCTGAAGCAACTAGTCATGTTGCTCAACAAGGTACGACATTCCATGTTGATTGTAGTAATCGTTGGATTCTTGATTCAAGGGCTTCTGATCATATTACAGGTAATGCAACCTTGTTTTGTTCTTATACCCCTTACTATCAACTGTCACGAATAAGAACAGCCGATGGCAGCTTCTCTACTATTGCTGGAAAGGGATCCATTAAAATTTCTGAACACATTACTTTGAACTCAGTCCTTCATGTTCCCTCTCTTACTTGTAACCTCATCTCTATAAGCAAACTTACATCTGAGTTAAATTGCGTTGTTAAATTCTCTGTCCATGCTTGTGATTTTCATGAACAGGACTCAGGGCTGAAGATTGGCAGTGCTAGAGAGGAAGAAGGGCTTTACTATTTTGAAAAGGATCCTAATGAAACAAAAGTTTTTGCGCACCACTCATTATCTTTGTTTGATGGTTGCAATGATGTTTTGTTGTGGCATCGTCGGTTAGGACACCCAAATTTCTTTTATCTTCAAAAGTTGTTCCCAAACTTATTTATCAATAAAAAACCCAGTTCTTTTTCTTGTGATATTTGTCAGTTTGCAAAGCATTCTCATGTTTCTTATCCTCCTAGAGTTCATCATGATTTTTCTCCATTTGCCTTGATTCATAGTGATATATGGGGACCAGTCCGTGAGAAAAATGTCTCCGGTGCTCGTTGGTTTATTACTTTTATTGATGATCATTCTAGGGTATGTTGGGTATATCTTTTAAAGGATAAGTCAGATGCTGCATCCACCTTTAAAAACATTCATGCTATGATTCAAACTCAGTTCCAGACCTCTATCAAAATTCTTTGAACTAACAATGGTACTGAATATTTTAATTCTATTCTTGGAGACTATCTCACCCAACATGGTATTCTCCATCAAAGTTCTTGTCCTAACACCCCTCAACAAAATGGGGTGGCTGAAAGAAAAAATAGACATCTTCTTGAAGTTGCTCGAGCTCTTTTATTTACCATGCATGTCCCTAAATATCTATGGGGGGAAGCTGTCTTGTATGCATCATATCTCATCAATCGGATGCCTTCTCGTGTCCTAAATTTTCATTCCCCTTTATCTTGTCTGACCGACACCTTTCCTTTTTTTCAGGCTCATTCTTCCCTTCCTCTCAAGTTGTTTGATTGTGTGGCTTTTGTACATGTTCCTCCCCATCAAAGGTCCAAGCTTGATCCTAAGTCTATTTGATGTGTCTTCATAGGATATCCTCCTAACCAAAAGGGTTACAAATGTTACTCACCCTCTCTCCGTAAGGTCTTTTTATGAGACACAATCTTTTTTTCCTTCGACTTCTCTTCAAGGGGAGTCTATTGGGGTAGATGAAGATAAGTCTTGGAAACCAAATGAGTCTGTTGTTCTACCTTTGCCTTTGGAGACAGGGGGAGTTATTGTGCAGGAGATAGGGCGAGCTACTGTGCCAGAGACTGAAGATCCTCCTGGTAAATGGGGAAAAATTTACAGCAGGCGAAAAACACTTCAGGAGCCTCTAGACTGCCAAGATTCTGACTTGAGTCCTAGTTCCAACAACCCAATACCTGAATGCACTAATGCAGCCGACCTAAATTTCCTATTGCTCTTCGAAAAGGTATCAGATCTTGTACTGCTCACCCTATTTCTCATCATATCTCGTATGAAAAGTTATCCCCAGGTTTTCGAGCTTTCAACACTATTTTAGACAGTACAACAATACCAAAAAACATCCAAGAAGCACTTGATGACCCAAAATGGAGGAATGCAGTCTTTGAAGAAATGGATGCACTTAAAAAAAATGGAACTTGGGAATCTGTAGCATTACCCAGAGGAAAGAAAACAGTTGGTTGCAAGTGGGTGTTCACAATAAAATTTAATGCAGATAATAGCATCAACAAGTATAAGGCAAGATTGGTTGCTAAGGGATTCACTCAGACTCATGGGATAGACCATCAAGAAACATTTGCCCCAATTGCCAAACTTAACACTATCCGAGTTCTACTATCATTTGCTGCCAACCTTGATTGGCCCTTACAACAATTAGATGTAAAGAATGCCTTCTTGAATGCAGATTTACATGAAGAAGTTTATATGGATCCACCACCTGGTTTTGAAAAAGGAGACGGATCAGTATGCAAGTTGAAGAAGTCTCTCTATGGGCTTAAACAATCCCCTAGAGAGTGGTTTGAGAAGTTTACCCAAGTTGTGAAGGGAAGAGGATTCCTCCAAGCTCAGACTGATCATACTCTATTTTATAAACACTCTGATGGTAGCAAAATTGCTATTCTCATTGTTTATGTTGATGACATAATTGTCACAGGAAATGATTGTGAGGAGATAAACTCTTTGAAGCAGTGTAGCTGATCAGTTTGAACTGAAAGATCTTGGAGTTCTCAAATATTTCCTTGGCATGGAGGTTGCTCGTAGTAAGGCAGGAATTTCTTTAACTCAGAAGAAATATATTCTAGACTTGTTGCAAGAAACAGGAATGCTTGGGTGCAAGCCAACAGAGACTCCAATTGATCCTAATATTAAATTGGGAATTGAAGATGGAAAAGAAGTTGACAGAGAACAGTACCAGAGGTTGGTAGGGAAGTTGATATACTTATCTCACACTCGGCCTGATATTGCATTTGCAGTTAGCATGGTTAGTCAATTCATGCATTCTCCTAAGGAAAAACACCTTAGTGCAGTTTATAGAATCCTCAAGTACCTCAAAAACACCCATGGTCGAGGAATGTTCTTTCAAAGGGGACACAAGAGGATGATTGAAATCTATACAGATGCAGATTGGGCTGGCTCGGTAATGGACCGAAGATCCACTTCAGGGTATTGTACCTATGTCTGGGGAAATCTTGTGACCTGGAAAAGTAAGAAACAAACAGTTGTTGCCAGAAGCAGTGCAGAAGCATAATTTCGGGCTCTAGCCCATGGTATTTGTGAAGGAATCTGGTTAAAAAGACTTCTTGAGGAATTGAAGATCTCTTATTCCCTACTCGTCAGATTGTATTGTGATAATAAGGCTGCTGTCAGTATTGCTCAAAATCCAGTTCACCATGACAGAACTAAACATGTGGAGGCTGATCGTCATTTTATCAAAGAAAAATTGGAGGATGGTAGTGTATGTTTGTCATATATACCTACCAAAGAATAGACGGCGGATATTCTTATCAAAGGATTACACTAGTCCACCTTTGAGGGTTTAATTAGCAAGTTGGGAATGATTAATATATATCTCCCAACTTGAGGGGGGAGTGTGGAATATTCTAGAATATTAGAATTAGTTGTGGAATATTCTAGAGTATTAGAATTAGTTGTTGAATATTCTAGAGTATTAGAATTAGTTGTTTAATATTCTAAAGTATTAGAATAAGTTGTATATAATGAACCCTTTGGGTTTCAATCTGAATGAGAAAAAAAGGAGTGTTCATATTACAATAACAACAGTATTTTCAGAGGAACTATTCTGCACAGACCCAGATTCAACAGTGGTGATAGGTTGAGAAACAGAGAGAAAAACAGTAGGATTAGTACCAGAAATAGGTGAAAATCCAGGGGGAACACTGGGAGCAGGAAGAGAATGAGATGAGGAGGGCTGAGGCTGTATAGAAGTAGACAACCCAGCAGGTGGAGACAGATTTGGACTTAGACTGAAATATGAATCAAAATGTTTTTCAGAACTTGAACATTTAGGAAACATTTCAGAATAGGGAAACCTCACCTCATTGAACAAAACATACTTAGATATGTAAACTCTACCAGAAGGAGATAAACATTTGTAGCCTTTATGAGAATTAGAGTACCCTAAAAACAGACATTCTTGAGACCTGAAATTCAGCTTGTGAGTATTGTAAGGTTTGAGAAGAGGAAAGCAAGCACAACCAAAGGTTTTTAGAAACTTAAAATCAGGACTTTTGTGAAAAAGTGTGGTAAGAGGAATGTCAAAGTTAAGAGAGGCAGTAGGAAGCCTATTGATTAGATAGACAGCTGTACTAAAAGCATAATCCCAAAACTGCAGGGGTAAGGAAGCATGATACAAAAAGGTAAGACCCAAATCCACTATGTGTCTATGTTTTCTTTCAACCACACCATTTTGATGATGTGTGTGAGGACATATAACTCTATGAGAAATACCATAGGATGATAAAAGAGTAGAAAAAGCCTGTATTCACCCCCCAATCAGATTGAACATTTTTTATTGTGGTGCTAAGTTGCAATTCAACTTGAGTTTTGAAAGCCTGAAAAACAGAGATGGTTTCAGCTTTGGTTTTTATGGGAAAAATCCAAGTAAATTACTTATAACCAACAAAGGAGGTTAAATGAGAGGGTCCCCACAAATCAGTAAATATAAGTTCTAAAGGAGAATAAGTGGAAGAGGAGGGAGAGGAGGGTAATCTATGCGATTTACCCATACAACAGGATGCACAAAAATCTGAGACATTTTTATTAGACTGTGAAATATTACAATGATTGAGAACAAGCCTCATTACATGACCATTGGGATGGCCTAACTTATTGT
Source organism: Glycine latifolia (assembly GCA_013407115.1). Lineage (NCBI taxonomy): Eukaryota > Viridiplantae > Streptophyta > Magnoliopsida > Fabales > Fabaceae > Glycine > Glycine latifolia. Next base: position 13,779,439 of record CM023941.1, on the reverse strand, counting down.
GCCAAACATTGACATTACAAGGAAAGGAAACATCAGATTTTATATTTTTTGATGAATCAGCAGAAGTAGATAAAAGCTGAGGAGAAATATCCTGAAGCTTGAGATTATGAAAGTAATAGAAACCATCAGCTCCAACTGATCCTTGAAGCAAGGTTTTACTTGTTTCCTGAGATTTTACAAGACAAATGTGAGGATGAAACTCAAAGAAAACAGAATTATCCTTGGCAAATTTACTGACACTTAACAAATTTATTGAGATGGAAGGAACATGCAGTAATTTTTGTAATTTAAAGGTGAAGTGACTGTCATTAGGAGAAATAAAAGAAGAGGTACCAGCACCATAGATACCTAATCATTCACCATTGCCAATGAATATTTGATCAGGACCATCAAAGTGATTAAACTGTTTGATATGCTGAGATTCTCCAGTGACATGGAAGCTGGCTCCAGAATCTGGAATCCAGGAGGAATGATCAGCACCACACCTAGGAGAGGCAGTATTTGTAAGCATAGCACTAGGCTGAGTAGGGACAGAAGCTGCAGACTTCAAATTAGGATTAACCCAAGTATTAGAAGACCTGGATGAACCAAAGGTATAAGGAATGGGCTGAGAAGTGGCAGGATCAAAAAAGGCTAAAGATTCATGAGGCTGGAAGTGTGTATCAGTCCTGAAATGACACACATTGGCAGTGTGCCCATATTTGAGACAGATTTGGCACTGAAAGTTGGCAAATTTACCATTGCCATGTCCTCTGCCAGCCCCTGTACTGCCACAGCCATAGTTATTCGAACCTCTGAAATTCCCAAAATTACCAGCCCTATGTGAATTGGAAGGTGAGTATCCTTGAGTATAGTTCAAGGAAGGAGAACTCAACAGCTGAGTTTCTTTATTATACCGATTTAAACACGACTCATGACCATATAGTAAAGCCTCAATTTCAGCAATTGATGGAGTTCTTTTCTTGCCTTCAATAACAGTGATAACAGATGCATAATCTGAAGGAAGCCCTTCCAGAATAGCATCAACATACTCCTCGTGGCGAACTGGAACACCTACACCAGCAAGCTCATCCACAAAACTTTTAATTTTTCTCAGATACTCATCCATAGTCCTGTCAGAAAGAGACACTGCACGCATGACAGTTCTTAATTGTCGAGCCCTGGACTTGGTATGAAGACTGAAGTGTTCATGGATCTTTTCCCAGACCTGATAGGAATGGTTGGATCCAAGAACCCTTGAAAGGACAGGCTTGGAAAGCGTAGACTGGAGTCAAACAAGCAGAGTTTGGTCCTGAACTTCCCAAGCCTCAAATTCAGGACTGACCTGATCCGCAACACTGTCCTCCTCTGTGAGATATCAAGGAGGAATAATTGGATTAACCACAAAGTGCTGAAGTTTGTGTGCTTTCAATACTGGTTCCACGTGTTGACGCCAATGGAGATAATTGGAATCATCAAGCTTTTCAGCTATGGAGTTGGGAAAGGAATTCGAGACCAAACCAGAAGGAGCGGAAGCGGAAGCCATTAATGAACAGTGAACACGCACAGAAACACAAACAGAAAGAAACAAACAAGACGAGCTAAACAGATTCACCAAGAACCAGTCACGAACAGAGAAAAAGCCGAAACTTACTTCAAACAGCACAGAAACTGCCGAAAAGAGAAACCCAAGCACCAACAGGACCAATTGCAAGCTCACTAACAAACAGGAGCAATTGCGATGAACAGTAACGCGATATGAACAGTACGTGGAATGAACAGTGCGTGATAATCAAACTGAGATCAATCACAACAGAACACGATAACGAACTCAACAGAATGCACTGCACAGTCAATGCAAAAATTTCGCTCTTGATACCATGTTGAACAAAATGAACGAAAGAGAAAGAGAAAACAGAAAAAGTTTCTGAATATTATTTCCAAAATATGAAAAAGTTAATGAAGCTTTGTACAAATGAGGTATTTATAACCTCTCAATTCTGATACTAACTTACTAACAGAAAGTAACAGAAAAACCACTAACTAACTGACAGCTGTGCAGAGGGGTACAAAAAGGAAAGTGCGAACTACATCCTTATTACAGAGGGGTGCTGTTAGCAAAAACTAACAGCACATTACATGTTCTAATAAGAACCCACGATCCCTTTCACTTTCTCCCGTTTTCTCTTTCAAGCTTCAGCACCCACAATACTCTTCCTAATTCCCTCTTTTCTTTTTCAGTTCAGCACTCCCTCTCAGTTTTCCGTACTTCCTCTCATCTTTTTCATCACTCTTCTGTTCTGTTCCCACTCATCTGTTTGTAGCTAGGAAAGGCATACTGTTTTGAAACTAGGATGGGAATTGAAATGGGATTGCTATTTTGTAACTAGATGGGCTTGCTATATGATTATATATGCATATTGTACTGTTTTTTTTGCATCTGATGTTGAATTGAAGTTTAATTATATATCTTTCAAGCGTCATATTCTGATTCATTTTAGTTTATATATGCACATATCTATGATTATAGGTGCATATATATGAATTTGATAATTTGTAGGATCTTACAATCTGTGTTATGATATCCCGATTACGATCCTTACTCCTCTTCCCGATCTACTACTGTTTACTCTCCTTTAGAACTTATGTTCACTGACTTATGGGGACCCTCTCATTTAACCTCCTTTGTTGGGTTTAAATACGGTCTTTTATTGATGCCTTCTCCAAGTCCAAAGCTGAAACCATTTCTGTTTTTTAGGCCTTCAAAACTCAAGTTGAATTGCAACTTAGCACTAAAATCAAGAATGTTCAACCTGATTGGGGGGGGTGAATACAGACCTTTCTCTACTCTTCTAACCTCCTTTGGTATCTCTCATCGACTCATTTGTCCTCATGCTGATCATCAAAATGGTACTGTTGTTGGGCCTAGGGTTTATTATTTGTAGTTTGGGCTTTAGCCCATGAATAACTACGGTGCTTAGGGTTTCTAAGCCTATATATTTCCTTATAATCTGAGTGCATTGTAACGAGTGTATGAGGAGAATATAGAGAAAAGTTGGACGTAGCCCACATTGGGTGAACCAGGATAAACACTGTGTGTTATTTTTCTTTCCCTTTCTCACTTTCTGTTTTTCTCGATTGTTGTATGATTGCTCGGTACCAACACAGAAAACACAGACATATAGTGGGTTTGGGACTCACTTTGTTACATCATGCTTCTTTACCCCTACAATTTTGGGACTATGCTTTTACTACTGCTGTTTACCTAATTAATAATAGACTACCTACTGCCTCTCTTAACTTTGCTATTCCTCTCACCACTCTTTTTCATAAGGATCCTGATATTAAATTCCTTAAAACATTTGGCTATGCCTGTTTTCCACTACTAAAACCTTACAATACTCAAACTGAATTTTAGATCTCAAAGAGTGTTTTTTTTTAGGGTATTCTAACTCTCACAAAGGTTACAAATGTTTGTCTTCATTTGGCAGAATTTATATCTCAAAGGATGTCTTGTTTAATGAGTTGAGGTTTCCTTATTCTGACTTATTTCCTTCATACTCTAATTCTGTAAAAAATCTGAATTCCTATTTTAGTTTGACTCCCAATCTGTCTCCACGTGCTGTGTTGTCAACACCTTTACACACTCAGGTTTCTCCCTATATTTTATGTATGTCTAACCTCATTAGACATTTATTTTTCCCAATCTACCTTGCAATGAAACTCACTCTTCAAGATCTCTTCAAGAACTAGAGCTCTCACTCAAGATGTGAAGCAAAAATGGCGTGAAGTAGCTCCAAAGAATTCAGCAATGGAAGATGGATTGAGACAAGGAATGAAGATGGATGACGCCATGGAGAAGCTCTCCAATGAGTCTAGGAAGAATCATCACAATAGCATTGAGAAGCCATTGATAAGATTCAAGAAGTTCTTGCACAAGAGCAAGAGAGAAACTCACAAGAAAATTCAGCTTTCTTATTAATTTAACCAAAAAATGTGTACAATATGTTTGGGCTGGCCTTATATAACCACGAAAATGTTAGCTAAATGCAAGTGAAATGACAAATGAAATGAAGCTTGAGGTGCAAGCTAAGGAAGCTTGAGGTGCAAGCTAAGGAAGCTTGAGATGCAAGCTAATGAAGCTTGTGGTGCAAGCTAATGAAACTTGAGGTGCAAGCTTCTCATATGATGACTCAGCCACATGTCAATGTCAGCCATGTGCATTTTACAAGCTTACATTGGTGCTAAAAAAATTACATACAAGTGTACCTACACTTATTTACACAATTGTCACTAAAGGATTGTCACTACTATTGCCACTAAAAGGTGCTAGAAGCTCTTGAAGGGCTTGAGTTCTAGCTCTCTTCATGGGTCTTCTAAAGCTAACCAAAGGAAGTTCTTCAAGTTCTCCTTCTTGGCCTTGAGCTTGCAATGGACCTCCATCACTCTCACCCCCCTTCTGTACCTCTTGTTCCTCCTGGTTTTTCTCCCATATCTTTTCATCACCCTACTGTTTCTTCCCCTGTATCTCAACCTGTTACTGTTGCTGACTCTATCCCTGACCCACATACTTCTTCAGAAGTTATTGCTGTCACTGAATCCTCTTCTTAGTCGGATCCAGCACCTAACTCAATTCCCATTAACAATCATCCTATGCAAACAAGGTCTAAATCTGACATTCATAATCCTAGACTACACTCTTCACTGTTTCTTGTTCATTCTGAACCAAAATATGTAAAACCTTGGCAAACTCAGATTGGAATATGTAATTATACAACTGTGCAAACAGTTTGTAATAGGACTATAGGGGCTGTTAGCCTTTGCTAAGAGCACCTCTAAGTGTAAAGTGGTAATTGTAAGGGCTGTTAGCTGTTGCTAACAGCACCTCCAGCACCTCTCCATCAGGCAGTTAGCCTTTGCTAACTGTACCCCTCTCTGTGCAGCTGTCAGTTTCTGTTAGTGGTTAGTTAGTTGTTGTTGGTTTCTGTTATAGTTAGTTCAAGGGATTATAAATACCCTCTTTATAACAAACTTCAAGTAACTTTCATTCTTGAAAATAATATTCAGAGTTTCTTTCAATTCTCTCTTTTCTTCTTCTCACTTCATCTAAAAGGGTGAGATACACAAGTATTATTATCAAATATATCTTAGTCTTAACTGAGTCATTTGTTTATGGCATTTTACACATGAACAGATGATCATATATGTTATCATGTCATTTAATTTTTTTTTACTTTTCAATTTGGAAGAAGATAGTTGTGGTTGCACAGCTTCCCTGATCCCATTTATTTCTTAATGATATATATTGTATTCAATGTGTTTGCAGGTATATTGAACCACTTCCTGCAGGGTCATCAACTAAGTTTGAATTTGAAAACTTGCTTGTTGGTCAAGCTATTCCATCAAATTTTATCCCTGCAATTGAGAAGGGTTTCAAAGAAGCTGCCAACTCGTGAGTAAAAATTAATCATTACTTAACCATGCATTCTACTTCTAATTTTTGTGACTCATCATGTAGTGTGTTGTCCTCTATAAATGTAATGATCTAGATTTTTTTTTTTTTTTTAGTTTATACAATTTGGTCTTGCTTGTATTAAACTTATATTTGGTATGACAAACTCAATTTCTCTCTTCCATATAGTGGTGCCTTAATTGGACATCCAGTTGAAAATCTCCGAGTTGTCTTGATAGATGGAGCTGCCCATGCTGTTGATTCCAGTGAACTTGCGTTTAAGTTGGCTTCTATCTATGCTTTTAGACAGGTCCTTCTCATTTCTGTTATCCATATTTCGTTTTATAAATGACACTCATCACTCCCAGTAAGCATCTATTGGTTCCTTCAGTGATTGACTAATAATTCTTTGATAATTTGTGGTGCTTTTGTAACAGTGTTATGCAGCTTCCAGACCGGTTATATTAGAACCTGTTATGCTTGTTGAGCTGAAAGTACCAACAGAATTTCAGGGAGCTGTTGGTGGTGACATCAACAAGTGAGAGTTCTTTACTTTTTTAACTGTATATTGTGGCAAATTTTCAGAATCCTGACATAGTTTTATAACTCATGTAAAGGAGAAAAGGTGTGATTGTTGGAAATGATCAGGAAGGAGATGATTCTGTTATTACTGCTCATGTAAGTACCTAACTTATCTCTTAAAAAGTATTGTAATTTTTAACGACTTTTGTAGTTAGTTATGGTTGACCGGAGAAACAACAATAGCCTTATCCCACTAGATGAGTTTGGTGGTTATATGGATCACACGATGCTATTAGGCTTGGTCAAAAACTATATTTTCAAGAGTAAATATGCTATTAGGCAAGCTCGTTTCAGGAAAATACGACTTTGGTTCTTGATGTGATACTGGATTATCCTGTGTGAAAGCTAAATATGCCAATTAGCCTTAATAGTTTCTGCTATTAAGCCTCAACAATCACTAATAGCATTTTGGGTTTGGATCTGCAACTGGGAAAACAATTGATTTATTGCTAGAACTTTAAAGTACAGATGAGAGCATCCTCTAATGTTAAGGTGCAATTATAGGGGTTAATGGGGATTAAAACCTGGTTGTAAAATTGTTATTTTGGATGATTGGAAATCTCCTGTCCAATGATTATATACTGTCACGTTGAAGTATTAATGTAGTGCATGAACGGTGAACAGAGCTATAACCTGTCTATTTGTCATTGCTAAATAGGTTGCTGTTATTAATTATTTCAGGTCCCTCTTAACAATATGTTTGGATACTCTACAGCTCTTCGCTCAATGACACAGGTGTGTGTCATGCCACTCGAGAATATTTCGTGTTTTGCTGTTAATTTGTGTGTGGTTTTTAATTTCCTGGTTGTTCTTTAATAACTGCAGGGCAAAGGTGAATTCACAATGGAATACAAGGAACACTCACCAGTTTCTCATGATGTACAGACGCAACTGATAAACACGTACAAGGGTAATAAGGAAGGTGAATAATCAGCTTTTGTCGAAGTACATGATAAAAAAATTTATGACAATCACTTACTAAAACAAAAAAAGTTGTGACCATAATATAGGATATAGGCTTGAATTGATTCATTTTCTTAGAGGGTCAACCAATTTTGGAAAGCAAATAAAAGTTACTGCAATTTTGATAATATGGTGTACGAATAATTTATTTATATCTCAGGTAGTTAAATGGTTATGGATCCTAACTCCTAAGTGTAAGTTACACATGTTCGTATTTGTCGATGAAGATGACTTCTTAGATTGTTGATTAAGAGCTCTTCGATATGTAATTTTATGTTCATTACGATTCCATTACATTCTACGAATTTTGTACTTTAACTACTACGTACTTGGTTTTATTGGTGGCAAGTTGGTTGTTTGGTTGGAGGGGGGAGATTCGGAAACTGGAAAAACCCTTTTTCTCGTGTTTTTCTTTAGGGCGGGGTCTGATTTTTAAATGTTTGATTAAATGAAATTTGTGAATATTATAAATTATTTTTCTCATTCTTCAAAACAATCGGGGGAAATTTCATTTCATTCTTCTATTCGTTCACTTATATGTTTATCTTCCTATTTTCATTTTCCTTGTCTATTTCATCTCATTGTGTTAGCTTGTATATTAGAAATGGAGCAAAATTAGACAATTGTTAAACATACCTGCCTTAGTTACACCTCCTTTTATTGTTATTAAATTTACTTAAATAATTTCATCTCTTCCCTCCCTCCCTCCTATCCAATTATTATAAACAGCAGTTTTTATTTTTGTCCTCATGCCTCAAATCTCAATCCAAAATTTTAATCTCAATAAAACAAAAATAATGAATATCGTACATACTTTCATAGCGTATACCGGAGAGAAAATAAAAATTGCTTTACACTATCAATTAATTTCACTCACTAAATTAATTTGACCCTCTAATTCACATAATTGAATTGATGCATGCTACTGCCTTTTACTGGCAATTGATCTTAACAAAATATAATAAAACTCCTAATGGATGTATGGCTAAACGGTGCAGTGAAATGTAGAAGTAACTTAATGTCTAAGAACAAAATTAACGGTGCCATACAACTGCATAGGTGGTGCTTTCTAATTTCTTCATGCGTTGTAGCTTGAGGATCCGGATTTCTTGCAGTTGGAGGAAGCACATAGTCACAGTCAGACGGTTCTAATCGTCTGATGAAGATCCAACTGTTCATAAACTATTTTTGTAAAATCAACTTAAAAAAAAATACCTTTAAAATATTAACCATCTGATTAAATCAAACGATCCACATTTACGACTGCTTGAATGCAAGTAATCTATTTCCCTTTCTTCGAAAGGTGCAATGGTGGATTTCAAGGCTGTGCAACAACATAAGAATTTTAAATCAAGCATTACACCTAAGGCTTGATTTAAAATTCTTAACTGACATTCGACATGCCTCTCTTCTTCCATTACAGCACACTTTATTTCCCTTGAGTGTATGATCACTTAAATACTATTCTACAGATTGTTTGTTCTTTTTATCAATAAATATTAGTTGTTAGTTTTTGTTATAGCGGAAGAAACTCAAACTCTCTCCTCTCTTCAACTATCAAGTCAATCTTATAATTCTTCACTATCTATTGTTTGTAATACTAGGATCAGAGATAAGGAGTAAGGTTATTTATGTAAATTTAATAACAAAACAATAAAATAGGGAGGTACATTGCTAACAAAGGTAGGTATATTAAAACATTACTATAGAAACTAATTTATGTAAAATCTGTAAAGGTAAGATAGAAGAGAGATATTTTGAGAAATAAAAAGAAAAACAAAAACAGAAGGGGGGTGAATAGCACAAGATATGAGGCCATATTAGAAATGGACCAAAATTATGTCCCTAATAGGTTTGAAAGTTTTGTGCGTGCCTAGGTGTAGCCAGTTCAGGATCCAAATGAATATTAATCTTTAAATTAGTCCTCTATTGTAGTCTCTAAAGTTTTACAAATCTTTTAATAAATTTAAATTTTTGAATATTTTATTTCATTTTATTTTACTTTTTTATATTTGTACTGTCATTTTATGTATGAAAAAAGACTAAAAGTAATAACTTTTATAAATAAGAAATTAACAAAAAATAAGTTTAAAATCTAAAACTAAAATGACAGTACGGATTAATTTAGAATTTAATCTTCATGCAATCTTAGAGAACCAATTTAGAATTTAGCTCGTAAATAAAGGGATTCATGAATAGTTTTACGGATTAATTCCACATTTGTAGGATGTCGGGGTGGTGATGTAAAAGGCTGAGAGTCAGGGTGAAGCCTTATATTTGGTACCCCAAAGATTAAAACGAAGAATTGTGCTTCCTACACTGTATCATTTTCTTCATACACTATATGATAATCGTGTAATACCGAAAATACCCCTGGCATTATTTTAATTAGGTTTAGTGTTTTAAACAGCTTTTGTCTTTTTCTTTTTCGTTCCTTCGTCCTCAGCAGCAGCTGCACATGGCTTTCCTCTTCTTGGTCGTTTGGCGCTGACGTGGTGGCATTGGTCCTGTGCGTGGTGGTCGTTGGATTTGCAGGTGGTTAGTGGTCGTCTTTGCGCCGTTGGTGGTGGTGTTTGCATCACGGTGAGCGTCTTTTGCTGTCACGGGGTCATTACGGGTTGGTTAATCCATAGGGGTGATATGGATTAGACAATCCGTAAGAATGGTTTGGGGAACATACAGATTATACAATCTGTATGCTTCATACGAATTTTGTAATCCGTATGAAGCTTACGAATTGCATAATCCGTATCATCCCTTTTTTTAATTTTTTTAAAAATTGCAATTTGAAAGTAGGAGCTTTTTCATATTATTATGGTTAATTTGAGAAAGTACAATGAACTGGTTGATGAATTACTGAATGTGGTATGGAATATTGATTTTAGTTTGATGTTTGTGACAATTCTATTATGTTGTAATACTCCTTTTGCTCTTGTATAGTGAAGACCTTAGTTGTTTCAATTGATCCTTTATGTTTACCTTAGTGAAAAAAAATTGTTATTTATGTTTAATGAGCATTCTTGCAAACCAAAGCAAAAGACCTATGGCTATTGGATTTGCTCATGAACAAACTCTTGATACAATTTATGGCTTGCAAGCTTTCACCAAGTTTGGAATTGTACTCCTATAAGACACAAGACAAAATCTGAAAATCTACTCAATCTCTTAGATTAGTAGTAAGTCACTATGTTGTCAGTGAACAAAAAAGTAGCAAAGAATATTCACTAAACCAAGAAAATAAAATTAAAATAGAAGAATAACAAGCTAGGTTAGATATGTCTTAGCTCTTGATACATAGGCTAGAATGGGTTTGCACTTTCTGTCCTCTCTAACCCACATGAGCTATTTAACACTATCAAAAAGCATCTTGACTGCTAGAAGCTTATGAATTGTCAAGGATTCTGAAATAAATTTTTTAGGGAAATTGAAACACTAATACAAAAGCTTGACAAAATTAACATATTTTAGTTCCAAGAATCACAACATGCTGCATTGTCTGTTATGTTATCCTCTTATTCATTTGCTGCAATGAGACAATATAGATTACTCATAAAATATAAAATCATCATGAATTTGATTGTATTTGTATCTGACAAAACTTTGGTGAAGCTATATAAAAATAAACTCATGCTGGAAAATTGTTCCTAATGGTACTGTACATGAAGTATGAGCTACAAAGACATTCAACAAAGTACATGTTCTCTTCACAGCTTAGAGATTGAGTAGATTTTCATATTTGTAAATCTGATAGTTTAGTCATTTGGAACTGTTTAGGTGTGGTTTTGTGTGTTAAATATGACAACCTTTGAAGCAATAAAAACTAATCCTAATAGTTTGATCATTATCCTTTGAATTATGGTCAAGACTTTGGATCATTGTCCTTTGACTCTTGTTGTTAGTTTGATGTTTTCTTTATATTGTCATTTTAGTTTGATGACTATGTGTGAATAATTCCTCAATTGAAAAAGCTGTCGTCTTATTATTGGTACAGGATATGGTGAAAACGCTAAATTTGCATAAAGCTCTAGGAGAGTTGTAGATCGAGCATTTGGAACACATGATGCTGATAATACAGAGGAAGGCGTTGAACACCGTAGGCCTACCGCCTCTGCCCGAAGACGATGAGCAACTGGTTCTATTGCTGAGGAACCAGTTGCTCAGGAAGAGCAGGTTGAGCCAGATACCTATGTGGCAGATGACATAGGTAGTGAGTCAGAAGGTTTTCCAGGTGTCCCGGATGACTGTTCGATTTTGAAAGGCTATGGTAACCACGTCGCGCTTAGGGTGTGGGCTGGAGAGGTAGTTTTATGCCAAATTAAAGCTGACAAAAGAACTTATAATTGAAAATGTGATGTCCTCTGACAATAACTTATTTGTAGGAACGTCCTAAGTTAAAATTGGCTTCTCACGGACGCAAAATTGCCAAATTTGGACCCCTAACACCTGAGATTGAAGGACTGGTCGCTTCTACTGGGTTAAGCCCATTGATTTCATCCTCGATCGAGACCAGAGACAGAGGACTGCTATCCGCCTTTGTGGAGAAGTGGCACCCAGAGACCAGCAACTTTCACTTGCCAATCGGAGAAGTTAGCTTGACACTAGATGATGTTGCGTCTTTGTTCCACCTACCAGTTATGGGAGCTTTCCAGAATTATGATGCACTTGACGTGGGGGAGGCGATGACATTATTGGTTGAGTTGCTGGAAGTGACAGTTGAGGACACGCATGTTGAGACCGAACAATGCCATGGGGCATATGTTCGGCTGTCGTGGCTTCAAGAATTGTATGCTGCCAAGTGTGATGCTAGGTAGTGGGTTGTAGCGGCCAGAGCATATTTGCTCCATCTTGTTGGTTGCACACTATTCACGAACAAGAGTGCCACACACATCAGTGTGTTCTTGAACGCTTTTCGCGATCTAGACCAATTGACGGGGTATTGTTGGGGTGCAGTCGCTCTATTCCACATGTATTAAAACTTAAACTACGCATCTCAGCATCACAGGAAGCACCTTGCTGGATATATCTCATTGCTACAGGTAATTACAATACATCATTTAATTAAGTAATGTTGTTGACTACTTAAGTAAGTTGTGTTAGTCTTAACATCATCATTGTTATATTAATTAATTTCTTATTTCATACTGCAGTGCTGGATCGATGAACATTTTTCGACCATTGGAAATGTCATTGCAGATCCTCAGTACGATGAGAGGTTTCCCCATGCATGTCGATGGAAAGCTTCCAAGGCTTTACCAGTTACAACCTATCGACGGCAGTTAGATAGGTTGACATTGGACGACGTTTGTTGGATGCCATACGAGGACCACCGTTGCCACAGGGAGTTCGAGATGATTTCCTTATTTTTAGGGTACCTAAGGTGGGGACCATACATCATCAGACATACCATACATCATCAGACATTTTCCAGAGAGGGTCATTAGGCAATTTGGGTATGTTCAGCAAATCCCTGACTTGCACCACTCTGACACTCCTTCGCCAGAAGAGGTTGACGACCGATGGACCCACTTTTCAGAGTACCTTGTAGCCACTGATGAATCAGTGACTTATCCCAGTAAGTGTGCCCGTGACTACATGGAATGGTTTTATCGGATATCCCATCCATTTGCCTGTCCGCCAGAGGCTGGGGAGCCTAGCCGACATCCGATGAGACTAACTACTACCATGTAGGACCCCCCTTTTGTGCAGGACGATGGCAGACCAGGCCTGGCAGATCCAGTTGCGGGAGCTTCTGATGTGACTCATATGCCCCAACGTGAAGCAGTAAACAATCCCAATAACATTGGTCTTACATATATTTTAAGGTATTCACAAGTATGATTTATGAACACTGCATATTATATGATTGTTTCAAGGTCGTCCCCTACAAGTTTATCAGCGTCGTCCCCGGCTAGCTTTGGATGTTGCACCCCTTCTGGCTCTCCACCACGTGACTCATAGCCTCTGCCACTCGCCTCGCCTCGCCTCCTCTAAATCCTGCCTCGGACACTACTCTTATTGCTCCACGCATAGGTATTCCTTCTACATAATCCTCATCCTTTATATGCCTTTTTGGGATATGATAGAATTTCTTTTCCACATTATACCTTTGTTTCGAGTCTTTCTTCTGTTTCTATTCCCAAGACTACAGGTGAGGCTCTTGCTCATCCAGGTTGGCGCCAGGTTATGCTAGATGAAATAGGTGCACTTCACTCTAATGGTACGTGGGAGCTTGTTCCTGCTCCTCCCGGTAAATCTTTGGTTGGTTGTCGATGGGTATTTACTGTCAAGGTTGGTTCTGATGGCCATGTTGACCGTCTCAAGGCTCGTTTGGTTGCCAAGGATTTTACTCAGATTTCTGGCCTTGATTATAGTGACACCTTTTCTCCTGTCGCTAAAATGGCCTCTATTCATCTGTTTCTTGCCCTTGTTGTTGTTCGTCACTGGCCACTCCTTCAACTTGATATTAAGAATGCTTTTCTCCATGGTGACTTACAGGAAGAGATCTACATGGAGCAACCGCTTGGCTTTGTTGCTTAGGGGGAATCTGGGTTAGTGTGTAAGCTTCGTAAGTCCTTGTATGGTCTCAAGCAGTCTCCTCGAGCATGGTTTAGTCGTTTCAGTTCTGTTGTTCAGGCTTTTAGGTTGGTGCGTAGTAAAGTGGATCATTTAGTCTTCCATAGGCGCACATCTCCTAATAAGTGCATCTATCTTTTGGTCTATGTTGATGACATCATTATCACTGGTAATGATCAACCTAGAATTGACCAGTTGAAGCAGTACTTGTTTAGTCAATTTCAGACAAAGGATATTGGTAAGCTTCGTTACTTCTTGGGTACTGAAGTGGCACAGTCTAGACAAGGCATTTCCATTTGTCAAAGGAAATATCCCTTAGACATCTTAAAGGAGACTGGTATGTTGGGGTGTAAACCAGTTGATACACCCATGGATCCTAATATCAAATTATTGCCTGGACAGGGGGAGCTGTTATCTAATCTTGGTCGTTATCGAAGGTTAATTGGGAAGCTAAATTACCTCACTGTGACTAGGCCAGACATCTCGTTTGCTGTTAGTGTGGCTCGTCAGTTCCTTGATTCCCCATGTGATTCTCATTGGGATGCAGCTATTCAGATCCTCTGGTATATCAAACGAGCACCAGGGAAAGGTTTACTATATTCGGAATAGGGACACACAAAGATTTGTGGTTACTCTGATGCTGATTGGGCAAGGTCACCCTCAGACAGACGCTCTACTTCAGGTTATTGTGTCTTATTTGGTGGGAACTTGATCTCTTGGAAGAGTAAGAAACAAATTGTTGTAGCTCGATCTAGTGCAGAGGCTAAGTATCGTGCAATGGGCGCCGCCACCTATGAGCTCATCTAGTTAAAACAGTTGATTAAGGAGCTTCATCTTTGTGCACAACGACAATCAATGACTTTTATTTGTGACAATCAAGTCGCTCTACATATATCGTCTAATCCTGTTTTTCATGAGAGGACTAAACATATAGAAATCGATTGTCACTTCATTTGAGAAAAGATTCAGTTAGGGGAAATTCAAACGACATTTGTCAACTCCAACGATCAACTCGCGAATATCTTCACCAAAGCTCTTAGGGGTCCTCGGGTTGAATATATATGTAACAAGCTGTGTGCTCACAATATATACACATCAGCTTGAGGGGGAGTGTTAGAATACTATAGTTTATATAATAGAATAGTCTCACATCATGCACATTGCATAATGGTTTCTGTACAGTTTAATATAAATACCACCCCTTTGTGATTGTATTTGACACACAATTATCCAATCTCAAGTGTATCAATCATTATTGGTTAAATAATTATTTGTATCATTTCATAGAATGACATATTCAAATTATTCTATTTTTAAATTAAAAGTTTCTAATTAGAAAATTTCTTGACAATTTTCAAAAGTACTTAAATTTAGGCTAAAGAGATTGGTCTAATGGAATAAGTCATTCTCACATATTTGCAAATTTGAATCCTTATTTATATTTTTTGTGTGAGGTAAGTATAGTGATTTATGCAAATATTACACACACACAAAAATGCTTATAATATATTTTTTAAAGGAATTATAAAATATATTTTTAATACATATAAATATTGTTTACTTTGATTCACTATTGGAAAATTGAGTTTTTATGACGGATTTAAATGTCAATTAACGATGATTCTAAAATCGTCTTTGAAGAATGTGTGTTGTTACAAGTGAATACTTTCAAACACAATTTATTTTAATTAATTCTTTACCAACAAAATTATTAGATTTCTATAACAAATTTGTTAATGAGGCAACATATATCTAAATATGGTGGTAGACTATATGTCATTTCTTAATAATTATATATGTGAACTAATTAAATACATGAAACATTAAAGGGTCTAATTTAATTTGTTGAGCAAATTAGATGGGTTATTGTAAATGTTTTAGTACATGTATTCAATTTTTTTGAATAAAACAATATTCGGCACGTTACCAATTTTGTTTTTGTATAAAGTGTTATTATTCCCGAGTGACATAGCTAACCATGTTACAAAAAAAAATTATAGTGATTAGAATTATATAAATATTTTTGTAATAATAAATTCAAATTTAATTATATTTAAGTAAATTAAAAATCATATTTAAATCTAGTTTCTATTAGGCGTGAATAAGGGTGAAAATAAGTTAATTTGAGAGGAGAATACTAAATGTACTTGTGAAAAAAAAAGAGGTTACTTAAGTTTAATTCATTTATTTAAATTAATCAAATTTAAAGCTTAAGTATGACTTAGTTGTCTTAAAAAAAAGTACGACTTAGTTAAAATTTTCAAAATTTGAACTTGACCTGTTTCCTTATTTACAAATTTATTTATTTTTTCTTATCAAATTTCTCGTTAAATAAAATTTATTTATTATTTAATATACCCCCACGATATAAAGTAAAGTAAAATTGTAAACATAATAATAGTTTTATATGCATAAAGATCAAACATGAACTATTCATGAGTTATTAAATTATCTAGTCTAACTATATGCTTAAATTTATTTGTTTAGCTAAACAAACAACCTTAAATGAATATTTAATTTTACAAATGGCTCAGTTTATATACATTCCTGTGTGCCCTAAAAAAAAACATTCTTATGCGTGAATCAAGAGTATTCTTTTTCGATATGTCTCTTACAATATTGTATTTTTTTTAATACACTAAATAAAAAATCAAGCTTAATATGTTTATATGTTTAAGGAGTCTAATTATATCTTAACTATACTATATATTCTTGGTACGTAAGAGATTAAAAAGTGATAGTATATCAATATTTATATAGTTAATACAATTAATTAATACTCTTCATTTTTCTATCTCTTTGTTTTTAATAAATTGTATCGTGTATTATTTCTACTTTTCTCTATTAATTTTTTTCTCTTATAAATTGGCACATGAGTTTGAATAGATATTTTTGTTGATTAGCTGAGGTTAACAATCAAATAAAAATGCTTGCACCTCACTCCTCCGAGCTTGGAAATGAGAGAAAAAAATGGTTATTCTGAAAGAATATAATGGTGGAACGTGGGCCCCTATGTTGGATAGAAGTTTGGAAAGTTGACTATATACTGGACATCAAATATTATGCATAGAAATCCATCCTTCTACGAATGTTGAGGTACACATGAGTTGAAGTGCACTCGATCGTAAAATTGTGGGGTGGGGGAGCATCCAAAAGGAAAGGACAAGGTTGATTAGGTCTGAAAAAGTAAGCCATGTAATGTATATAAGAGTCAGATCAATCCACCACTACATTAAAAAAAAAATAATGAACCAAGTTGATCAGAGTGGCCTGAGTTATTTTCACGAGTTTAGTTATACAATTGGGAGGGCTCTGTCGCTTTTGGAAGGGACCCCATCTTGACTCAGCTTGATGGAACATGTTATGCTTTGTCTCATCTTTTTTTTTTATACTTTCTAGAGTATTTGTGCTGTCTCCCTTATTCTTTTTTTCTCTCTCTTTGGTTTGGTTTCCCTATGAAAAGATTGGTGGGATATTTGTGGCTGATCTCAACTCCAGTTTCCCCCATCTCCTGCTTGATCTATCCTTGATTCTTATGCTTTCTATCTTTTTCTTTTTTCCTTGTCTTCTTTCCCATTCAAAGCATCTATGTAGAACTTCATAATGTTGTATCATAATGCTAACTGATTTATTAATGGGGTTGGCTCCACCAGAAAATGTTAGTCTTTCATGACTTAATTGGCAAAATAATGTTTAAATCCTCTCTAAAAAGAGAAATTATCAAGATAGTTTACATGTCATGCGATTATTGATTAAGACAATAAACAATGTGGTGATTTCGAATTATTTAATAATTTTCAATTAAAGGTATTTATGTTAGCATTTAACTGTGTGTTAAGATTATTTAAAATGATTTGCAAAAAAACGAAAAAAACGAAAAAATATACTATGGCATTAAATTTTTTTATAATGTTAATTATTAATTTTTGTTAAAATGTTAATTGGAAGAATTTAAATTTACCACTTATCCTTTCTTCTCCCTTCAATTCTTAAATCTCATTTTTCAACTATAAAATTAACTTTATAACTCCTATTATCTCATTATAAAGTTATAGATTCAAATTTCATTATAATTATTATAATTTTTGTATAAGAATTTTTTTTAACAATACTCATCAAATTAACATTGCCGTTATATTGTAAATATCTATTTTATGGGTCTTAGCCACCGCATTTTGAACAACCATTTCTATAGAATATAGCCATCTTATATAGAAAAGATAAATCATAGTAATTTCTCTGAGAAATATTAAAATACTGACTTAATCATTAAAGCTTTACCTCATGACTTCATTCGAATGTCATGAGAACCAGCAGTTGCAAACGGATCTGGTGTGTATTATAATTTTAAACAACAGAACTAGTTATGGTACTAATCCTACCATTATCAATATCCTTTGCTTCTCGTTTTCAATTTATCTATCTTGTTATTCATTCCTTTTTTTTTTTCTCTACACCTCTAATTAAACCTTTGCCTTTTTCTTTTGCTAGATAATATACTTTAAACATATATAGTAACATAGAACATATATACAAGGTAATTTTAAAATATCAGTATATAGCTCCATGTAAGAACTAAATGTGAATTTAAATTTAACATTTTTGTTTCGTCATTTGATTAGATACTTACAATCTTCTACTAGGACACTAAATTTTAGTTCAATTGTATGTACAAATCATTGAATGATTAAAAAGGTAAAGTAGGATGCAGAACACACTCGTACATTCATATGGATATGTGTGTAAGGATTAATTGGTATCATTATATGATTTATCACTTACATCATTCAACAACATTTTGTACTATTCATTAAAGCTGACTTTAATATGATGATAATCTTACAAAAAATTATTTGTAACTTTTTTTAAAAAATTTTAAACTACAGGTAGTTTTTAGAAGACAATTATTCAAGCAGGTAAAATTAGTTTGAACAACAAGTTCAATCTTCAAGTATTTGTATTACATAAAAGAAAAAAAAAACTTCAGGCTTCAAGTATTTGTACATATTTGTAAAGACTAAATAATTAACTACTTAAACACAACAGGTCCCTCAAGAAAAAAAAAAAATCAACTACTTAAACCTTCAAATATTTTATCTATTTCAAAGTACTTATCATTCAGGTAATTATATACAGAACGAAAATATTGTTAAATGTCTTAGTTTTAATATATATTTTAAGACATCCTATAATATATATATTACGACGGACAAATTTCTTAACATAATTATACAAACTCATTTCCATAAACTTTAGATACAATACTACTTTATAATATAGAAATTAATAGTCAATTTTATGCAACATAGTCTTATTGAAATATATATATATATATATATATATATATATATATATATTCCAAAATCATATAACCGCAAAAAAAAGTAATATACAAATTAAAATTTCCTCCAAAATTAAATGCTCTAAATGGAATAACATTATAAATTTAATTTTTAAAATTCTATTTAAGAACTACAAAAATAAAATCTTCATCACAATAATGAAATAAAGAGAAAATAATAAACTGATAACTTCTAAAATAAAATGTTTCACATGAGAACTAATATGTGTAACTCATTTAACAACACATTGAACATTGAATTTATAGAAAATAACATAAATTTGATTTTCGCAGAATACTCTCAATACTCTCTTGAGAAGGGGTGAAGAACCTTAAGTGTGAGGAATCAATCTACCTTTTTGTGTTATACTCAATCTTAAAGTATTTAATAATTTTTATTGAATAACTTTATACTAAAAGTAATTGTTAGATTAAAAAGTAATTACCATATAAGTTATATATGAAAAAAATAAAGATCAATAAAAAAAATATGTAATTCCTTTTTACGCATATAAAATAATGCAAGATTTAATTATCTTCTTTTTTTAATTTTTTTACCATATTCAATACAAATAATTTAAATAATATATTTAATGGCTGAACTGATGAAAACAATATTTTATATAAAATTATTGTCAATGCAAAAATAAGCATAGGTCATATATAAATTAATCTCTCCTTACTCGAGGTGTATATATCATTGTTTCAGTTAAACAAGGAGTGCCTATGACCTATTAAGGTTGGCTTAATAGTAGAAAGTTTTGAGTAGATTGTACAAGGCTCCAAATTCTAACTTTATTACCATTATGGTAATTAAAAAAATGAAGTGTGTTTATTAGTATTATTTCTTTATTTTTCTATAGTTCTTCCATTTAATTAATTTTCAATTGCAAACATCATCTATAGAGTAGTTGTCTATAACTATTTTTGTCCTATTCATGGAATATTACTACATTAGAGGTGACCAGTTAGTAAGTTAATGTATCCAGTTCATATTCACTCATTTATGGTTATTAATGAAGTTTCATATAGTCCTACTTAAATTTATTCACATATATTCAACAACGAACCACCTTGGTTCATGAATAAAATAAGAAAAGTAAGAGTTATTAGACTCTTTTAATTTATAAAAATAACACAAAAAGTGTATTTAATTTTTTGGAGAGGGTGTAAGTTGGTATGAGCCCCCCACGCAACTACTTCTAAAGGAGGAACATGTAAATTATATACATAAAACAAAAAGTGTCACGAAAAATTTGAATGTAGATATGACCGAATGTGACAGAACCGTACATCAACCACAAATCATAACTTGGAGAACAATAATTTTAAATCTTTACTAGTGCTTCTACTTTGTTTATTTATTGAGTCTTGAATGCGTTTCATATTTTTAATATATCGAATATGTTTATTTTGTCATCTAATTTTTTTAGAGTAATAACAAATTTTGTAAGAGAATTTGCACAAGATATAATAACATTACTCTTTGGAAAAAAAATCCTTTGTTTTTTTAACATTTAACTATTTTTAAAACTACTTTTAAATAATTGAAAATAAAAAGTTTCATTAAAAATTATTTATTCAATAAACACTTGCTGAAAATTAGTCTTAAATGTTGATATTAACATAAAAAAAAGGTCATGATTGATTAGATCATGAAGTCCATTGTTAATAATCAACCTTTTGGAGGTGCTTTGGTATGTCTAAATCCTAGGTATCATAGATTCCATTCAAGTTGATTAAAAAACTCATTAGTCTATGTCCAGTAAACAAAATTGCATTGCATCCTCCAAAATCCAAATGGTCCCCTCTTTCAATTTACACAGAAGATGGTAAAGGAGAATGATCCCCTTTAATCTCTCAAATTCCCCATCCCATTGTTCACACTTCATATTATTATTTCTGCAAAATCAATGTGTCTCATTAAAAGAAACAAATCTCTTCCATGTCTCTCTATTTCCCATCTTGTTTGAGTATAGGGAGTAACACTGGATGGAGTACACGTGTCAGAGACCCAGCATAATTGGAGTTTTCTACCTACATTTGTTGCAACTGTTGTTTGATAGTGAGAAAAAAAATTAAAAGACCTTCAATTTTCGGTGTAATGTAAAGAAAAAGTTAAAAACAATTAATGAAAAAGGTGACTCAGCATGTTCCCTCAAAGCCAGAGGTACCTCTCTGCTAACTCTGCCCCGCCTCTGCACTCTCCTGAACCATACTGACCGTACACGTGGCTTTATCACACGAAATAAACTTTTAATCAATGAATTGGGTCCCACATATTCAGACGCCCCTAGTTTACCTTACAAGAAGTTAAGTGAGACTTAATAATTAATTTGATTTTAAAATTATTTTAAGTATATTAATTTGGTTGTTAAACTTTTACATATTTTAATTTAGGATAAACGGTGATTTTTATTCTTAAATATATAGAGTGTGAAAATAAAAATTCAAATTTTAGTCTACGAAAATGAAAAAAATATGATAAATTTATTCAGTTATTAACTTTATTATAGTTAATGAAAGAACCTATATGACACATTTAAATATAAATTTATTAACACTTCAAAGATTCATGATGAAAATGATTATTTATCTAAAATATAATTTTATTTTATTTTTTTCTTTTTTTAATCATTACAAGCATAATATTACAATAAATAGTTTAAAAAATAAGAAAGCAATCATATGTTAAAACAAACATAATAATAAATATAATATTGACTAATAAACATAATTTTTCTATTGTTCTGGAATTTCTAATGCGACAATCCTTATCCAACATATGAGACTTAAACAAAAATCACAATTATTAATTTGATACTTACAAAAAAATGAGAAACAACTTGATTTTTCACTACATAACATTATCACAATAGAAATTCCAAAATAACATATATATTATACATATTAATCAGTGTTATATTTATTATTATGTTTGTTTTAAGATATGTATGTTTTCCTATTTTTTAAAATATTTATTATAATGATATGCTTGTAACAATTGAAAAAAAGAAAAATGATAATTAAATTATATTTTGGATAAATAATTATTTTATTATTAGTAACATATCAAAGTTAACATATTGATAAATTTATCTTATTTTTTTCACTTTTAAAACTAAAATTTAAATTTTTAATTTAAAAAAAAGACTATTTATCCTTCAATTTATTCTTTTGATTTTTAATTAAAATTATCTCATCAAATAGACATTGACGTATGATATGTAAATTCTGACCGTTTCATTTACAAATATTATGCTTAAAAATCATCACTACATATTTTTATTATTTTTAAAATAAAACATAGCACCGTAGCCTTGTAGTGTGAAACGAAACCCTCGTTGCAATGACAGCAGAGGCGAACACAACCCACCCTAGCCCTCCTAAAATTTTATTAATATAAATTTTAGATATATATATATTAAAAATTAAAAATTAAAAAAATAATTTAACAAAAAAAAAGTGTAGTATTATAAATGTGTAGGTCGAAATGTGTGGATCAAATAAAGGTTAATCCATAATCATTTTATTTTATCTTATATTTAGAATTTAAAAATAGGATATAATATTTTTTAATATTATATTAAAAAATAGGATAAAATATTTCTAAAATTACATTATATAATATAATAGAATATATGTAAGATTACATTGCATAATAAGATAAAATATTTTTTAAGATTGCATTAAAAAATATGATAGAATATTTTCTAATATTGCATTCAAAAATAGTATATAATATTTTTAAGATTTCATTACATAATATAAAATATTTTTATAATTGCATTGCAAAATATAAAATATCTTTAAGATTACATTGCATAATATGATATAATATTTTTAGGATTGCATTCAAAAATTGATTAAAATCATATGCTTAAATTAGTATAAATATGCATTCCATTTCAAATAATATTAGAGCTTTAGAGAGTTTATCTTTGCATCATCGAGAGAATTGTTGGAAGATCATATAGAAGCGTTTGACAAGTCTGATTTTTCAATTCTTCATCAGGATTTAAAGATACCTATTTGCTTAAGGAATAAAAGCATAAATGTAACCATTCTATTGTATTCTTCTTGTTAATTGTGGAATATGTCATATCTGAGAAACTAGGATATCAGTTCTGTCTCTGTTCTTCGTAAATTAAGACGTGCAACTTCTGGCTGGGAAACAATCTGTTCTTGGTGAACTGAGATGAGAGCTTTTTGCTGGGACACAAGAATACCAGCTGAGATAATCTTTGTTTAAGGGTAGACTGAAAAACTAGGATACTAGGAACTCTTGTATACAAAATTATCATAATGAAGTTGTCATTGGATTAATTATCCAATTTGGACATCGTGATTTTTTATCCAATTGGATTTTGCACACTAAAATTAATTGTGTCTTCTTTATCTTTTATCTCCATATTATTACTTTGAATTTGATTTTAAATTGTGAATTATTTTATTACGACTCACTAGACTTTTGTTAGCTTGTTCATTAAACTCTTTATGTTTGCAATTTGTCATATCAGACTTCGAAATAGAATGGAAGACCAATTTCTTGATGATTATTTGATTACATATATTGAAAAAAAAATTGTTTTGAATTTTAACATAGATTCAATTATAAATAATTTTAAAAATATGAAAACACATAAAGTAAGAATCAAGTAAAATAATCTTAATTTCTGTAATAATTTTTTTTAATATTTTATATATTAAATTTATATTATTTTTGAAATATTTTTATTTATGATATTATTTTTTTATATTCGCATTCTCTTAATAATATTCCTGCGTCCGCCAGACGGAGGAAGAACATCGTGCTGACGCTATAGGGCAATGTCTAATCCCTCTCGATGCACACGGCTAAAGAAGACTCGAAGGCGAATACGTGCGTGGTGGAGATATTCGCGTCGCATCGGAACACATGGAAAGCAGAGGAGAAGCACCTCCTAAATCAAATCGACTCGACGGTGGGGACGTAGGCGTCTCGAAACCCTTTTCCTCAGATCCACTTCCTTTTCCCTTTTCATTTCAAATCCTATATGGGTTTCTTCTCTTTTTGTTTATGCTTCCTTGTGTTGTTTTTGTGCCTTCATGATCTCGCAACAACACACCATCACCGTCATCAACGAACGCATGTTGATGGAGAGCTGTAGGTCCAGCGAGATGGCGTCTTCGCAATTTGTGATGAAGGGGGAGGACACTTCGGAGCACAGGCAGAGGAGGGAGGAGTGGATTTTTTTTCCGTGGTTTTTTAAAATAAGAAAAACTATAGTGGGGGTGTTTAGCCGCCACTATTTTTAAATGAAACAAAATTTCCATCCTAATATCGTCCACACCTATTTGACAGACAGACCAATTTGAGATGATTTTAAAAATTGAAGGACGAAACTTAAGCATTTTAAAATCTGAGGATCAAAATAATATAGATTTAAAATAATTTAAGGATTAAATTGATAACTAAGTCTAATATATATATATATATATATATATATGATATAAGTTAGTATATATTTTTTAGAGTATGAATTTAATCAAATTAATTATTAAATTATTGGTTTAATTTTATGTACATAAAATTTCATAAAGTATGGAGTATTTGATAATGAACATTTCTTTATGTTTTAAATAATATAATATATTTTAAAATAAAATAGTGTAATGAAGTAGTAATTAAATTTTGATTTGCATGATAATTTATAAAATTGATTTATTTTATGCGATGTAATTATAAAGATCAAAATAAAAATATTTAACCTATAAGAACTAAAATGGAAAGTTATTACAATTAAAAGATAAAGGGTAATAAAACAAAATTAAACTACAGTAAAGTAGCAGCTACTAATCTTATTGAGGATGTTTTTGACTTTTGAGAGTGGAAAAACTCGAAGATACACTTTTTTTATAATAAAATTAGTATATAATTTTATAAAATAATAAAAATATTTAAAAAAAAGTTAGGAAAGTGTGTTGTGATTCCATTCTTTCTTAAAGAATCGGCAGAACTTGCGGATATGGCTGCTACCTATGGCTATATAGAAGATGAGACTTGGCAGTTTTGTTGATGTTGAGGAATGAAGAACAGAAGAAGTCGTGACACAATGTCTTTAGGAAAGCTGAATTAAATTGTTAACCCAAATATAATTGACAAGACAATTCAGGTACTGCTTTTATCATGAATGTAGTTCAATTGAAAATATATGTAGGAAAGATTTAAGTTTATTCTTTTTCTCATAATACAGTCTTAAAAAATGATAATAAATTTTAAATATAATTAAGTTCGAAAATTAGTTTATAAACAATTGAAAGGATACAAGTTTCTGTGAATGTCTTGGATCTAATTGAGAAATCAAATATTCTGATTATGATGATTGTAAAAAATAAAATTCAGGTACTGTTTTTGTTACTTTTTTAAGAGAATAAAAAATAGGTTTTTGTTACTTACTATGGACTTAAAAGACTACAGAAATTAAACTCGCACTACATATATGATAAGTAGTTAATTCAAATTAAATTTTATTATTAATATTTTTACGCAAATTTCTATTATTAATTTTAAATTTATCATTGATATATATAAGTAATTGAAAGTTTAACTAATTGTTTAAATTATTACAATTTGTCATATTGTAATATATGAAAGCTACAGTAAAATACCCCAAAATAGAGGAACAAAAAAAAGTAAAGGCTTTCTGATCTTGCTGTCCTTCTGTTGCTGTAATTTTTGGCCAGCTTGTGTCGTTCTGGTTTCCAAGAATCAGATATTTTAACTATATAAATGCAGTGATTTGTACGATTAACCGAAAACAAAACAATTATATATATATATATATATATATGATTTTCAATAATTAAAATAATAAAAGTAAAAGGCACACACACAATTTGGTAATAATTTTGATGTTGAAGGTTAACGTTATCTACATATTTTTTATACTCTCATTTTAATGCTTTTTTCAATTATTTGGAATTTCATACTGATCTAATTATGTAATTAATTTTTATTTACCTGTTTATCAGTATAATTGAAATGTCAACAGAATAATGAGAGAGGGAAAATTAATTGTATTTTTAAAAACTTTTTTCTGATGACAAAATCTTTTTGTTGATAGTTACTGTTCGGACTTCAGACGATGGATAAAAGTCTTTAAATTTTTATCAAGAATCTAAAAATATAAATAAGTAATTTAGATAACTTTTAATAAAAATACTGCTATAAAATAATTTCTGGCTAGAATTAACATCACAACTTAACCCTTAATAAATGAATAAGTAAAAGATTAAGGAGGAAAAAAACGCATATTTATCTTGTGTCATTCTAAAATATAAGAGTTATACTTTCAGTCCTTAATATGCAATCAAATTTTTACCAGATCAAATTATTCTACATAACAAGAAAATATCCTCATGACTCGGTTTCTTTAAAAGTCTCTCAACTTAAAATTCGGCTATTCTTTTAATTAATTTTTGTCTAGTTATGAATAAAAAAAAAAGTTTCTTCTAGTTTCACACTCTAAGATTTACATAAGGTATAACAATAATTCTAAGTTATCATTTAAGATATTTAATGCTTGAACTAAATGACAAGAGATAATACTTTTCAAGGTAACTTAAGAAATTTATTTTGGATCGAGTTAGACTTAAGCTCTAACCCCCTTAAAGCATACAAAGAAGCATTGGTTCAGATTATCTAGGATCAAAGGATTAGTAGAAAAAGATTTATGTGACCATCCATTTGTACTCTCTCGGATGCTACAAACACTATCTTTCATTGAATGATGTGATTTTAAGACAATAGACATAATTTTCCTTTACATAAAATTGTATATTCTTCTTGTCTGATCATTTTGCAAATTTAAAAAACATTATAAGCTTTTTAAAAATATGCATTTTCACGTTTTGTTTTCATTAAATAAGAGATCTATATGATCTCTCGGAGGATGTTAATATAAGGGTAGCATAAATGAGAATGTTAAGATGAATGTGTGACTATACGAAGATGAATAAGATAAAAAATGAGGATATTCGACGAAAGGTATCAATGGTACCAGTATATGAAAAGATGAGAGAGCAAACATAGATTGAGGTGGTTTGGACACATTATGCGACAATCACCCATAAGAACAAGAGTTTGTTACCAATAGCTCTACACAAAGAGAGGTAGAGGTCGACCGAAACTTATATAGAAAAAGGTAGTTAAATAAGATCTAATGGAGTGAGATATAGATTGACATTTCTCCCTTTTTTCTTTCATTCCTATTTTATTTTAGCTTTTTTTTTCTCTTTTGTCTTATTTCCACTTTTTTTCCCTCTCTCTTTCTCTTTGTTTTATTTTCGATCTATCATTAGATTTATCTATCATCGATTATAATTTACTTGGATTAAAAGTGTTATTAATGATGTGATATTGATGTATATAAACTAGTTATTTTTTATCTATGATTAGATTTATCTATAATCGATCATAATTTATTTGGATTAAAAATGTTATTGATGATGTGATGTTGATGTATATAAATCAGTTATTATATATTACATCTATGTCGGTCCACATCTGACTTGGATGTGAGGTTGTGGATGCTTTGATAATAATATAAAATGAAGGATTTGGTGTTTGTATGTATGAATGATTCTGGCTTGTGGGTTGAACTAGTTGTAGATAATGGTTCTGTGTGACTGTGATGAAGCAGATTTTGGAAGAGCAAGTTGTGGCGCTGGCATAACCAAAACTGTGCCAGCCTGGCATGGGAAACGCTGCTAAAGCTAAACCCACACTGACCCCGCTATGCTATGGCCACAACTTTAAGAACTCTTCCTTGCACCACTTCGTGAAGTTGTCAGAGGTGAAATGGCAGAAGCCAGAGTTATGAATTTGGATCGGTTTTAATTTTATACGAGCCATATATATGCTAAGTAGTAAGTAAGTAGTGTGATGTGGATGCAGTGAGTTATGAGTTATGACAAACTGGAGAACGTACAGTTGTGATTTTCTTTTTTACTTTTTTATATTTAATCTAAAAATATCATAATATGATGTTTCAACCTATAACTTCATTCATATTACTCCAATCCTCACCAGTAGACCCATCTTAGTGATTCAGATGTATACCTGCGCTTGTCTCCGGGTAAAACAATCTAAAACATATTATGAGTATGACTTATAAAATAAGAGATTCTTATAAAATTTCGTATTTGATAAAGTTCAATTAATAATAAAGAGTATATATTTAAAAAAAGTATATTAAAATTACATATTACTAACTATTATAAGAAAAATATGTTACAAACATTTTTTATATTTTTTTGGACATCAATGGTCAAAATTAATACGCTTCCATCATAAAATAAGTATCATCTTAAGTTATTTTAAATAAATTAAAAAAATCTAATAAATAAATAAAATAAAATAATAATATTATAAAATTAATATTAGTATTATATTGAAAAACTAATGATAAAAATAAATAATTAATATTACGTTAAAAAGTTAAATACACACCGAGCCAAATATTTCACCTAAATACGACACTTTATTCTGGAACGAAAGGAGTTCTTGATGAACAGTATGCAACCTAGACGTAGATCAGCAAAGGTAATTGTTAGCTGGTTTTAGATTAATTATAACGTGGACTTTGGACCAGACATGCAAGAGAATTGGGCTTTAGGATCTTTTTTATTCCGTTAGCAAGAGAATTGGTTTTAGATTATTTTTTATATTTTCAATTATAACGTGGACTTTGGACCAGACATGCAAGAGAGCTGGTTTCAAATAATATATTTTATCCAAAATAAATTATTATCTTATATGTTATTAATATGTGTAAAATGTTAGATTAATTAATTAATTAATCAATCTATTTTATGAAATAATGTTAAGAGAAATGATATTCATTCAACAAATTGTACAATATAATTATATTTGAAAATACAATGAATAAAGAGAAGTTTTCTCTCTAAAAGTTATTTGAGTATTATTCATTTTTTTAAAAAAAGAAAGTGATCTTGAATAATTTTCAAGAACCAGCTTTGATACCAATTGAAAATACAATGAATAAAATACAAATAAACCAAGAGGGTGGGGGGAGTGAATTGGTTCAAACTTGATATTTAAAACTTTCTAAAACAAATTGCGGAATTAAAAACTTGGATCATATCACTTGTTCACATTTTGAAAATCCAAAAATCTTTCTTTAATCAAGATCAACCTTTGATATGAATGCAATGATAGAAATTGTTTCTTTGATAATAATATTTTTATTTCACAAAGACAAGCAATGAAACATGCAGAATTTTAAACATGAGACAACTCAATTTTTGCTGGTTCACCTCTTAACCTTGGAGGCTACATCCAGTTACTTCCAACCCACACCAGGTTAGAGTTATTACTATATCAAAGAATATTTACAAGCTGTTTTACAAAGACCACCTTTATCAACATTAGATAAAGAAGCAGAAATCTAAATCCTATAGACTTCAAATGGTCAAGACTTAGAAAACCCTTATCTGTTCTTCCCTCTAGAGAACCCTTCTCTAGACAACAGCTCTAAAGAATCAAAGATATGCAACAATAGAATTCTTAATACACAGAAAACAAAACTCTAAAAAGGATTCAAGAGATACAACATGTGATCTTTCAAATGAATAAATGAATGACTAATGTTACCAATCAGCAGGTTGAATGAAATTTAAAGCTCAGAAAAACTCTTGAGAAACCTTTTTTTCTTTAACACATCTTTCCAAAAACTTAGAAATTTTGATCTCACAAGATGTGGTTTAAACTCAGAACAAATCATATATTTTGGACACTTTTGAAAGCATAGTATCTTTTGGGTAAGTCACACTTCTTAAGGATAATTCGTTCAATGTCTATTTATAGAGAACAGACGCAAACAACTTTATAAAAAATTGATTTAACTGACAATAATCGATTAAAACGATAGTGTAATTGATTATTTACTCATATGTAATCGATTAAATTATAACATAATCGATTAAACTGTTCTTGAGCTTCCTAGAAATTTATCATGAACAAAATAATCGATTAAATCGTACCGCAATCGATTAAAGCAGTAAAGCTCAAAAACGAAAATGGCCTTGTAATCGATTACTGAATATGGTAATCGATTAAACCAGAAATGCATCATGGCAAATGAACTAAGATAATCGATTACATACTAAGATAATTGATTATTCCAGTGATGCATGATTGTCATAAAAACACTATGTAATCGATTACTGAACATGGTAATCGATTAAACTGTTCTTCAAGGCTTTTTCAGAAATATTATGAATGTCTTTAATCGATTAAAATGCTTGTGTAATCGATTAAAACAGTAAGTTTTCATTTTTCAAAGACTTAGCCATTTGGATTGCTTTTAGATTTTAACCAAAACCCATGTATGCATGATAATAAGAATGCAAATGCAAATGAAAGATCACAAGGCAATGCAATTGAACCACTTAGACAAATTACAAATGTCTTCAAATGATTTGGCATGTAAAAAGCTAAAACATCAAGCCTTCATCCTTGCTTCAATCTTTTTGCAGCTTCCTTTAAAATCAACAATATTATCAATAAATTCAAATTTTAATGACAAAATTGCCTTTAGAAAAAATAAAATAAAATCTTATCTTAATCTTAATAAGAAAAAGAAAACAAATCTAGCAACAGCAAAAAAAAAATCAAATTCGATATTTCCTTTCTTCAATGTTTTTTAACTTCTTCCTCTATTTATTTAGATACCTACCTCCAGGCTCCGGGCATCGATAAAAGATTGTAGGATTTGGGTCCCTTTTGTATTTCTGGTTGTCGATTATTTTGCCTTTCTATGTTAATCATGTTCATTCTTTTATGGAGGATTATTTATGGTAGAGACTAGTGACCAATCTTATTTCTGCTAAAAATGTGTAAATCAATTGTCATTGGTTTTTTATGATACCGGTTACTCACCCCTTAGGCCAACCATCATACAAAACCTCTTCCACGTCTAAAGCCAATCCAATCTGTTCTTATCAAAATCTGGAAATTCCACGTGTGAGGTTAGTGTGGCCAATGTGGACTCCAAATTCTACCTGTCGGATGAAGAGTCAACCTTGTTTAGAGAAGGAACCTGTAATACATTGATTATAAGAGAATAACTGAGTGTTATTTCATAAGAATATGAGTGTAGAATGATTCTGGGTTCATTCTGGAGTGAGTTAGAGAGAACCTGTAAGACTGTATTTATAGTGTGGAGTGTGGGCTTTGGGCCTTTGTTTGTTAGCAATCTATGGATAAGATAATAATAGATAATAACAGGTAGTTATCTAATTTGAATATAAGATAATGTGTGCCTTATTGATATACTGTTACTTGTAGATAAGTAACAACTTGTAGATAACTTGTGAAGATGTGATATGATAAGGTGGTTACACCTATTTGAATAGCTAAGCATAGTTGACATGCTGTTAATATGGAGAAATGCACAGTAGGCGTTTGTGCTCCTGTAGAAGGTCGACGTCCGCGCTCCTGTAGCAGTGTTGACGAGGAGGGCAGACACGTGTGTATAGGTTGACACTTGGAGAGTGAATAAGCACAATTAATGTAGCAATGTTGACTTGGAGGGTGTCCACGTGTACGATGACCTTGCAGTGATGGCCACGTGTAATTTTACCATATTTGGATGGTACGTAAGCCCCCCAGCCTCTGAGTCAATTTATGGGCGAAAGAGGGTGAAAGAGCATCGATGGAGAATGTCCCATGTCATGGTAGTAAGATGATGAGTAATACTAGCCCTCGAGGGTGGACAAGTAATGTCGCCTGTCGAGGTCAATAGCTTTGTTAAGGAGTATCATGAACTTGGACTGGGTTGACCAAATTGTATTGAGACCTGAGCTTGGACACGGTGGTCCGGGTTGTACATGCTGAGCTGTACAAGGTAGACTATTTAGTGGATAAGTCTGAACTTGGCAGGTAAATGAGGTGTCGATGATGATGATAAGTTTGAGCATGGAAGGTAAGTGAAGCGTCAAGGCTGGTGAACTCTGCCAAAATATGACCGTTTGATGTGATTATTGAAAACATACGTTATGTTTCATAAATGCTAGCAGTCGTGTGCTGCCCACACACCCATACTCGTGCACACGTGTTACTCGAAGAGTGGATACTTTTGGAGAATGTGCGGTAGTGGGTAAATGTGGTCAATTGTGACGCAGGCTTCTAGGGGACGTTTCAAAATCCCGCCAGTAACCATCGAGCTTCTCCCCCTTTTAAATAGATGGGACTTCTGCCATTTCTGCTACTTCTGTGTCTGTGCTTTTCTGAGTCTTTTTCACTCTTCTTCTTGCTTAAGCTTTCTTTTGAAAATGTATGAATCACCATTGTCCAACTCTGACCTGGGTATAGGGGGTAGTGTCTCAGGAGGTTCAGTTGAACAACGCGTTATACACGATGTGATCTCCATTGGTGATTCCCTTGAGGAGGACACTCATGGTGATGTTTCTGATGGGTCCTTCTCTTCTAGGAGGAGGGTGAGTTCTCGTCGAGTTGGTGAGGGGACTTTTCATCCTCGCCAGTAGGCTAGGGTGGAGGAACCTTTGCCGCTCACCATCACCCTTGCTCCTTCTTCGGGGAGGATGAGGCAAAGTAGCCCTGGAGGCGTTAGAGCTTCCTCCTGTGTGCGTCATAGTCCCAGTACTAGGTCACCGCCTATTGTTCCTGTCGTTCGTGGCTATGAGTGGGTAAGGTAAGATGTTCGGGTAAGGTAAGATGTTTTGCAGAAATTTTCTACCCCAATGAGGGAGATAAAAGTGCAGAAGCTCATCTTCAATATCTCTATTGGAGCGGGTGGAGATCATCTCACCAGAATTTTGTGGAGATTGTCTCACCAGAGCAGCGCGAAGATCGTCTCACCAGAGCTGCGTGGAGATCGTCTCACCAGAGCCGCGTGGAAATCGTCTCACCAGAGCCGCTAAGGCATAGGAGTAGATTAGTAATTGAGTTGTTGTGTGCCAAGAACGATGATAATCGGACACACTCAAGATAGAGCTTTGCTAAAGGAGAAGATGGTGATGAGACCAATGTGTAGGTTGCCATCTTTTATGTTTCTTAGCTTTGTTTTAGCTTTTATCCGTGAAGGCGTTGTAAAGCATTAACAAATTAATGAAAAGTTCCTTTTGCTTTAACTCTTATGTGTCTTCTTTATATATATGCTATTTTCTATTTGTGACTACTTGTGTTGGTGACTTGTAAGCCGCTCGACTTGTATTGTTCATCATAAAAATTGATACCCTATGATTGACAATGTCCCACTTTGCTTGTTGAGATTTGGAAGCAAATGAATTAACAAGAATGTAACTTGGGTTTGTAGTGTCAAGCGCTGTTCTTGGACTTTAATCGGATTCCTGTTTTTGCAAATGACTAAATGTGTAGTCTTGCTTGTCAAGGCTCCGAATGAACACGTGTACCAAGAGCTTGTCTTATGTTTGAGCACTTGGGTTTTGCATGCCATGAACTATCGTTGTCCTGAAGTAGTGCTGGCTTCTTGCGTTTGTACAAATAGCTAAGTCTTTTGTCGAGGTTCCCGTTGCTAATGTGTGCTAAGAATATGTCTTAGGCTTGGAAATGTCGAGGGTTGACCATGGACATCCGTGTGAACTCTTGATTCTGCAAATGGCTAAGTCTTTTAGCCTAGCTTGTCAAGGTTCTGTATGGGAAACTAGCAAGAGTGCTTCTTAGGTTTAGGATGTCAAGGGTGGACTGTAGACAAATTTTCCTGCAAAATAAAATGATCCTATGGTATTGCATGTCGAGATTCCATAAGAGTTAGAGTACCAAGAATGTTTCTTGGGTTTAGAGTGCCAAGGGGGCCTTGGACTTTGGTATACCAAAGATACTTCCTTGGGTTTTTGTGTAGCTCGTATTCCTGTACGAATAGAATTTGTGAGCATTGAAATCATCAAAGTAAAGCTTTGAATACCTTATGTTTTCGTAATGGATAAGTTGGTGAATACGAGGTTGACCACGGATTGAAAACAAAAGGAATACCCACAATAACCAAGAGGGGGAGGGTGAATTGGTTAAAACTTGGTCTTTTAAAATTTTCTTTTCAAAATCAGAGTTAGGATCTTAATCACTTTAAAACCAAGAAAGCTTTTATTCAATCAATTTACTCAGCTCAGAATCTCGATGGTTCAAAACATAACTTGTTGAGTAATGATAAGAATACCAAGAACCAATGAACAAGATAGCCAATAGAGATTAAAGAACAGAGAATCAACACAAGGATTTATACTGGTTCACTTCTTAAGAGAAGCTACGTCCAGTTTCTTCTAATCAACACTAGATTAGAGTTCTACTATTATAAATTTCAG
Organism: Glycine latifolia; assembly: GCA_013407115.1. NCBI lineage: Eukaryota > Viridiplantae > Streptophyta > Magnoliopsida > Fabales > Fabaceae > Glycine > Glycine latifolia. The sequence continues at coordinate 13,745,204 of CM023941.1, read as the reverse complement.
TTCTTACAAGCTTGATTACATTTACTCTTTATCAACCCTAGATAAAGAAAGGAAATCTAAAACACTATTAGACACCTTATCAACAAGAACCAGAGAACACTACTCTGTTCTTCGCTAGAGAACACTACTCTAGTGCAAGCCTCAAGAACAAATTTACAACAGCTCTAATTAACAAAAAATTACAAAACAAATTTATACCCAAAAAGAATGGAGAGAAACAACCTGATGATCCAAGAACAATGAATGCATATGAGTTACCAATCAGGATTAAATGATCAAAAGCAAATTAGAACATGCTCTCCTATTCTTCTTGTGAAACTCTTGCCCAAGAAATCATTCAAACACCCATGAAGATTAAAGAGAGGGACAAGAGGTTTGTATACTTAGAAAACCACTTTCAATCTTTGTGAAGGCTTGTATGTAATCAACAATTCTAATATCACAGGTTACAAAACAAAACAAGCCTCACTTCTATTTATAACAAAACTTTATAACTAACTATAATCGATTAAACGCTCCCAATAATCGATTAAAATGCCTTATGTAATCGATTAAATTGCCATTTTAATCGATTAAAATGTTCATAAGTTTTCTGGGTTTGAATCACGAAGCAAATAATCGATTAATACGACTTGTAATCGATTAAACTAGTAGCACATCATTTCCAAACAGCCTTGTGTAATCGATTACAATAAATGGTAATCGATTAAAGCAGTGCAACAAGCTTTTATAAGAACCTTGTGTAATCGATTACAATAAGTGGTAATCGATTAAAGCAGTGAAGCATGACTTTCTTTTAACACTATGTAATCGATTACAATAAATGGTAATCGACTAAATTATTCTTCAAAGCTTTTTCAGATTTGAAAACGAATCAAATAATCGATTATCTTACTGTGTAATCGATTAAACCAGTGGCATTTACATTTTTCCAAAAACATTGCTTCTTTGGTTCTTTTATCAAAGGTTGCTTCAATTCTTTATGAAAACATTTAGGCACATGAATGATTAGATGCATGCAATGCAAGGATCAACAGATTGACTGCTCTACACACTTTATGGATTTACATTCTTCCAAGGCATTCCAAGGCATGTGAAAAAGCTCAAAACATTTCTTCAATTCCTAAGCTTCAAGCTTCAAGATGCTCTCCTTATTTCCAACACGGATGATCCTCAAGCTTTGTAAGTTGTGAGTTATCAAGAGTTGTTGATAACTATGCTGGTCAAGGATAGACCTTGAGTATTTCTTTCTGCAAAACAAACAATCCTATTGTCCGTCATGTCGGGGTTCCATAGTGTGTAGTAGTACCAAGAGAGTTTTCTTGGGTTTAGGAGACCGAGGGTGGACCCTGATCTTTGTGTGTCAAGTAATTATCTTGGGCTTTATGTTTCTGAGAACTTGCTTTCCAGTAAGGAAAAATATGACAATGATAACGTATGTTGAGAGTTAACATAGTTGTACCTCATGTTTGTCAAGGTTGGTACCAGTGGAGTTGTCCATGCTGCGTTTTGTTGAGATTTACCAAGATGTGACCTTGGGTTTGTGGTCCTAAGAGCTGGTCTTGGATCCAATGCGTTTGTTGTAGATGTACCAGTGGCACGTCCACCCTGGGTTTTTAGAGGTCGACCAAAGCTTTAGGATTTACAAATCTTGACGGTTTACCGTAGTTTGGTTTTAGAGACCTGTAAATAGCCAAGAATGGATTCTTGGGTTGCCAAGACGGATCTTGGGCTTAATAAGGTCAAGCAAGGCTTTAGACTTATGAACCTTGGCGGTTCAGCATAGCTGGAATTACGAGCCTTCTTCTAAGGACAGACCTTGGGTCTTTATGACCAAGAACGGATTATTGGTTGCCAAGATGGATCTTGGGCTTAATAAGGTTAACCAAGTAGCTAGAATTAAGAGCCTTCTTCCAAGGATGGACCTTGGGTCTTCATGATGTTAGACTATTGGCAAGCATACCAATGTCATCGCAGGTTACAAAAGTAACAATTGTTCGTCTCCACAGGGACTTAAGCTACTCAGTTATTCCAGATAAAAAGTAACAATTCAATGGTTATGTACAATAAATGTAAGCGGAATTTCATGAGTTTATGGAAATAATGAAAAATTACGAAAACTAGTAAAATTGAATTTAATTAATTTATGAGAACGTAGGATTGAGTTTCATCGTTCATACCCTTAGTATCCAATTAATATTTAACCTATATGAATCATTTTCTAACATTACTGATGCACACATTAATTCACCCCGAATCGATCCCTCGCATTTGAGAATCCTAAGGATATTTACCGAATATCGATCCCTCACATATGAAGTAAACAACCCAGCATTATAATCATAATCTCGTGCTATTTGCAATCAAAACGTTATGCTCTATTCCTAGCAACGTAACGTAAAGAGTAAAATCATTCAGTTCAAATCCTAAGGGCACTTTCCAGTCAAGCTTAGAATCTAATTTCATGAAACTAGTGATCAAGTAGAATCAAGCATTAAGAACAGAATGAAATCACCAGAATGAGTAGAAAAAGGCTCACTCGCCCAGTGTAGAGTAAGAGATCAATAGAAGACATGATGAAGGTGACGATCCCTGGCCTGTTTCTACAGAGTTTCCACTCCTTTTCTCTCTTCTCTCACCTCTCTCTAAGCCTCCATGGCTGTTCCTATGTTCTCCCTCTCCAAAGTATGTTTTCTCCTTCACTTTGCATGGCCTTTTATAGAAAATGGTGACCAGCTTAGGCCCACTCGCCCAGGCTAGTGATTTAGCCTTGTTTCACTCGCCTGGGCAAGTTAAAACTTAATCCTGAAGAATTCCACTCGCCCATGTGAGTGTTTTCTTCATATTTTGCTTGACTGGGTGAGTTAATACTTCATGTTAAAGAAAGGTCTTTAGCCCAGGCGAGTTCTGGGCTAATTTGCTTGTAGATTTTTCCTATGTTGATTTTTTTGCCCCTTTTTGCTTGTCTTGATTGCTTTGGATGCTCCGGATATAATTGAAACCTATCAAAACATCAAAATTGAATGGATGAATCTTACAAAATGTAAACAACATATTTATATATGTACTAACTATAAAACAACTAGAATTAGACGAAATTTATAAGCAAGTTGACTGAAATCAAAAGATAAGTGTCAGTATTATAATCCTGAAATGAACTAAAATATGACACTTATCACATGACCAAGAATGGATTCTTGGGTTGCCAAGATGGATCGTGGGCTTAATAAGGTCAACCAAGTAGCTGGAATTACGAACCTTCTACCAAGGGCGGACCTTGGGTCTTCATATGAAGGACAAACCTTGGACCAAGGCGGACCTTGGGTTTTTGCTGAAGGTCCACCTAGGGGAGCCTTAGGATTTACAAATCTGTAACCGACGAAAGGGCTACCTTGGATTTTGCTGGAGGTCCTCCTAGGGGAGCCCTAGGGTGTAATGAACCTTTGGAGAGTACCAGGACACGTCAGCCTTGGATTTTAGTAAGGCTTGCCAAGGGCGAGCCGTGGCAAGTACCAGGACATGGTCCTGGGTTTTTGTCGAAGTTGGAGCTGGGAGAGTGATCAGGCGATAGTTCCTAAAATTAGTCAAAATCTTGCAATATTAACGTAAGTAAAAGTAATAGGAGAAGAGGTATATGGTTTATTAATGCGACATTTAATGTACATATTCCCTATGTTATTCCTCAGATGGCCCTCGTTAAAACCTTTCAAGTGAAAGTGGGAAAAAAGGACTTGAATAGGAAAAAGAGTACACCATCTGGCCTTAAACTCCTTAGCTGAAGTAGAACTTCAAGTGGGTAGCATTCTGAGTTCTTGGAATGTCTTTGCCATTGAGTTTCTGCAATTTGTAGGCGCCGTTGTCCAGGTTAGTGATGACTCTGAACGGGCCTTCCCAGTTTGGTCCAAGCTTACCTGCACAGGGATCCTTTCGGGCTTCACCCCGAACATGCCAGACTACGTCGTCTGGCTGGAAAGTTTGAGGTTGAACTTTGGAGTTATATCTTCTTGTCCTATGGAGCTTGGCCACATCCTTTTTGATTCTAGCTATGTCTCGAAGCTCTTCACTAGTTTCTAGTTCAACTCTCATGTTTTCCTCGTTGCACTGTTCCTGAAAAAGTATCCTTCTTGATGAAAGCTCCCCTAGCTCGACGGGAATCATGGCGTCAGTACCATATGTGAGGCGAAAAAGGGTTTCCTTTGTAGTGCTTTAAGGTGTACAATGGTAGGCCCAAAGTATGCTAGGTAGCTCCTCCTTCCAGAGACCTTTGGACTTGTCAAGTCTAGTGCGAAGGGCTTGTAGGATGACTCTGTTTGCTGCTTCCACCTGACCGTTAGTCTGTGGGTGTTCAACAAAGGTGGCCATGTGCTTGATACCTAGTCGTGTGAGGAAGTCCTCATAGGTCTGTGCCTTGAACTGCATACCATTGTCAGTAACGATAGCATAAGGTAGAATCTATCTGCATATTAGATGTTTCCAGGTGAAGGTTTTGACTTCGCTAATTGTTATTTCTCGCAATGGCTTTGTTTCAATCCACTTGGTGATGTAGTCGATTGCCACCAGTAAGAACTTGATCATCCCTAGAGCTTTAGGAAATGGTCCCAGGATGTCCATTCCCCACATAGTGAAGGGCCATGGAGAGGAGACGATATGAAGGTTGTCAGGGGGAATCCTTGGGATGTCCGCAAACTCTTGACACCTTTTACATTTTCATGTGAATTTGAAGGCGTCAATCCTGAGTGTTGGCCAATAGTATCCTGCTCGTACTACTTTGGTGTCTAAGGAGCGTCCTCCTATATAAAGTTCGTAGATCCCTTCATGGAGTTCTTTCAGGACGTAGTCTGCCTATAAGCTGTCCAGGCACTTGAGTAGAGACGTTGTTAGCCCTGTTTTGAATAGTTCTCCATCGATGATATTTGTCTGCTATCTGTCCATGGACAAGCTGTGAGTCAGAATAGCACCTCAGATATTGAGCTCTAACTTCTTTTGCGAGTTTGAGTCCTGCTATGAGTGCCTCGTACTAGGCTTGGTTGTTTGAAGCCTTGAAGTTAAGCTTGAGAACTTGTTCGAGCAAGATGTTACCAGGTCCTTCAAGTATAATGCTTGCTCCACTTCTTTATACGTTGGATGCTCCGTCCACATAAAGGTTCCTCTAGTCTGGGGTGGACTTGTCTTTTCCTACAAATTCTGCGAGGAAGTCTGCCATGAACTGTGTCTTCATGGGACCACGTGGTTCATATCGAATGTCAAATTTTGACAGTTCGACTGACCATGCCACCATCCTGCCTGCCAGTTCTGGTTTTCGTAACACCAGTTTGATGGGATAATTAGTCTTAACTATCACTTGGTGACTTTGGAAGTAAGGTCGAAGGCGCCTGGCGGAGGTGACTAGTGCCAAGGCTATCTTCTCGATCATCTGATAGCGTTTCTCAGCGTCATGTAGCATGCAGCTAGTGAAGTAGATAGGGAGTTGGTGTTTCCCTTCTTCTTGTCCGAGTGTTTCGTGTCTAGGTTGCGGTTGTCTTTGCCTCCCTCTGTCTTTTGTGCATCTCTTCGTCTATCATTGTCTCTGTTTCTGAATCGATCCTATTGTCGTCCCTCCTGTTGGTTTGCTGTTGGAAGATTATCAGGTTTTTTTATGAACCGTGATAAGTGCCCCGCTTGGATAAGTTCTTCTATCTTGTTTTTCAAGGCCACACAATCTTCAGTGCTGTGGCCCTAGCCATGATGGTAGCGACAATATTTGTTAGGGTTTCTTCCCAGTTTCACGGGAGCTGGCAATGTCACCTGCACCTCTGTGTTGAAGGCTTCTTCCATGATTGTGGCTTGATTAACCGTCAGAGGAGTGTATCTCTTGAACCTGGGTCTTTTCGGGAGAAGCTGCGACTTGTGCAACCTTCGCTTCTTGTCGGGCTCTGAGGGTCGACTTTGATGAAGACTTCATGTTTCTATTGCTTTTGTCCAATCTGTCTGACTTCGTTTCTGAACTTTGACATTTCTTCCATCTGTATGTAACCTTTGGCTCGTTCGTGTATTTTGTCCATGCTAGAAGGAGGTTTCATGCACAGACTGTCTACAAACTTACCAGGTCGAAGGGTCAGCATCATGGAATGCAGTGCTACCTCGGGATTGAGGTTTCTGATCTGGACAGTCAAGTTCCCAAATCGTTCCATGATCCTGTGGAGAGGTTTGTTGTCTGCTTGGCGTAATGTCGCTAGTGTAGCAGAGGTTAGCCTATGGGTTCGGCTGGTCACATATTGTGCACTGAATTTTTTGACAAGGGTGTCGAAATTGTCGATGGACCGTTCAGAGAGGTCACCATACAATGCTAAAGCTGCCCCTTTCAAGGTCGTAGGGAACACTCGGCATAATATGGCGTCGTTGTTCATGTAAAGATTTTCCTGTAAGAGGAAGGCATCGATGTGTTCGTCGGGGTTGGTGGTGCCATCATACCTCTTTAAATTTAGAGGTTTCCAGTCGAACGAGATGTCGACTTCCCTGATATGGTCAGTGAGAGGATTGCACCGCGTGTTATGCCTCTCCATTCGGTAGCCCTATGTTGAACTACGAATGGGCGAAGGTTGACATGTGGTTGAGGGTGCGATTCACCTTGTGTTTGTTATTCTATGTTGATAGAGGAGCGTTCATCTCCCTTAGGATGCGTCGCTCTGGCTTCCTGCTGATCAAGGTCAGCTTTCAGCCTTTGGATTTCTTCTTGGTACTTGCATTCCATCTCCGCCATGCGGTTCTGGAGTTTCTGAATGGTGTCAGCGTTTGTCATGGTAGTCTGCGGGGGGTTAAACACATCGACAGGGGTGTCACGTCTAATGCTGGAGCGTGTGTTGACCATGAATGCATGCCGCTGAGTGATCTGAGTGCGAGGCCGTAGGGTATGTTTTACCTAGGCCCCACGGTGGGCGCCAAATGTTCTTACCAAAATCTGAAAATTCCATGTGTGAGGTTAGTGTGGCCAATGTGGACTCCAAATTCTGCACATCAGATGAAGAGTCAGCCTTGTTTAGAGGAGGAACCTGCAAAACAAAGGAAAAAAACTCTGATGCTCAAGTAAGTTGATATGCTTCCAGCATATAGTAGTTTTTAGGTTTAATTAATTAATAAATTGTTTAAGGTTTAGTAAATTAGATTAGGAATTGGTGAATTATTATTTAATTACATATTAATTTAATTTCTTAGTTATTTTATCATTTAGGAACCGACAAGAGAGGAAAAGAAGCAAAAAGAGCAAGCCAGTGCTCTCAAACAAGTCACGCTATCAGCGTGGGATCTCATGCGATTAGCGTGGAAGTGTCAAGATCAACAAATTCAGTTCGAAGAGCCCACGCGAGTAGCGCCAACCACCACGCGATCAACGTCAGAGGTTGAAACACAGACTCTCAGCTCGAACAAGTCACGCTGGTAGCGTGACCATCCACGCGAATCGCACCATGCCATCAAAACTCAAGCATTCAATTCGAATGACCCATGCGATCAGCGTGGACATCCATGCTATCAGCGCCAGAAGTCTAGAATAGCTCATTTAACTCGAATAACCCACGCGATCAGTGTGGGACTTCACGCGAATCGCGTGACGAGCTCGCTGTTTCCTAAATTAAAAGATTTGAAATTGATTCAGTGGGGGAACAGTTCCTCATTACTGGAATTAGACCTAAGACGTTTTGGGGCATAAAAGGAAGCCTCTGGGTCACAAAGAAACAACTTTTACGGGGTATTGGATAGATTTTCTCAAGAAGAAGCCATTGAAGAACCTTGGGAGAAGATTGGAAGCATTGAGGATTTGCAGAACAGCACTCTGTGTAACCTTTTCTTTTCCTTTGGTAATTTCTCTCTAGGAGTATGTTAGTCATGAAAGTAATATCAATTCTGAGTATGCCTGGCTAATTCTTGTATTGTGGTTGAGCCATGAACCTATGAGTACTCCTCTATGTCTTGATTGGTTTTAATAAGAAGTTGTCATAATTGCTTAGTTTTATTCTATTCTTCACTGCATAATGCTTAATTTGGACTGGCCATTCTGTTAAGATACTTAGGGTTGGGATTCACAATAGGGATATTGGGATTCTAATTTCTGAAATGAGTAAAATAACAATTTATACATTGCTTAGGGATAGGGATGTGCGGTTGCAGCAATTTCTGGTTGTGTTTGCTTAATTCTTGGTTTAAGAAGGAATCACTAAGGGATTAGGGTTTTTAATTTCACCAAAGGGTTAAATTACTAAGGGATTAGGATTTAGCTACTTATAAGAGAACACATCAGCTGAGTAATTAGGATTAGTTCAAGTTAATAATCAATTGAAGCATAGAAGGAAAGAATCATAGGGGATTGCGTTTAACTACAATCACTTCTTGCTACTGCAGTAAAATCTAATTTACGTTCGCTTACATTCTTATTAAATTTTTGTCATTTAAATTACATTACTTAAACACAACTCAACAAACTCTTTAAACATATTATTTGCTTTTCCAATTTCTAAGATATTAAGTTACCATAGAGTAGCATTCAATCCCTATGGAGACGATACTTGACTTACTCACTTTATTACTTGAAACGAATGGTACACTTGCCGAATTCGCAACATAAGTACATCAACTATAAGAGAATAACCGAGTGTTATTTCATAAGAATATGAGTGTAGAATGATTCTGGGTTCATCCTAGAGTGAGTTAAAGAGAACCTGTAAGGCTGTATTTATAGTGTGGAGTGTGGGCTTTGAGCCTTTGTTTGTTAGCAATCTGTGGATAAGATAATAACAGGCATTTATCTAATTTGAATATAAGATAATGTGTACTTTATTGATATACTGTTACTTGTAGATAAGTAACAACTTGTAGATAACTTGTGAAGATATGATATGATAAAGTGGTTACACCTATTTGAATAGCCAAGCATAGTTGACATGCTATTAATATGGAGACATGCACAGTAGGTGTCTGTGCTCATGTAGAAGGTCGACGTTCACGCTCCTATAGCAGTGCTGACGAGGAGGGCGGATATGTGTGTCCAGGTTGACACTTGGAGAGTGAATAAGCACTATTAATGTAGCAGTGCTAACGTGGAGGGTGTCCATGTGTACGGTGACCTTGTAGTGATGGCCACATGTAATTTTTCCATATTTGGACGGTACACAATCAACGGAAAAAATGATTGTTCTACATGTTGTTAGCCTAAGCCCTAAAGAAAGCATATGGGAGAGAGACAAAATTTATTTATTTATTTCCCTATATTTGAATTTGATTGTATTGCTAATTTGGCTGTCGTTGTACAACTTTATAAAAAATTGTTGCATGAATATCACTATAATGTTAATGATGAAAAATACATTTTTTTTAATCTAGTATAAGAGACATGAAAAATAAAAGTGATAGAATAATTTTCTTATGCTTGTTGTTTTTGAGCTATTATAAGTTAAAAATTTATGACTTATAAAATTGAACATAAAATATAATTCACCTATTACATTAGTCATGTTGGAGTATACAAAATAAAATAAAATACAACAAAAGATGAAAAACTAAAATATCTAATTTTGTCCTAAATTTTGGTCAAATAAAATGATCCATCTTATATCTTTTTGCTTTTTAATTTCCTCCTTAATTAAATAAGTATACTGACTTTTAAAAATAAATTTTTTGTTAGTGTTTATATATTTACATAACATACATTTTTAATGTGACTCTTATGAAAGATTAATTTAATTTTCATATGTACATTTGTTTTCAATCCAGATACATTATTGTTTTTCACTGGTACAATATTATTTGTTAGAATTTTAACTTAATAAAATATATTAAATTAAGTAATAGTGATTTCAAATATAAAATTCCTTATTTCTATACTTAATTATTTTTTATTAAATTTTCATCACCATAAATAATTGTTATCTATATAAATAAATGTTATTTAATATCACTATGATAGTGAATTATATCTAGTGTGACATTTCAGTAAAAAATTAAAAGTACTTTTAGGGATCCGAATGACAATATATAGTTAAGTTTAGAGGAAAAATTTGTTTTTTGTTTCCTAGATTTGAATTTGATTGTATTGCTAATTTGGTTGTTGTTGTGCAACTTTATAAAATTTTAGTGAATGAATATTATAATGATTGAGTATAAGAGACATGAAAAATAAAAGTGTTAAAACAATTTTCTTACATATGCTTGTTGTTTTGCCTTTTGCAATTTTCACATCATTACTCAACTATTGAGTATTAGAGAACATGACCTATCATAAGTTAAGAATATATGACTTACAAATTGAACATAAAATATAGTTCACCCATTATATTAGTCATGTTAGAATATACAAAATAAAATAAAATACAATAAAAGATGAAAAACAAAGTTATTTAATTTTGTCTTAAATTTGGGTTGAATAAAATGATCCATCTTGTATCTTTTTGCTTTTTAATTTGCTCCTTAATTAAATAAATATAATGACTTTTAAAAATAAATTAATTGTTAGTATTTATATATTTACATGATATACATTTTAAATTTGATTCTAATGAAAGATTAATTTAATTTTCATACGTACATTTGTTTTCAATCCAGTTATATTATTGTTTTTCACTGTTATAAATATTATTTGTGAGAATTTTAACTTAATAAAATATAATAAATTAATTAATAATAGTGATTTCAAATATAAAATATAAAATTTCTTATTTCTATACTTAACAATTATTTTTCATTAAATGTTCATCACCATAAATAATTGTTATCTCTATAAATAAATGTCATTTATTATCACTATGCTAGTGAATTATATGTAGTGTGACACTTCAATAAAAAATCAAAAGTGCTTTTAGGGATCCAAATGACAATAGATAGTTAAGTTTAGAGAAAAAATGTTTTTTTCCCTAGATTTGAATTTGATTGTATTGCTAATTTGGTTGTTGTTGTACAACTTTATAAAAATTTAGTGAATGAATATCATTACTCTAATGTTAATGATAAAAAGACAATTTAAAAAAATTAATCTATTATAATGATTGAGTATAAGAGACATGAAAAATAAAAGTGTTAGAAAAATTTTCTTACATATGTTTGTTGTTTTGCCTTTTGCAGTTTTCACAAAGATACTCAACGATTAGGTATTGGAGAACATGACCCATTATAAGTTAAAAATATATGATTTACAAAATTGAACATAAAATATAGTTCACTCATTATATTAGTCATGTTGGAGTACAGAAAATAAAATAAAATACAATAAAAGATGAAAAAAAATCTAATTTTGTCTAAAATTTGGGTCGAATAAAATGATTCATCTTGTATCTTTTTACTTTTTAATTTGCTCCTTAATTAAATAAATACACTGACTTTTAAAAATAAATTATTATTTAGTATTTATATATTTACATAATACACATTTTTAATTTAATTCTTATGAAAGACTAATTTAATTTTTATATGTATATTTGTTTTCAATTCAATTATATTATTGTTTTTCATTGTTATAATATTATTTGTTAGACTTTTAACTTAATAAAATATAATAAATTAATTAATAGTTATTTCAAATATAAAATATTTTTTTTTATGTTTATACTTATCAATTGTCACTACTAGAAAAACAGCATTCAACATCGGTTATTTTTTACTTGCACATCGATTTTGAACCGATGTTGAATCAGGCGACGTTGAAAGTGTGAAAGTTAATATTGGTTTTGAAAAACCGATGTTAACCAAAAGTATACAACATCGATTTTTACTAAAAACCGATGTCGCTATCTAATAAATAAAACGTAAAAAAATGTAAAAGCTGGAACTTCAACATCGGTTTTTGTTAAAAATCGATGTTAAATTAAGTTACAACCTTAGTTTTCTGATAAAAACCGATGTTGTAGTGTAATTTAACATTGGTTTTGACTGAAAACCGATCTTGTAGTGTAAGTTAACATCAATTTTTAACAAAAAATCGATGTTTTATTTATTTTTTTTAAATATTTTGTCTTTTTATTTTATTTTACCCAAATTCAACCTGCAAATGAAATAGCAGACATGCAGCCAATTTCAGAATACAATACAATTAAATAAAATTTCAATAAAAAATAAAGGGTCAATGTACAAAAAATGATTTCCTAACCAAATATTTATACAATTGTTTAAAAATCCCTTAACCACCTAACATAATATTTCATCTCTAACTTTAAGATAAAATCTAGCCCATTGAACTCTAATAGCCTTCAATCTCTCGGCTTCCAGTGGTCTTTCATCAGTGAAATACTGCATGACATAATAAAACATAATTTAATAAGTATAAAACAAAAACAAGTGAAAAAAAAATAAAATTAGTTTTGAATTAGACAATTACATGCCCTAGTTATCCCTGAAGCCTTTTTGGACTATCGTCGACATCCAATGCATGACATAATAGCCATACTTAGTGCTTCCTTTTTGCTTATTACACTAAATTCAATAACATGGTCAAAGTTAAACAAAAATTAGTGTAAATAGTAATAAAATTTATTTTGAATACATAAACCATGATTTATTAAAAGACTTACTTTAAGCGCAATCCATTTAGTAGTAGCCTTTATTTATTTCCTTGAGTGTCATGGACTCCCTTCAAAGCACTGCTTAAGAGAAACATGCATGCATATTGTACAATTAACATATTCATGTGTTACAAATAATAACATAAATGTCTTACAAATTACAACCTACCTATTAATAATTCCTTTTAGGTAGTTATCAGGTTTGTTGTGCAACGAATAGAACCACACGACAACATTGGCCTTAGGACATATAACGACCAGTTGCCAATGTGCACTGCATTGGAGAAAAAGAAGTTATTATACTGCATACATTAATTAAATTCTTTTGTACATTTTTACTTACCCATTCAAGTACGGTGCAAGGTAGACATCTTTCTATGAACTCTGCATCTATTTCTTGATATAGTCCTCGGATTCAAATTGAGATTGCCCATATCTCTGTATGGACTATGGCTCAATGAATCCATACACATCGACATGATCCGATTGCAGACATAAGTCATTCATATGCCTATTTTTTTTATAAATGAAGTCAATGATGCATTAATATAAAACAATTAGTTATGTAACAGTAGCCAATTGAAAGTGACTTACAAAATTCATAGTGGTATAACGGAGATGTTCAGACATTGACCACCATGGATGATCTTAGAAATATCCTCATGCTTTATGTACAACGGGAAGTTGTCATTATGCACCCCAAAAAAAGTAGGGTCCTATGGCACCTACATGGGTCTGAGGAAAAGATCGGGGATGGTCAATGCGATCTGGTACATGGGATTGACAATATGTTCTGACTTATTTACAGGTTTCGTCGGTCCCTCAGGTCCCTGTTTATCCTACATAGTTAATAAACATAAGTGAATGACCGTATTAACTTTATATGAGACAAATCATTCTTAAATGAGAAGAAATAAGGCAAAAATGAAACACCTTATTCAAATAGGCTGTACAAGATGTGTCGGCCAAGCAAGGAAAGTGTTAAGGGCCTGCCCCACTAACTGAACCTCGTCAGTGGGTACAGGGACGCGAGCATCAGCATCTCGAACTTCCTAAACACCTACATTGACCTGATCATTGGCAAGAGGGATGCTGTGCATGGTTGTCGACCCCTCATAAACTCTTCCAAGGGCAACTAGGTAAGGAGGATTATCATCGACATACAACCCACGCCTGTTAGATGGACCCATGTCTGGGTCATTCCCCGAGGGATCCACACAGCTTCCCTTGGTGCTGACACGGACACCAAAAAGACATGACTGAACCTCTGGAGGCGGCATGGCACCCTGAGACTGCATCTGGGACTGCAGGTGGCTGAACGACATCATTATTTGTTGCGTAACTCTTTCAGTGATTGACTGCGTAACTCTATCAGTGATCGACTGCTCCAGCTTTACCCTGATGTTGTCTTTCAGTCGATCCAAGTCTTCAGGCACCATTGACTTCGACTTGCGAGAGGTTGATGGAGCTGATCCGAAGTAGTGTGTGATGGTCACACCGTCTCCAGCAGCATGGACACGACCGGGGTGCTTTGGTCGTCCAATGGCAGCAGTTGATATGCTGTTAGCATATATAGTTTTTAGGATAGTTTTATTAGGAAAATAGGAAGAATAAAGTGAATAAATGTGGGAATAAGTGTAGAACTCATCACTCTTATGTTTATCATTGATTATATGCTATTTTGATGTTTAGAGTCAAGAAAAGCAAGAAAAGAAGCAAAAGAAAGAGTCAACTGAGGCTGGGATTTCACGCTAGTCGCGCCAGGTCCACGCCATTCGCGCCAGCTACACTGGGGTCTCGCGCCAGTCGCGCCAAACTCGCGCTATTCGCGCCAGAAGTACTGGAAGCTCGCGCCAGTCGCGCCAGGTCTCGCGCCAGTCGCGTGAGCGCTACGAGATTTCAGAATTAGCTTAAAGATAACATAAGAATGATGGGTTTTTAGGGTTTTACAACCTAGGTATAAATAGAACCTAGGTAGGACACATTAGGTATCAATTAGACACTGAGAAACAGAGCAAAGAAGGTAAGATCAAAGGAAAAAATTCAAGGCCAAGAAGAAGCAAGAAGAACAAGAAGGAGGCAAGATTGAGGGGTTTGTGACTCTGTATACCTTAGCTTCTTCCTTTTCTCCTTTCTTCACATTGTATTAGGCCAAACATCATTATGTCTGGCTAAATCCTTTGTAATTATGGTTTAGCCAAAAGCCAAGGTGAACTTTGTGTTTCTTGAATTGGGTTTAATAAAGTTTCTTATAATTGTTTTACTCTACTTTATCCTTCCATTATTATATCTAATTAGACTTGATCAATCTATTAGATTACTTAGGGCTATAATTCGCAATAGGAATATTGGGGTTTTAGTTTCTGAACGCAGTAGAGTGACAGTTGCGATATTACCTAGGGATAGGGATAAAGGACTGCAGATTCTTGTTATGCTATCTTCATGCTTAATCTAAAGGGAATTACTAAGGAATTAGAATTCTTAACTTAGGTTAAAGGGTTAAATGACCGAGGAATCAGGGTTTAGCTATATTAGAAAGGCATAAATCTGAATAATTACATAAAAAGAGTTAAATTATCAATTCAAGTACATAGAGTGAACTGCGGTGATTGTGCTTTGCCATAATTATTCTTAAGTCTTGATTAATATTTAAATTACATCGTTTTAATATTCTGTTATTCACAATCATTAAAGTTAAACTACAATCCAATCTTTTCAACAATTTCACTCCTTCTCCAATATTAAGAATTATAAATTACAATTGATATTAGTGCCTCAATCCTCGTGGAGACGATACTTTCTTATCACTTTATTACTTGGAACGATCGGTGCACTTGCCGTGGTCGCAACAGCAGTCAGGATGTCCTGGCATCCACTGGGGACAAAGCTACCCTGTATGGATTGCTCATTCAGGGAATCTTGTAACCAAAATAAGTAGAACATTAGTTTTGTAATTTGTGAGGTAAAAATTCATTAAAGGTGTGTGAAACCATTGTTTGACTTATAATCCTCTCTACAATCTCACGTGCTGCCTCAGAGTCATTTGTTCATTTTTTTTTGGTGCGAGCCAGTTTCCACTTCATGTGTCGTCTAACAGGGGACGGAGGATGAACGATGGTCTCTATGCTATCATCACAAGCTGCTTCCTCCAATTGTTTCTTTTGTTTTTCCTCCATCATTTTCTTTTCTAACAAATCATAACCCCCGCGAGACAACACATGAGGGGCAGTGTTCATCTTCTGGATGGCCTGAGCCTTCTTTCTAACATCCTGTAAGAATTACGCAGATAGATGTAAAAAAAAATGTGCTCACATACTCCATATTAGTGAAATTGTAAAACAATTCAACTCAGCTAACCCCATGAAGTGGCTCTACGACTCTCACAGAATTGGTGCCACTGTTCCTTACTAATATTGTATTTTTCACAGATAACATCGACATCGTCGTCCTTGCCTTGTGCCAGAACCCATTTGGAGGTCAGATCTGACTTAAACTACCTCCATCGCTCTCCAATTGTCTGCAGAATTTTCTTCTTAGTCAGTTGGTCGGACGCTTCAGGTATATCAAATTCAGCTTGCGTTACAATCAAGTGGGTTTAACAGTTACAATAACAGTTAAATAGTGTAACTACAAGCAATCACATTGGACATTTAATTGTAATACCTGAATGTCCTTCAAAATCAACTCCTTTTGCACTATAGGAACTTCCTTCTAGTTAGCAATGGTGACATCCACCTTGTCTCTAGCCACGATCCCTAGATACGTCCTCAATTTCGGTGCCTGAGGACCATCAGCCTTCCCAGTGGCAGGATCAACATGAACCACTGGTCTGTCAGCACCAGTAGGTCTGGTAGCCAGTGACCTCAGCCGTGTTGCTTTCTTAGTCTTCTTCGCCGTAGACGGTGAAGGTGCTGACTTAGGAAGAGGAGGTGATGACTCAGGACGAGGAGGGGAGCTTGGCGGTGTAGTCATGATCCTGTTAAAAACAAAAACAAAGATAAGTAAAGTTAAGTGACAAGTTAGGTTACTTATGAAATTGTAAAAGTCGAAACAAGTTAATATAAAAAAAATTACATTAAGTGATGTTAATTAATTCTCTTGCATCATGATCATTACAATTTGCATGAATGTCGTCAACTTCATCTTCTCTGTTGACGTCAGACATTTGTGTCGAGAATTGAGTGACACCAGTATCAACGGTTGAATCATCATCGTCAAGATTAATACCAATGGTTTTTTCATGTAGTACCACTGACCACATTTCATCACATGGATCTTGAACATAAAACACTTGTTTAGCTTGTTCTGTCATGATGAAAGGTTCATCTTAATAAGCTAGCTTGTTAAGATCTACCAAAGTAAGTCCTAAGTCCTCGGTTCACACCACTATTGATATCAACCCACTTACACTTGAAAAACACACATAATGAATGTAACATAATTAAGCTCCCAGATGTCATGAATGACTCCAAAGTAAGGCATGCACGCCAAACGTGGATTATGGTCATGCACAGTAGTGAAGTGTTGCGACTCAGCCTTAAGGCTAACCTCATTGTTTTTCATTGTGCTCTTGTCATCTTGTTGTTTGGTGTAGAATGAGTACTTGTTGATATCGTATCCCTGCTAACTTCTAACATTTCTTTTAGGCCCATCTGCTAACGTCCTCATTGTTTTAGATGAAGATTCATCACTAAATATTGTATCTTTAAACTAATTCAGGAAAGTCTTGTTATGCTCTTTCAACAACCTATTCTTCGTCATTCTTGGATTACTTTCCTTGACTAAGGCTTCATGACGAACTATATATGGCAGGACTTCATTATTATTATTCAGGACATACAAATGAGCTTGTTGCAATTCCTGTAAACCAGACGTTATAACATGCAGCCCTCGTGAACCCTTTTCTTCCACTCTGTTGTCATGCCAAGACTCGGGAAGCCCAACAGGTTTTGCCTTTTCAAGGTACTTTGAACAAAATTCTACTGCTTCTTCTGCAATGTACCTTTCAACTATGGATGCTTTAGGACGATGTAGGCTTTTTGTATACCCTTTCAAGATCTTCATGTATCGCTCGACCGGGTACATCCACTGTAAATAAATGGGACCACACAATTTAATTTCACTGACCAGATGAACAAGTAAGTGAACCATTATGTCGAAAAATGAAGGAGGAAAATACATCTCCAACTAACACAAGATAATTGTTGCCTCTTCTTCCAAGTCATCTAACTTTACAGGGTCTGCAAGTTTGGTACAAATGGCATTGAAGAAAAAACACAGCTGAGTTATAGCATGCCTCACTTTGTTAGGCAAAATGTCTCGAATCACCGCGGCTAACAGTTGTTGCATCAACACGTGGCAATCATGAGACTTTAAGCCAACTAGTTTTAGATCTTTGATATGCACAAGGCTCTTAATATTTGAAGAGTATCCCTGTGGCACTTTCACTCGGCGCAGACACTGATAGAAACTTATCTTCTCCTTTCTTGACAAAGTGTGACATGCTGGAGGCAAGTATATTTTCTTACCATCAGACCTAGGATGTAACTGCTCACATATACCCATCTCAACAAGATCTTGACGAGTGTTCAAACCATCCTTTGTCTTTCCTTGAGTGTTAAGCAGCGTGCCGATGACACTGTCACAATCATTTTTCTCCACATGCATAACATCGATACAATGTCTAACATCTAGATTAGACCAGTATGGAAGATCAAACAATATCGACCTCTTCTTCCATATGCAAGTATTACCTTTCATCTTTTTTTGGGTCTTTCCAAATACAGTATGAATGTGCTCAACCCGCTCAAGAACCTGTTCGCTGGTTAATGAAATTGGTGCACTTTCATGCTCTTGACTTCCATTAAATGCTTTTTTCAATCACCAATAAGGGTAATAAGGTTTCAGAAAATGTCGATGGCATGTGTAAACTATTTTTCTGCCATGTTTAAGTTGTACATAGCTCGTGTCTTGCTCACAGATAGGGCATGCATGATGGCCCTTAACACTGTATCCACTCAAATTCCCATACGCTAGAAAATCATTAATGGTACAAAATAGCATTGCACGCAACTTAAATGTCTCCTTTCGATACCCATCAAGCACGACAACCCCCTCGTCCCACAAGTTTGTCAAGTCTTCAATCAAGGGACTAAGATAAACATCAATGTCATTTCCTGGCTTCTTGGGCTCGATATCATCATAGACAACATCATATATTTTCGCTTCATGCACAACCAAGGAGGCAGGTTGTAAATGACTAGCAAAACAGGCCACGAACTGTGCTGAGTACGTAAACTATAGTAAAGATTCATTCCATCATTGCCAAGTGCAAGCCTAAGATTTCTTGGGTCTTTGCCGAATTCCGGATACAAATGGTCAATCTTCTTCTACTGGGAGGAATCTACTGGATGACGGAGCATTCCATCACAGTTTCTCCCATCTGATGCCATGTAAGGTCTTTTGTGTCATCTTCATTAGCAAACAGATGCTTAAACCTTAGAATGATCGGAAAATACCACAACACCTTCGCGGGGGGGGGGGGAAGAGGGGCTTTCTTTGTGCTCTCATAACTGCTACAGTCATCATCGTCCTTCACTTTGTACCGTGATACCCCACACCTAGGGCATTTATGCATTTCTTCAAATTCATTTCTGTACAATATGCAGTCATTAGGACATGCATGAATTTTCTTATAGTCCATACCCATCGGACAAAGTATCTTCTTCGCCTGATAGTAACTTGTTGGCAACGTGTTTTCATCTGGAAGTATCTCATGAACTACCTGAAGCAGTGAACTGAAGGTTTTGTCACTCCACCTATATCTGGCCTTGACATTAACCAAATTTAACACCGCTAACAATAGTGTCAATAACTCTTTGTACCTCGGATACAACGTCTTCTTTGAATCACTTTCCAATGTATCATACATAGGGGCATGTGCTTGCTGAAAAGATTCATGTCCCATATCACGAATATCCTCTAATCGATCTCCGAGGAAAACATTAAGCAGTTTAGTTTGCGACCCCCTCTGCATGTCTATCAATTCACCATGCCATATCCATATAGTATAATTCTTCTTAATCCCATCACACAAAAGATGTTCACGTATGTCGTCTAGTGCTTGGCGTCTCCCATTCAAACAATTTATACAGGGACACAAATATTTTCCATCCCCATCGGTCGACTTCTTTTGGAGGCAAATTCCAAGAAATGTTCAACACCTTCCTCATACTCAACTGTGATGCGACTTGCATTCATCTAACTTCGATCCATCTAATTAATAACTCTGTGATACTCACAAAGTTATTCCATGCATGAAAACCTCACTTTTTTCATTCAAGGTGTGACCCTATCCCATTTAGGAAGACATATTTTTATAGTATATTCATATGTATAGGTTGAGTCTCTTATCTTAAAATTGACAAAATTTTGGCAGCATTTCGCTTTGATCTCTGAGTACATGACATGAAAGCGGTGACATGAGTTCCACCACAGTCAAGTATGCACCCGGAGAACAAAGTGAAATACATTGTACCAAAATTTCATCATATTTAAGAAAAGAATCACAATCTATACATATGAATATACTAAAAAAATATGAGTCTTTCCAAACTGTCCAAACGAACAATTCAAGAATCAATACAATGATTAATCCAAACTGTCTGGAAGAATCACTATAATGAATCTCATACGGGAAACTAAGGTCCACTCATAATGAACATTAATTGTATAGAGAAGGCAAGATGCATACTTGTCATACAAAATATTTTAAAACCAGTCATAAAGACAAATTGTACAACAAAAATATGAAACGTATTCATACCTGTGATGATGATCTATGTGAAAATGTCCAACAATGAAGGTGACGACGAGGCAAACGTGAAAAGGGTTCACTCTCCTACAACATACAATGAACATAGAACATTAGACTATATACCTTATTTTTAACAAAACCTGGTTTGAATCAACACAAACAAAAGAACACACACCATAGCCTATCAAAGTCTGTCAAGCTTCAAATTGATGTAGCCTTTTACATACTCCTATACTCTCTAACATTCTCATAATAGAATAAGTCACAATCCATGATTACTACTGTATAATATAGTAATAACATGATCATGGCCGACGTTGATGATCATGCACGAGTTTTGGAGGTCAAAGGTTGCTAATACTGAGAACATATTTAATTGGTTTACATTTAAGTTTAACACAAGGCTTACCTTTGGTGAAGGAGCAGAGGCTGGCTGTGGCTTGGGTTCTACTGATGGTGGCGGTGTAACTGGGGTTGCAGGCTCACTTGGTTGTTCTTGTTGCAAAGAATCAAGGTGATGGAATGCAAGTGATTTAGATAAAGTAAGGGTTAAAATGGATGTTATAAAACAAGTTACAAAAGCACGCATTACATATAGACGCTAAAAAAAATATGAAAGACTTTTGTAAGTACCTGAGAGGATGGTCAATGACAATCTCCAACAATGAATCTAGTGATGACGATGCAAAGAGGCAAATGACAACTGCATACAAATGATGTTGAACAGTGAAGATGTTATATTCAAAGATGACACACAACATTTATATCATTTTTTTTTCGTTAAAATCCTTCATTTTGCCTTCTTTTAAACAAACATAATACTTAATTAAAATCTTTGGTAAGGAGGACTGTAGACTTGAATATCAATGCAATGAACTTTTTGAAATTGATGAAGAAAGTGAACACTGCATTGAAGCCTAATTGGGATGCACATACTAGAGCATAAATGGAAAGAGGAAGATATGAAAGTCCATAGGCATACACCAACTTCATCAATGCACACATTAAGCCCAAAACTATGTACCAGGAAAATACAATGTTAAGTTATGGTTTGGTTTTTGAGGAATCATTGTTGGGCTCATTTTTTAAGTTGGCATGTGTTAGAGAGTAAAATAGGAGTGGAATTAGTATAGGGAATCCAACTGAATGAACAAATGCTGCAACCCATTTGCTTTTACCACATTTTTCAATGTATAACCTCCCCATAGTAATGGTGGTACATTGCCTTGCAAGGAGGGTTGTGTAAAAAGACACACGAAACCTTTTCCAATACAAATAGTATGAAATTATTTTATGAGACCGGAAAGCTTTCTCTACAAGCCATCATTTTACTCAAATTGAACTACATTTCTAATTTAACCATGAATGCACATACACAAACTCTAGCAAAATAAGCTCAGATTTCCAATTCATGGAACACAATAAAATCAACGAGATATCTCAAATAAGATGAACTTCATTCCTATAATCGCTTCTAAATAACATAGGGACATGCATGCAAAATACTGGCAAAGAAGAAATGACATGACCCTTATAAACTATACAAAATATAATTTTTTTTGTTATTTATCTCATTAGCTGTTATGTTACCAATTTGTTAGGATTAGATAATTTAATAATTCAAATTAGAAAGCTTCTATCTTATCTAGTTGTAACAGACAACTTAATAAATGTTGTTGCCTTGTACTCAAATTGTGTGTTTAAAATAAACAATGTATTCATTCTCTATATGGTATCAGTCTAGGCCTATTGTGGAATTCAACACCACCACTCAGCTTCCAATCCAATGTGTAATGATCCGCCTCGTCGCTACTGTATCATACTCTTAATTATTCTTTTAATGGTAATTTATATCTAAAAATTCCTTTAAGTTTGTTTATAAAAATAGTAGTAAATTTTTCGTAAGTATAATCAATATCACAAATCAAAACTCGAATACACAAAGGTTGAATACATCATAATACTTGTATATTAATAATCATAAGTTGGTAGTAATTATAAAAAATCAAGTCTGAATTGTACAAAATTCTCAAAAGAAACAAGGATTTAAATGACGAGGTGTAACTAGCAAAACGTCGGGGTGTAACTAGCAAAAATACAACCCTTGCCCGAGATCTAGCCCATCTACATCCCGACTACTTGGCTGCTCCAACCAACATAGGTCATCTTCCCGGTCTCCTACTGCTGTCCATCTGCTCACACGAACATGGTTCGTGATCATCACAGGTACTAATTCACAAGGTACAACAAAGTAAAGGTGAGTCCATCATGTAAAATAATAATTAAATAAATATCATTAGTTATAAAAAGACAACTTGGTCATTGCAAAATCACAACAATATTCAAATATTTATCACGCATTCAATCATGGGCAACCTGTCCAAACCATTTCACAATTCATCTTAAAATGACTAGTCATGATGCATGTTCCAGACTTATCTCTTAGTCAATGCAATGTAGTACCATCCTTATGGAAATAGGCTCTCTTAGGAAAATGACGCAGAAGCTTGTCAAGGTCACTCTGTCATGCATAGGTCGCTCCCACCTCATGGTGATCAGCCCTCAGTCACAAGGGAGTTCCAAACAGAGATGCCCCTCCAGTACCTCTGTACCATACTGCCACCATCCTATTTCCATTATGCATGAAGTATGTACATAGGCTATATCAACGTATGACCCAGACCCATGCTCAACTTGACCCAGGTAGGATAACGTCATACGCCCCCCATATACATATATACTGACCCATTCTCGGGTACATTGATGCATTGACTGTGGTCATTGCAAGGTTAACCACCTGGTCCAGGCATCTCACATCAATACATAAAATATCTCCACGACTCCATCAATGTATGACCCAGCCCCAGGATCAACTCGTTCTGGCTAGGATAATGTGACACACCCCCATGGGTATTTATGTATATCCAAAAGCATTTAGATTACCATGGGCACTATCAATGTATGGCCCTGTCCGGGATTAACTCATTCCAGTTAGGATAATGCCATTCACCCCCCATGATATTAATGCATTTAATGACTCAAGCCAATACAATGGCCAATCTCAACATCATTCACAAACACTACAAACAAGTGAATAGGTGTGCAATATTAGGTGTCCAGATTGGCATTTAGCCATAACAACTGATGTAATAATCCTGAACAAGGTCACACAAGGGCACAAGGTTGTCTGGGTAAGGAAGTCCGATAATTCACAAGGAAATGGGTATGAGCTCTACCGAGTAGGAACCCGGTAGCTCTTTTTCCAAGAAGGTACAAGCTCTGCCAAGCAACAAACTCGGTGGCTCTTTCTCTTCTCATGAAGTAACTTGAGCTCGGTAGCTCTAATGGGCCACCCCGGGTAAGAACCCGTACATCTAAAGAAAAGTAAGCGAACCCTAGCAGCTTTTAAGGGAACAACCTCGGGTAAAGAAACCTAATATATAGACATTTACTAACGAGGACTAAGTTATGTCCTTCATGCACACATGCATGGTACGTGAACCGTTCAACTCGGCATTCCCATCTCGGTAGCTGATGTCACGAATAAAGGTTTGACACATGCAACTCGGCAACCCTTCCTGACAACCGACGTCACAAACAAAGGTTTGACACAGGCAACTCAGCCAACCCTTCCCGGCAGTCAACATCACAAACAAAGGTTTGACACATACAACTTGGCCAACCCTTCCCGGCAACCGACGTCACAACACAACCCGGTAGTCATCTTCCTCACACCATTTATAGACATCGTCAATATATTTTACGTAGCATATTAAATAACAGATACACACTTTAACCTAACCATGATATCAAAAATCATTATTAACACAATAAACTCCCCTTACCTCAACAGGGATTCTTTTCTTTAGATCTAACGTGTGTTTTTTTTGAACACTCGTTCTCACAGTGACCAAGAATGAAAAGTTAAGCTTCGTTCACGAATTCTTCTTAACGGAGAGGATTTTCCACTGTTGCTACGGTGGTTCTTGAGAATTTAAGTGGTACAGAAGGTAGGAGAAGAGAAAGATTTATGGTGCAAAGATTTTTAGAGAGAGAAAAAGAAGAAAAACACGTCCAGAAGTGAGAATGAACCATTCTTCCGCTTCAGACTTATTTATAGATGAAGCATTGAGGCAAGTTGCCAACAACTTGATTCAGCCAGCTATCACAGCCACCATAGTTGCCCACTTGCGTGACTGAACAACCACCATAGCCACCACCATTTTTACTATGCGTGTACGGATAGCTTATCTCAGCCACAAAATTTGACTTTCACCTTTTACGCATAAACACCCATGCAAAACACTTTTACAGATTTCAAGATTTATATTTAAACAATTAATCAACACAAATACCTTTCTACTTGTAAAATTTCAAGGTGTTACACAATGGCCTTGTCCTCCCTAACCTCCACCAATCCAAAGGATGTTGTGGAATTGATCAACACCACCACTCAACTTCCAATGGCCTTATTCATTCTCTATATGCAAATCACACTATGCAATGCAAATCACAAGTAATGCTACATCCTCCTGTTAATCATCCTAATACTCTATAATAGTAATTCACACATAACTGATAACAATAAACTGCAACTTCCTTTGATGAAGTTAGTCAAGTTAGCAGTCTTCAAAGCAGTAGTTCAAACAATAAAGCAATAGTTCAAACAACAAATACCACTAACCATCCACACTGGAACCCTATCCTGCCTACCACTAACAATAAGTGCAAACTTTAAAGAGCTACAATCTTCTCCGCAATGGAATTAGAAACAGAGAGAGTACCTGAGCTGAGAGAGTGAGAGTGAGAAGCAACAGCTGCACGAGTGACAGTGAGATCGACTGAAATGTGAGCGACACCAGAGTCAGAAGCAGTACCTAATGTTACAAACAAGTCATCCTCATCTTTGAGTCTTTAAAGAAGAATCATAGGACATAAACCAGAGGAGGAATGCTAACCTTGTGGGAGCCGACGAGAGTATTGAGCGAGAGTGGAAGCACCGTGAGTGTAACACCCCCATATTTTTACTTATTACATATGGATTTGAAGTAATATTTTAGGACAATTAGAAAATTAAAATTCACCATTTAGTAAGATTGTTAGAATTTAAATATATATATATTAATCTAAATTATTAGAAACTGTGTGAGAAGGATAGAAATAAATTTACGAAAACTAAGCAAAAAGAAAACATTATTGGAAACAAAAACCAAGCTAAGTTACGGTGCAAGGAAAATGAAACAAATCACAACAGCCCTAGTATGTGGGATTCAACGTGAAATGCAATCAAAAGTGAAGGGTAGGGGCCAATTCAAAAACAAGAGAAGATAAGCAAGCAAGTGGCCAGCCTATGAAATTATTAGAGACACAAGGAATCTACAATAAATGCTAGGAAAAAAAATCTAGTTGATCTCATCCCAAAAGCCATATGACCGTGCAATAATATGTGGACCAAAGAATACAAGCTAGCAACCAATAAGAATAAAGCAATAATAGGAATATGCTATAAAAGGAAGAAAGTGAAGCAAATTTGGGGTCAGCCGTGCAATTGTCTATTACCCCACTTGTTTGCCTTTGTTGACTCCTTATTGAATCCAAAAACTAAGAAAGCAATCCGTGCAGCCCTTCCCATTGTTCCACTTGCTTTTATTTCTAGTTAAGGGAATTCCAACAAAGCCACAACCGTACCCACCTTTAACCATCATTTTCACCAAAGGAAATCACTCCAAGCTTTAGACAAGCTCACGTGAAGTAAGGAAAAAGGAACCAAGCTTGTTCATTTTCAGCCAACACTTGAGGTAAGGGGGAGTTTTGCTAAATAAAATTTAAATATTTGCTTACCTCTAATTAATTTTTCGTTAAAGCTTAATAATTTCTGGAGTTAAGAATTAAGTAAAGAAATGTAAAAGGAAGAGAAAAATCAATTTAATTATGAGGAAGGGAGAAACTTAATCATTAAATTAAACTCTTAGTTCTATTTGTTCAAATAATATTGCTTAGGCAATTGATTAGAATAGTTTATTTAATAGTTTATTTTTACATATTAGAATTTAAGCTAAGTTAAGGGAATTTTAAAAGTAGTTATAGCTATATATGTATGGCTGTTATATATATATGATGGTAGTGCTGTATGTATTTAGCTGTTGTATATTGATTGTATGTATTAAAATTTAATTAGAATATTTGCTGTAGGATGTTGACTTAATTAATTAGAATCGTATGCTGTTAACAAAATTAAATAAATCTGTTAGCATAGTTAACTAAGTCTGTATGCTGTGGAGGTATTTAACTAAAGCTGTAAGATGATTAACAAAATTAATTGATGCTGTATGGATGCTGTTGCTGTAATTAAATTATGAGATAACACCGGTTGATGAAAGCTGTGCTATATGTGGTATGTAGCTGTAACAGATGATAATTTAAGTAAAATAGCATATTCTTGTGGGAATCTGTTGATAATTGAACATCTATTTAATAGAGGATATTTCATGTGTTTTGGAAACTATTTTATGAGTAGTAAAGATAATATATCCAAAACATATGTGATGTGGGATGATTCATGATAATGGAAGGTGATTGAAGAGATAAACTGTGTGGTGATATTGAGAATTCTGTGGTGATGTTTGAGTTGAAAAATTGAGATGAAGGTGATGAACAATAAAATAATTAAAAGACGAAAAATAAATCATTTGTGCATCTTCATGTGCATCTACCCGGTGGGGTAGAATTTGAGACGATGAGACGATCCTCGTAAAGAGGTGTATGTGTCAGATAACTAAACTGAGTTCCATACGTGTTTTAAACTTGGGGGTAGTTGAGACAGTGGGGACCACACCACCATGATGATCACATGGATGGGAGTGAGACTCCTGCGCGACACTGGGCTACCCTGACGGGATGGATAGGTTCGTTCCACTGAGATGAGGGTGGGGTTATCTGACAGTGGCCACAATTTTTGAGAAGTTAAGCTGAGATCTCAGTCATGCATCATATAATAAGATGAACATGCATTTTCATTTCATGACAATTATGTGTGTAAAAATGACTTATTTACATTTCGTATAATTGTTTATGTATATTTACTATTTGTTCCGTCGGTAATTAAATTTGATTTATGATTTGGTCTGCTGATATTTAAATTTTGTTTATCAAGACTGACCCTGTGTTGTGTCATGTGGTTGACACCTGTGATGACCCCAAATTATTTGGGCGAGCAGGAAATCAGTGATAAGGATGCCGTACGAGAAGAATGAAGATTGTGTGCTGTTTGTCTGCTTTTGGATGATCTGTACTTGTGATGTATCATGGACTGTTTATATATGGAATTCTGGCTATGTAATAAGGAATGGACTGTATGGTATGTGTGTGAAAGTCATGCATTACAAAATAACGCGTAAACCGTTATAATTTCTAAATTCGTTCTTAAATCGACGAAATTTTTCATTTGACCCTTTATTTTTAAATTCGTTTTAAAATCAATCAAATTTTGTTGGAACTTTTATCCTTTTGATTTTCGAAAATTTTTAGCAAATAAAAACAAATATGTAATAAAAAGCAAAGTATATGCGGTCGTTTCAGTGAGCGACACCACCTAGAACCAGAACCACCGTGGAAGCGCCGTGAGCACCGAGACTAGAGGCTGAGAGAACAAATAGTGGAGGCTGAGAGAACGAGCAGTGAAGGCTGAGACTGAGAGTGAGAGATAGGCGCGAGAGGGGCAGCTTTTATAATAACAACAACATCGGTTTTCATTGAAAAACCGATGTTAACTATGTTTTTTTAATTATGAGTTTGCCACCGCGTTTTCGTTAACATCGATTTTTGAGAAAACCGATGTTAACTTAGCGATGTTAAAACCATACATATTTTTATTTTGATTCTTATGAAAGATTAATTTAATTTTTATATGTATATTTGTTTTCAATTTAGTTATATTATTATTTTGCATTGTTATAATATTATTTGTTATACTTTTAACTTAATAAAATATAATAAATTAATTAATAGTGATTTCAAATATAAAATATAATATTTCTTATGTCCATACTTATCAAATAATTTTTATTAAATTTTCATCACCATAAATAATTGTTATCTCTATAAATAAATGTCATTTTATTATTACTATGCTAGTGAATTATATGTAGTGTGACACTTCATTAAAAATACAAAAGTACTTGTAGGGACCCAAATGACAATACGTAGTTAAGTTTAAGAACCAAAATATCAATAAGTAGTTAAGTTCAGAGACTAAAATGATAACATATGTTTAAGTTCATAGAACAAATAAAAAGTCAACTTTTTGACATGTGACATTCACGTGAATCACATTTGACAACTATCAACTGCCACATCATCACCAAAAGTACCACGTAGGCACAATTATTTGAGTTAATTGAAGAAACTAACGGTAGGACTAATTTATTGCTCTTTTTGAAAATTCAAGGACAAAGTTTTAATTCTTCATCTTTTAGATATCTATCTATAATGCCTAACAAATTTAAAAATAAAAATAAATATTTATCCAATAAAATTTAAAAACTCATTATCTTTTTGTGTTATTCTCATTATGCACTTCTCATTTAACTCTTTCAGTATCACTTTCAAACTTCAAAAGACAAGGTGTGGCCGGATCTGTTGGCGGCATGTCAGGCATTTGCGATGGGAGCATAAGAGAAGGAGCATGACATGGGATGTAAGTAGAATGGATGCCAATGCTTAAAGAGGTACCCACCAAGTGCCCTACTCTAAGTCCTAACCTCGACCGATACTAGCGTAGGCGTTTAGATTCCAATGGGAAATTTTGTTCTATTACATAAAACAAAAACATTGCAAAAAGAAAGGTCCTAATCAATGACGCTTCCATAGAGTATTCCAACGTAAAATTAGGGGGACATACCACCATTGATGTCTACGGTATACCATGGGTTTTGGGGCATGCATTGGAACAATTGAAGAAAGAGAGTTGTGTACGATTGAATGAAATTTGGTTAGATGCTTGATGGAGTGTCTTTAGTTAAATATTTTTATATCATTCTTAGCTTATTTGACTTCTCTTGGACTTTTATTTTTCCATTCTAATTCAGTTTTTGTCTTAGGCAAGTTAGTGGGCTTAATTGCTAATTATTGCGTATTTTCGGATTTTATGCTCACTTGACGTATCTGCCTTGTGCAGAACCTATAGAGCTCTACAGAACTTCGAATTGAGAGTTCTTGTAGTCCTTGGAAAGATAACGAAAAGATATACAAGTTTTCCAGAAATAAGCCGAGGCCAATTCTGCCATTTGGAGGGTCATTTTAGGCTTTGAAGTCAGAACCACTGCACTTGTATTTTTGGGCTGCGAGTTGGACTTTTATTGGTGTAAATAGCATAAATAATTAGAATTGATGGTTGTCATGGCCCATTCTTTTCTTCAGACTTAGTCACTATATATTAGTGACATTAGGAGGAATTATTACATTACATTTCATTTTGCAAAAACAGTTTTACATTTCTCTTTTTAAGTTTTTAGAATCAAAACCCTTTCTCTTATTTTCTCTCAACTGTTCTTCATTGTTCTTCATTTTCGTTTTCCTTTCTTCCATTTTCGTGCACTTATTTCATGGGGCTTTCATTGATGATGATCATGGAAGGTTAAATAATCAATCAATCCAAGGATCCAACCCAAGCAAGAGAAGAATTTGAGTTCTGGTTTAGTATTTTGAATTCTGTGTGAATGTTCACTTTCTTCTTCAATTGCTATTCTGTTTTCATGATTATGAATGCGTTTAGGATTGAAAGAAGATTAGGTTAAGGATTCATTTCCTAATTTCGAATATAAATCACAGATTAATTGGATGATATTTCAATTAGGGTTGTGGTTTCAATTAATTTAGGGGTTAATTCGATTGAACTGCTTCTAATGAAATTGAATGAACTTTCACAATAGGATAAATTTCTGAGAACGATGATGATTCGAATAGCTTGGTTTGGTGAATTGGATTGATGCTCTTTAATCTATTTTACATTACTTGTTATCAATTCTGTTAGTTTCTACATTGATCTTTAATTGTAGTTTGTGTTTTTGCAATTTTCATTTAGCGCACGCAAACTGTTCGACAAAAATTCCCCTTTTATTTATTAGTGAATTGAAGTTGGAATCATATTGATTGTGTCTCTGAGTCGACCTAGGTTAATCCTGTGCTACAAAATTAGCTTAGTTTAATTGTTTTGAAGCTACACGACAAACGCTTATCAATGCTCTTGAAAAAATTTGAAGGAGAGGATATTTTAGGAAAAAATTTCATTATAGACCACGTGAGATACACATGAATCATTTATGTTAAAACATTTAACGGTGATAACTAGTAAGAGAAGCCTAGTATAATATTTGTTGAAGTTTTAGGGGTGTTTTTGTAGGAGTCAAAAATAGAGAGAATGCTTTTGTAATTTTAGTCAAAACTCATGAGAGTTTGTGTAATTTATTCTTATATTTATTACATTAATTTTTAATGTTGATATTATTTATTTTGAAATGTATATCTTAATATATGCTTCAATTTAATTTTGTATTTCTATAATTTTATTAGTTAACCATGTATAGACTTAGAAATTGGATTAATTAACCAAGTCTTAATTAGGTAGTTTCAAGTACAAATAAA
The DNA here is from genome assembly GCA_013407115.1 of Glycine latifolia. Taxonomy (NCBI): domain Eukaryota; kingdom Viridiplantae; phylum Streptophyta; class Magnoliopsida; order Fabales; family Fabaceae; genus Glycine; species Glycine latifolia. The sequence goes on along the minus strand of CM023941.1, from coordinate 13,714,229 downwards.
TTATTGTATCAAAATTTAGAATTAGATAGAAATTATGATAAACTTATTTAAACTAACACCTTAGGTATTTTGACTACTCAAGTTTGATAAAATGAAATGAAAATGTTATAGTGTGGGACATAGTGTGATTTGACTTGTGCAACATGAAATATGTTTGGAGAAAAGGAGACAATCAGAGAGAATTTAGAGAGTTTTGAGCGAATTTATAGAGAGATCTTTATATATTAATATTTTAGTCAAAATTTCTGATTTACTTCGCGAGGACATCATTTGTATATTATTTCTGGCTTATCCTCTATAAATGGCGAATTTGGTAAAATCTTTCATACCTTCGCTCCTAGCTCTTTTTTACCTTTTCCTTAGGTTATTCGTTGATTCCTTAATCCAGCATTTCCTTTGTTGTAACTTGTGTTTATGTTTCGATTTTTGCTTTGTAGCTTTGCTCGACTTTCATTACCCCAATTTGGGAACCCATTTCCTGGGGTGTGATAACAACTGTCGAATCGCTACAAAATAATTAAACTACGCTAATTCTGTAGCACAAGATTAACCTAGGTCAACTCAGAGACACGATCAATTTAGTTCCAACTTCAATTCACTAATAAACAATAGGGGGATTTTAATCGAACAGTTTGTAGGCAATGAATAAAAATTGCAAAACAAACAAGAATTGAAGAAAAATGCAGAAACTAACAGAATTGATAAAAGGTGTTGTAAAACAGATTCAAGAATATCAATCCAATTCACCAAACCAAGCAATACAAATTATCATAGTTCTCATATAATGATCATATTATGAAGGTTCATTCAATATCATTAGAAGCAGTTCAATCAAATTAACTCCTAAATCAATTGAAATCACAAATCAGATTGAAATATCATCCAAACAATCTATGATTAAAATTCAAAATTAGGAAATAAATCTATAACCTAATTCATTTTCAATCCTAAACATATTTATAATCATGAAAATCGAAAAGAGGATTGAAGAAGAAGATGAACATTCACATAGAAATTAGAATACCAAACCAGAACTCAAATTCTCCTTGCTTGGACTAAATCCTTAGATTGATTGATTATTTAGCCTTCCATGATCATCATCAATGTAAGAGACACAAAATTTGTATAAGAAAAATAAAAGAATAGAGATAAAAGGAAGAAGAAAAATAAAGAACAATGAAGAACAGTTGAGAGAAAAAGAGAGAGAACTTTTTAATTCTGAAAACTTCTAAAAGAAACTACAAATTCTATTTGTGCTCAAATGAAGTGTGTCTCTTCACTAACTAATTGCACCTAAATATAGTGACTGAGTCAGTAGGAAAGGATCAGCCATGATTACGCCTATCTAATCTAACTAATTACTAATTACACCAATTCGTAGCCCAAAACTCGAGTGCAGGGGTTCTGACTTCCAAGCCTAAAATGACCCTCAAAATGATAGAATTGGCCTTGGATTATCTCTAACAAAATTGTATATATTTTCCTTCTCTTTCTACGGACTACTCATATGTGTCATTTGGAGTTTTGTAGAACTCTCTAGGTCCTACACAAGGAAGATAGGTCAAGTAAGCAAAAAAATCTGAAAATAAGCAACAATTATCAATTAAGCCCACTTGTTTGCATAAGACAAAAATTGAGTTAGAATGAGAAAATAAAAGTCCAAGAAAAGTCAAATAAGGTAAGAAGAATAGGAAAATATTAAACTAAAAACACTCAATCAGGGTGCCTATAGATTTTGTAGGTCGTGTCAAAACCTTGGCCCAACTTAGGGTTTGGTTTATGCTTTTTTTATGTATTTCATGTGTAGCCTACCTTTGAAATGTGTATTGTTTTACCTTTTAAACTGCCATACCATTTATTGCGTTGACGCATTTTTTCACATTTTCCCACGTTCTTTCTTTGTTTTGTAATTGGCACGATTCTGTGTCCAATTTTTTTTATTATTTTGACTCTTTTATTCTTCAAGAAATACAATACTATGTTCCTCTTTTTGTGCATCATCCCTTTCCTCAGGTTTTCTCTGTTCAAAAACCCTTTTGTTTGTTTCTCCCTCTTTTTGATTCTCAACCTCTTTTTCCTTCCATTGGTCACTCTAGTCATTTTGACACATATGTTTGTGTGTCTTCAAAGTGCTAGAGTGACAAAATGGGAGGTTGGAGGTTGTTTGCTTGATTCTTTTGAAAATGACATAAGTGACTAAAAGTTCAGACATCAACAGGTCTCTTCGCCTCCAAAGTTAGTCTTTGGCTTGCTCTTATCAGGAAAGCTTTTATCTGTGGGTTGCTGTTTTTTGAGATGATCTTCATCCTCTGTATATTCTCCTTCCCTTTGTCAATTTATTTTGACTTTTATACTAGATAGGTGTTTTGGTAGCCATTGTTGTAAACATAGGATTATTTGATGTAAGGCTTGATTTGTAGCTGATGCAATTTTGTTGACGTTGAATGAATGAAAAATTTTCCATTATACTTTGTTTTGCCAACTTTAAATATTGTTCTGATGTACGCGTTTTCCTTGTTTCCGCCTTTTGCTTATAGTCATTGATCTGTTTGTGCAAATCTCTTTAGAGCGGTTTTCGCTGATTTGTGAATGTGGTTACCATAGTGTTTTTGGACTTTGTAGATGTATTTTGTATTTGCAATACTTATCTTGGTTTGGAAATCCATTTTTTTGGTGTACCTGCAAATTTCACAAAATTCATATTTTTGAAGTTCTTACCCTGGTTTGGGAATCCATTTCTTGGGGAGTCTACAAATTTTGTATGTCATTTTAAGATTTTACCTCGGTTTGGGAACCCATTTCCCGGGTGCCTACATGTAGATGAAATGGTAGGACTTTTTAAGATTTTACCCTGGTTTGGATATCCATTTCTTGGGGGTGCTTACATGTAGCTAAACAAGTAGGACTTTTTAAGATTTTACCCTAGTTTGGGAACCATTTCTTGATGTGCCTACATGTAGCTGGACAAGTAAAACTTTTGAAAATACAATGAATACCTAATCTAATAAACCAAGAGGGGGGGGGTGAATTGGTTTATGACCAATTTTAACACTTTTCTTGAAAATCAAAAGCTCAGCGGAAGATTTAATTCAGATCGTATCTTAAAACAAAACAAGTTTAGCAATCAGTTTATCTTCTCCAATCAATTGGCTCATTTGCTTAATCAAAGTGTGAGTTGATACACAAACTAATATCACAAGCAACAAAGTGAAATGCAATTCAAATATTAAGTGCACACAATCTATACTGGTTCACCTCCAACCACTGAGGCTACATCCAGTTTGCCTTCTAATCCAAAACAGATTAGAGTTCCACTAACAGATTAATATTCTTTACAAGCAATCAACAAGGTCTCTTTCACCCACCCTAGGCAAAATTCTAAATCTACCCTCTAGATTTATCTAAAGACCTAGAACCTGAGAACCCTACTCAGTTCTTCTCACTAGAAACCCTATCTAGTAAAGCTTTAAAGAAATCAAATCTGTTACATGAAAAGATTCAACTCAAACTAAAGAAAACAAATGAAATATCACAAAGAATAGAACTAGAGATTCAAGAAGGATATCACCTTAATCCTTTTGCAGCAGAAAAGGAATTATTCGAAATTTAAAACCTGAGTTGATGAATGATATGCAGTCTTGAATGATCTTGCAACTGATTAATGCATGAATGATCACTAAGCAACTCCTTCTTTTATTCAAGCTTCATGATTCTCACTTATATGAACAACCCAATTGAAAAAGACTCTTTTGACACTTTGAGAACTCAGAGAATGTTAACACACTTGTATGAATGAAGGCTCTCGAATATGAATCTCTGTTCTTGTGAATCAATGCATGTCTATTTATAAAAAAAATAGATTTAACAGACAGTAATCGATTATTTCGCATATGTAATCGATTATTTTAACACGTGTAATCGATTAATCCACTTATTTAATCGATTAAAATGTTCATGGCTTTTCTGGAAAACTTGCAAGAACAAAGTAATCGACTAAATTAACTTGTAATCGATTACGCCAAAATTAATGTTAGAATCATAAGCACAGGTAATCTATTATTATGTGATTTAATCGATTACGCCAGAATTGTTCATATTACAATGCAGCACATTTAATCGATTACAAATATTTGGTAATCGATTAAACCAGTTCATAGGCTTAACAGGATTATGCTGATGCCTTATGTAATCGATTATATGCCTTATGTAATCGATTATTTCAGTGAGAAAACATTTTATGCAAGTTTCAAGCTTATCAATGTATTTCTACATAAATGTATATACTTATATGTTTCTAATCCTAAGTATGAATGCATGCATGTTTGTTTTATTTAATAGCTGCAAAGGATTATTAGATCATACCCTTAATGAACCAAGCTTTAAACAAACAATGAAAATTACAAATGCCAACAACAAATGATTGGGCATGAATCAAATATCAAAACACTTCTAATCTTCTGTTTCTTCATGCACTTGAATCTAACAATCTCCCCCTTTTTGATGTTTGAGCATGCCAAATACTTTATTAATGAAAACATACTCCTTGATGTCCATGAGGAATTGTTTGACCTGAAAAATTTCTCAGCTCTTGCAAAGTTCAAGTGTCATCATATCTTTGATTCATAAAGGATCACTAAAATATGCATTTTCTTTGTTCATGCTCCCCCTTAATGTAAGCAGTAAGCATTTGTCAATTTCATTCTTATGTTACTCCCCCTTACATATATATATTTTCATATCAATCCAGTTTCATAATACTACTCCCCCTATTTGGTATGTCAAATTCAAAAATACCAAGCATTAAGAATACACAAATAGAAAAGAAAAAGACATTACTTCATTGATCATAAAACATTACAATATAGCATTTTCTTGATTAAACATAAGCATAAAAAACAGAAACAACCAAAACAAACCAAAATAACATAGTCAAAACACAAATAAAAGTAACCAAGCATCATAGACTTTTTCTAAGAACCTAAACTAATCTCTAGCTTCATCCCTAAATATCTTGTCTTCCATGTTCTTCATTCTAGTCTTTAGTTCATCCAAAGAGGAATTGACTTCATCTCTATGTTCATGGTGCAAGGAAAACAAAGCATCCATCTTTTGAATCATAAGAGACTCAAATGGAGAGTATTGAGGCGTAGATGGTGCAGGTTCTTCTTGGACATCTTCAACTTCTTCACCTTGTGGACCTTCTTCTTCCTCACCTTCTTCTTCAGCCAAGGGAATAGGTTGGCCAGCCATTTGCCATCCATAAGGTGTCTTGGTCATCCCTAGCTTTGTGAGGTGTTTTTCCTTGATTTGGCTATTGTTTGCATTTGTGTTGTCTACCACTTCCTTTGAGACATCAACTTGAAAGTAATCAATGAAACGTGAAATTAAAACAGCATATGGAAAAGGGTAGTTTACCAATCTTTTGGATTTTTGCATTGTTTCTTGAATGATATGAATCCAATTAAGTTGGATTTCATTTTCACTAATTGACTCGGAAGTTGTTGAATTATTGTCTTCCCATGCTATGTATGCCTTCTTTGGCTTTCGTTCTTTCTTTGACTTCTTCTCACCTAATTGCTTCTTTAAAAGGATTGGACATTCTAATTTAATGTGGCCGAGTATACCACATTCGAAACATGTGAAGTTGGAGGTGTTATTGTTGTTGTTGTTGTTGTCATTTTTCCTGTTGAACTTTGACAGCTTTTTGTTTTTGTTTCTTCTCATGAACTTGCTGAATTTTTTCACTACTAGGTTCATATGTTCATCACTTTCATCTTCACTTGAGTCTTCATCCTTTTCCACATGAGTTGATGCTGTTTTCAAGACTATACTCTTGTGTTTCTTCTCTGCATCCTCTGCATGTGTTAGCTGTGACATTTCAAGTTCATACTCAAGAAGCTTACCAAAAAGTGCAGCCATGGACATCTTGGATAGATCTTTTGATTCCTTGATTGCTGTAACTTTTGGTTGCCAAGGTCTTGTGAGACACTTCAAGATTTTGATGTTTAATTCTTCAGCATCAAAAATCTTCCAAAGACCAAGAAGATGGTTGACAATGTGAGTGAACCTTGTTTGCAGCTGAGAAATATTTTTTGTGTTGCTCATCTTGAACATTTCATATTCATAAATCAAGGCATGCTTCCTTGATCTTCTTACTTCGTCTGTTCCTTCATGATTTACTTCCAACCTCTCCCACATTTCTTTTGTGCTTCTACACTTAACAGTTCTAAAGAATTCATCAGAAGAAAGAGCAGGTGTAATCATGTTCTTAGCTTTAAAATCGTATTGCACAACTCTTTTTTCTACATCTGTCATCTCATCCCACTCCTTAGGAATTCTTTCATTATCAACAATTTTTGTAGGGATCAAAGAAACTTTTTCAATTGCATTCCAAGCACCGGGTCATTTGATTGAATAAAAATCTGCATACGATTTTTTCCAAAAATTGAAATGCTCTCCTTCAAACATCGGAGGACGATTGAGAGAGCCACCCTCCTTGAACGTAATCTGTGTGGTATTCATTTTCTTGAAAAGATAGTCATCTTGAATAAATTTCAAGAACCCGCTCTTGATACCAATTGAAAACAAGAATGAACATATACAATTAACCAGGGCAGGGGGGGTGAATTGGTTAAAACTTAGTCTTTAAAAAATAAAAAAAAACCAACAGTGGAATTTGGATCGTATCACAAATAAAGCTTGGTAAAAACTTCAGTTTTTAATCAATCAAGACTCACCCTTCACCTTAAGCAATTTCAAAAAATATTTCAGTTGATCCTGAAAGAGATAAACCACAAGAAAAGTTAGATTCAGATAACAAGACTTAGAAACAAGTATAACACCAAATCTATACTAGTTCACCCCTCAAATGTGAAGCTACATCCAATGTCTTCTAATCAAAACTGATTAGAGTTCTACTAAATCAAATATGTTCTTTACAAGCTATTAAAAGTGATTACCTTTACCAAACCTAGATAAAGAACCTGAAATCTAACACCCTATTAGACTTCTAATCACAAAGAATCTGAGAACCCTACTCAGTTCTTTCCCTTTAAAGAACAATACTCTAGTTACATACAAATCAAAACAATGTAATAGTTCAAGAGAGATACAACCTTCTGATCCTCAGTAGATGAATGTATGAATATTACCAATCAAATCAGGTTGTATGAATGCAAATGATGAAAAACCAGCTCTCTTGTATATTCTTGTTGAATCTTGTTTAAAACTTCATCATCAATGAAGCATGTGGCTTTGTGAATTGAAACAAAATGAATGAAACTTTAGAAAATCTATTTCTTGAACCTTTGAAAGCTTTGGGATTATTGGGAGTTTCATAAGCTCAGATTACTTGACTTGTTACAAATGCATAGACCCAATAGCTTTAAATAGAATACAAATTTAACTGCATGTAATTGATTAAAATGATATGGTAATCGATTATTTTAACAAATGTAATAAAATAATATGCCAAGTAATTGATTAAAGTGTTCTTGAACCAATCTGGAAAACTCCTAAGAATAACGTAATCAATTAAAACTATATGTAATCGATTAAGGCAGTTCATGTCAATTTAGAAATAAGCCCATGTAATCGATTATGATTATTGGTAATCGATTAAGGCAGTCCAACATGGTTTTTGGAATAAGCCTGTGTAATCGATTAAACTATTCTTCAAGGCTTTTTAATAGATTACACAAGTTGGTAATCGATTAAGGTAGTGCACAAATGTTTTTCCAAAAACTTAAATCATGAAAAACTTCTTTCTTAATGCAAACATGTAACATTGTATGCTTTGCATAGATCATGAATGCATGTATGTGATTATGCTCATGCAATGCAAGGATCATTAGATAACTCTCTTGATTAACTTAATAAATTACAAGTGCCTTCAATTGATAGGCATGTAAAAAGCTAAAATATTCTTAATCAAAGGCCTTCATTTCTAACTTGATCTTCTTCCCAGCTCCCCCTATATCCAACAGATTCCTAGCTTCGGCAAAAGTAAAGAAGGTGAGGGTGGACTTTAGGCTTCGACAGAAAGAGAAAGGTACGATGTGGAGTCCCGACTTTGGTAGAAAAAGAACATGCCATACAAGTGTTACATCCAGTTAGGAAGTATCACTTTGATGATGCTTGTGTCTTCTTTACAAAGGACACTAATAATGACTTATTCATTCAACACCTACTCCAACTTCTTATCATTCAATATGAGGGGACTTATAATCTGAAGAAGATGGTTGAAGAACGAATGATAGCTTATGTGACTTAGCTCCATGAAGCTTACTAAAAGAAGATGTTGTTGTTGTTGCTATGAAAGAAGATGTTGCCTCCGTCCAAGCTGAAGTATCTGCTAAAGTTGTGGATGAATCCATTGTAGGTGGGATCATCATTGATCTTACCAACACTAGTGTCATGGATGAAACTCCTAAGGCATCCAATGTAGCCATAGCTGAGGAAGTTGAACACAATGCTATAAAAACTGCATCCAAGCATTCAACAACTTCAAATGAGGCTACTTCTAGAGACAAGGGACAACCTGATGTCTTCATCCTCTACTCCACCAATTTTGTCTCTGCTCCTCTAAACTATGCACAACATGCTATTGTTACCAGAGATCAAGTGCAAGACATGATAGGGCATGCCATGGAATTCTTTGCTGAACGACAATGTCAAGAAAATGAGCAATTCAGGATCTCTATGCAGAATGCAATTGCCACTTAGTTCTCCAACCTTTGCATTTTTCTTCTAAAAAACATACAACAAGCTTAGATGTCTATGCTTAGAGTTATTGCTGCACCTGCACCTATTCTTCAACCTCAACCTCTTGAACCCTCACCACCACCAATCCTTGACCTAACACCACCACCACCTCCTTTTTCACACCCACCTTCTCAACCTGCACCACCTCCACCTGCTCAGAATTGACAATGATGTTCCTCATTATTACAATCTTCAATCGCATTTTTTTTTGCTTATGACAAAAGGTGGAGAAGTAGGAATTTTGAGAGTGTAAAGAGCTATCTTTATAAAATAAAAGTGGTTTGGAGTACCTCCATGTGTTCTTTTTTTAGTTTTTTTGTTGTTATTATTCCGCTACCATATATGTCATTATATTTTAATTGTCATATTTTTGCCATGATTGAACTCAGGGGGAGTTTAAATGCTTTACATTCATTCATCTTAACATCTTAAAACTCTAATACACCTCAAAATTTATAATGTTTGTCATTATTAAAAAGAGGGAGATTGTTAGGTTTGCATGACTGTAACGACTCGCCTCGTTGCTATGATATCACTAATTCTAATCGTGCAATTTCAAATTTTAATGAAAATTCCATTAATTTGATTATGAAAATGGTGGTAAATTTTTCGCGATAATACACTTGTCATATAACGATCAAGTATATATAAATATATAAATAAATACATGTACATGTATATCTTAAACCATCACATGTTAGGACATAATTTAGTTTTATTTACAAGTTTTTATATTCAGAATTTTACATGTCCAATAAAAGAATCAAGGGACTAACTAAGAAAGAGTTGATTAACAAAACACAACTCTTTTTCAAAAAGAATTCCAACGTCATCACGTTGGCTTAGCGGCTCCAACAAAAAGAATTCTCCCTCAAAGATCACCTAATGCTGCTCATCTGCTCACAGGAACGAAAGTTTGCGATCATCATAGGTACCAACCACACGGTACAAAAACAAAAGCAAAGGTGAGTTTATTATACACAAACAACAAGCATCAGATGACAATAATTAGAAAGCAAACCAACAATAACAACCACTATAATTCTCAATAATTCATCAATTCAATACACACTCAATAAACCAATCATCCACTTCATTTCACAAATCAAAACAATCATGCTCAGAATGATGCATGCTCCTGATTTCACTCTCACCATGCAATGTGGTACCATACTCATGGAAATAACATCTCTCAAGATTCAGATGCCTATCAGGGTCACCCTATTGTGCACTGGCCATTCCCCCCATGGTGATCAACCAAGAGTCAGTAGGGAATTCCAAACCTGATGGCCCCTTAGTACCTGCGTTTTTTAGCCCATAAAAACTCACATGTACGCACTGCCTTCATTCTATTTCCATCCATGCAATTATGACGTATGAAACATGGGCACCATCAATGCATGACCATGTACATACACAACATACAAATATGGGTGCATCGATGCATTGGCCTTAGCTAGGCACAAATCCTTCCTCGCAATGGTAACCAACAAGTCAGTGCACCCCATGTGTACATACACAACATACAACCATGGGCACCATTAATGCATGACCATGGCTAGGAACAAATCCTTCCTCGCAAGGATAACCAGTCATGCACCCCCCATGGGTATCTGTGTGTATACACATCATACAATGACAATGTCTACATTAACACTATCTCTCATCAATGTCATTATCAACATTAACATCATGTCATTTCATTTCAACATTATCAACCACATCAACATTATCTCATTTAAACATCACCAACCACATAAACGTTATCTCATATCAACATCATCAACCACTTCAATGGCATCTCAATTTCAATATCATCAACAACATCAATAATAAATTCATCACATCTCATTAGTTAAAAACAATGTTTGTCTTGAAAACAAGCACACAGCAGGAACTAACACACAACAATAATAATTATACCACATCTCATTAGTTAAAAATTAAACATAACTTTTCTTGAAAATCAGCACACAACAAGGACAGACAGATATCTCCATAATTGGGCTCCTTGGCCCCCCAACTTGGTGTCAAAACTATAACGAAGGAATAAAATCCCCTTACCTAACCATAGATTCTCCCATTAAAGCCTCGCGGTGTTGTTTTGAGATCCTTCGAATACGCGTGTTTTTGCCCAAACGCAAAGCTCTATATACCAAATCGAAGACAATTTAGTATTGGTTCCCAAGGCAAGGTCAATATTAACATTTGGGGTCAAATACCCACTCAATTCTAAGAGGGGCTAAAATGGTGTTTTTAGGAGTCTACATCAAAAGACATTATTTTGAAGTTCCAATCACACCAATGTGACCGGGGCTCAATGAAGATCACAAAAATGACATCAATTATATAAAAAAGAAACTTTTACAACATCTCATTTTCAAAGGAAGTGTAAAACTCCCAACAACGGTACCCAAAACACAAGAGACACTAAGAGAAGCTTAAACTAGCTAGGAGAAGACAAAGGAAATTGAGGTTACCTCAAGAAACCAAGAAAGAAGGATTTGGAGGCTTCGTTCTCTACCAAAATTTTGAGGTGAGTTTCGAAGATTCTGTTCCAATTAAGAGGTTCTTCTCCGTGCTGTGGTCCTATTTCATGCAATGGTGGCCCGTGGTGGTCACTGGTGGTCGTGGGTGGTGGAAAGGGAGGTTCTAGGGTTTGGGTGTGAGTTTAGAGAAAGAATGAGAAGCGAAATCGCATTTCTGCGCTGCTGATGCATATTTAAAATCTGATAGTCTCGCTCAGTGCAAAAGCCTGACTCACTCAGCACGACTTGTCTCACTCAGTGAAATTTCCTCTCTGTCAGGAAATATTTGGGAATTTCGCTTAGCGCACTCGCCTCGCTCAGCGTGATAGCATGTCTCGATCAGCGTGCTGGTGGCGCTTAGCATGGAATCAAAAGTTATTATTTTGAAGATCCCAACGGTCAAAATAGGAAGAGATGGGTTATGAAGCCATTGTAAAAATTTGAAGGCGATCCAACAGCTAAATAATCCAGGATTGTAGAAGTAGGCTATGTGTCAAACTATCACTCTCGCATTACAAACATAAATCAAACAACTTCGCACAGCGTAACATCCACACAACAAACCAAATAATCCAAACTTATCAAACAATCAAATAACTCAACAAATACATCAAATATCTATTTTCAGTTATTAAAATTTCAAGGTGTTACAATGACTACTACTCTTGTCTATCTTGTATTTTGATGAGTAATAGAAAGTATAAATTATTGATGTTTTAATGAGTTTTTGACAAGTGGACATGTTCATATATTAAAGGACTTAACAATACGTCATATCGTCCAAGAATGATTGCTCTATTTACTATCTATCTAGCATCGAACCCGTTAAAACCAAAGGGCGTCCACTCTCTATGACAATTGGTGTTATATAGTTATTCCACTTGTCCAGCTAGTAAGTACCTCACACACCTTTTGGAATGATCAACATTGGGCAGAAAGCATGTGATAATAGATAAAAGGGAAGTACACATATTCTATTCTATACAAATTCATTTTGCCTCTCTTTATTTTGAAATCCTAACATTTGAATTTAAAGAAAGGATAAAATAGAAGGTACTCACATAATATTCTTTAAAGGTTATTTTTGCTAAGGACAAAGGCACATGGTGCTATCTGTAATATCGTGAAAATCCTCGCCAATCAGAGCATGCCATGTAGCCTTATCTTCCATTGCAAGACAATGGTCTTTTCAAGGAATCGACATTGTCCCATAACAGATCCTTTACTGAAGTCTAAAAAAGACAGTCTCTACCAAAAATCAAAAGGGAGAGAAAAATTGACGAAAAAGCAAAAATTATATGAAGCAAAACTCTGCTGAAATTACTAGACAACTAATACAAAGTTTTCATCTATTTATTCTTTTCTAAGCAAAGTCATTTTGTAATTGAGCTTTATTGTTTATCCACTCTTTGAGTGTTATGGAATACTTGTATTCATTCAAACTACTATTTGAGAAAGGCAGGAGTGGTATTAAGAATATTTGTAAAGTCGGGAGTGACCAGTCAAAATACTTATATTTTAATCAAGTTTTGATTAGTAGAACCCTTTACTCAACAGTTAAGGAGAATTGGACATAACTCAGGTTGAGTGAACCAGTGTAAACCAATTGTTTCTCCTTTATGGTTTATTGAGCATTCAATTAACATGCTCTGTCACTTCTTTGATACCAAGTGTTCATTTGAAAAATGGTTTTAAAAGGACTCTTTGTTGCTAAGTCTCTGGATGATCAAACTTGTCTTTATTATAATTTTTTTTCTTCTTCTTAGTGGACGACCTATCTTTCTCTTGTATTTCCATTTATAGATGCGTTAAAAGTTGTACAAGTTTATTATATCTTTGATTAAAATACTATTCAACCCCCATTCCAGTGTGATTGTTGTTATTTCACCTTTCTGGTTATGACAAGTTCCTTTCAAGTAGTTGAACATAGGGTCATAAAGGTTAAGGATCATACACTTGAACAGCCAGCGAGCCAAATGTAGTGTCAGTATCAGATTCAACTTCTTCAATGATGGGATTTGTATCAATCCGCCTCGTTGCTACGATATCACTAACTCTTAATCGTGCAAATTCAGATTTTAATGAAAATCCCCTTAATTTGATTATAAAAATGGTAGTAAGTTTTTTGCAATAATACAATCACCATACACACGATACAATTACAATAATTGAATACATATGTATACATATACTAAATCAGTACTCATCATGCATATGTTTAGAACTTAATTTAGTTTTACATATATTTACACCTCAAAATATGCATGTTTACAAAAAGAATCAAGGGACTAACTATGAAAGAGTTGATTGACAAAACACAACTCTTTCCAAAAGAAATTCCAATGTCATCATGTCGGCTTGGCGGCTCCAACAAAAAGAAGATCTCCCAAAATCACCTACTGTTGTTCATCTGCTCACACGAACGAGGGTTCGCGATCATCACAGGTACCAACCACACGGTAAAACAAATGCAAGGGTGAGTTTATTATATAAAACCAACAAGCATCAGATAACAACAATTGGAAAGGAAACAACATTAACAACCACTATCATTACCAAAAGTCCATCAGTCCAATACACACTCGACAAACCCATCATTCCATTACACATTCAACAAAAACAATCATCCAATGCATTCCACAACTCAAACAATCATGTTCAGAATGATGTATGCATCTGACTCATCACTCAACATGCAATGTGGTACCATCCTCATGGAAATAGTCTCTCTCAGGAAAATGATGCAGTAGGTCATCAAGGTCACCCTGTCTGTCGTGCACTGGTTGCTCCCCCCATGGTGATCAGCCCTAAGTCACAAGGGAGTTTCAAACAGAGTGATGCCCCCCCAGTACCCCCGTACTTACTGCAACCATTCTATTTCCATCCATGAAATATGAAGTATAAACATGGCATCATCAATGCAATGACCATGGATAGATAGGGACCAAAATTTTAGCAATCCCTTTCTCTCTTGGAATGCTTAAAATTCGTAATCCCTCCCTCGCAAGGTTATCCAGTCATGCACCCCCCATGTAGATACACAACATCACTGATACACTGACCATGGATAGATAGGGACCAAAATTTTAAACAATCTCATTCTCTCTTAGGGTGCTTAAAATTCGTAAACCCACCCTCGCAAGGTTATCCAACGGGTCAATGTACTCCACATGGACATACACAATATACAACCATAGGCACCATCAATGCACTGACTATGGATAACTAGGGACTGGAATTTTAAACAATCCCATTCTCTCTTAGGATGCTTAAAATTCGTAAACCCACCCTCGCAAGGTTATCCAATCAGGCACCCCCCATGGTATTCATGTGTATCCACATCACACATTTCAATATCACCATCATACATATTAAACTCATCTCATTTCAACATCAATAACCAATTCATCATCATCTCATTTAAACATCCTAAATTGCATCATCATTATATCATTTATACATCATCAAACACATCATCATTATCTCATTAAATCATCACCAACACATCAATAACATCTTATTTCAACATTATCAATGACATCAATATCACCTCATCCATCCACAATCGATATTACCATGAGACTGGTATTTTAGGAAAATTCTAAATTAAAGAGGAGGACTAAAATATAGAAAACACACTTTTATGCCCATTTAAAAATTTAATAAAGAATCAAGAGCTTTTTTCTCCATGGTGTCCAAGTCCTCAGGGATTAAAACTACTTCAACTTCTACTTGTCTTGCAGCAACATCTGTAGAGAATACCTCAGTCCCATGCTTAATAGTAGATTGAATTCTCTCAAGCTCTTCTATCTCAGCTTGTTTAGCTTCCAATTCAGATTATGCCTAGACAGATTCTAGAATTACTTCTTTAGGCACTAGCTCACAATCAATATCAAACATGGTAGCCTCTTTAGCAGCTTTCCTTTGCACCTCCTCAGCAGACAAAGTCTTTAGAGATTCCAAAATAATTTGTTCAGAAACTTTTCCTACCAAGATCTTTAGAGGTACATCTTCAGCCAACTTCTTTTTATGTCCTTCCATCTACATGACGTCTACAAATGCAACAATACCAACTTCTTCTTTTATGGTTTCCTTCATTCAAGATGTTTATATATCTCGGTCTTTCTTCTAGACTAAGCTAGAGATTCTTTGGTTTCCATAGCCAAGGCAATAACTTATTTCTTGCTTGTGGCAGGAGAGGTTGGACTGGGTGCTAGTTATGGTGGAAAGACCAAGGAGGGTAAAGGTTGAGGAGTTGGAGTGTTAGGAATCTTAACTTCAGATTCTTGGGTGCTAGATGGTGAGGCTAATTTAGGTGGTGAGATAGGTACAAGTTATGGTGGAGGGTGTTTGATTATTATGGTTGGTATTTTTGGTGGGGGTTGAGATTCAAGTTCAGAAATAGAGTCTATTTCTTTCCTCTTTTGGGTTGTTTAAAGGTTTGAAGGTTTAGGGTCAAATGATGGTTGTTTCTTGGATTTCTTGGATTAGTCTGAGGGTTTTCGGTGTGGTCTTTGCTTTTGGTAGGCCATTTGAGTCCAGGTTGGCTAGGTTTAGAGGGTTTTGGCTTGACTTGAGCTTGCTCCCCTTGAGTTTGCTGAGATGCTACTCCTGACTATAGATCAAAATACTGCTTCTGAACCTCCCCTGTTTGCTCTGCCATAGACCGTGGTTCCTCCTTCTTGACATTTCTTTTGATATGCTTTTGAGCATATTTAGGAAATCATAAAGTCCACTATTTCTTGGGTTATCTCCTTTTCCCAATCTTTGAACAAAGACTAGACCTTCTTCTTCATCAACAATAGTTTTAGGTGAGATTACCACCTCCCTTCCATTTATAGTTCTACAAATGCTAACTCCATCTTGCCTTGATGTTCCCCAAAATAGGTCATCAACCCCATAGTCCCATGAGCTGAATTTCTCCAAGAATTGTGTCTAGCCAACACAATCAAACAGGTCTTTGACAATCAATCCTTCTTCCATTAAACTTTGAAAGCTCATACAATTCCCAAAAATGAACTAGTCTTCTAGAAAAGCCTTCTTTGCATCTTCAATGTTGTTGATAGAAAAATTAGCAATTTCACTTTTCTTAGGTTTTTAACAAAGATTCAAACTTTTTAAGAGAAAAGAGAGATTTTTTAATAAACAAGTTCTTAGACATGAGCGAAAAACATAAGAGTTTTTTGAAAGTTCAAGTTTTTCAAAAGAATCAATATAGTTGTCACAATATACTGGCATATTGTTTTTAATGCTAGAGTAATATTCTAGTTGGTATTTTATCCATAATAGTTGTGAACAAAAACATGCAGCAGACAGTACTTAGCTTTAGCTGTATATTGTTGATAAACGTCAAATTTACCAAATTTTGATATGCATTTTGTGACGTTTATTCGGCCTTTTGGTTAACTTTAGCCCTTGAATCAAATTAGATTTAAATTCAGTTTTTACTTTTCCATAGGTAGAATTTTATGTGTAAGTTATTTTAATGAATTTTTTTGTATAGTTTTTTCAGCAAAAATAGGTAATTCTTGCAAAAGGTCCAAAGGCCCAAAATCAGCAAAAAGTTTTGGAAGTAGAAATTGCGAAAATTCAAGATAAAAACTAGGAAAATCAAGAGCAATATATTTTTAAAGGATAAATCAGCTAAAGAAGAAGATAATTACTTGAATTAATTAGGAATATTATTTGTTTGTAATTTATTGTGATTATCTCCTTAATTATACCCCACTATAATTCTATAAATAGGAGGCTAGGAATTCATTGTAATGTGTGAAAGTCCCAAGCAATTCTCAGAATTATATTTTAGACTTTCACATACTAGATGCTAATAAATGCCAGATGCTGATAAGTGCCATATTTTAGTTATTTTTGGGATTATAATGCCACTTATCTTTTGATTTTAGTAGTTTTGTTATAAAGTTCCCTTAGTTCTAGTTTTCTTTTGTACATTTATAAATGTTGTTGTTTAAATATGGAAGATTCATCCATGCATTTTGTATGTTTTGATGGTTATTTGTTGGATTCAGAAATCAAGACAAAATGAAGGGAAAAAGGGTAATTTTTGAACTAACCAACTTGCTAGGTGAGTTGGTTTGACACCTCTTGCACTGTTTCACTTAAAAATCATGTAAGAGGCAGAGAAATAGGAGTCCAGCAGACTAGGAGAGACAAAAAACTAGAGGAAGAAATGAACCAAGGAGGGAGAAGAGAGAAAAATGGAGTTGGAGCTGCAGAGAAGTGATGGTGAATCATATCCTTCATCATTTCATCTGTTGATCTTGTGCTCTACACAAGATTGGCTAGTTTCTCCAAATGATTGGATGTAATCTTCGTCCCTTTATGCATCTCTTTTGATATTATATATATATATATATATATGAATCTTTTCTACTCATTACTAGTGATTTAATTTTGTTCATAATGCTTGATTCTACTTGATCGCTAGTTTCTTGAAATTGGATTCTAAATTTGACTGGAAAATGCTCTTAGAATTTGAACTGAATGAATTTATTCTTCATGTTACGTTGCTAGGAATAGAGCATAACATTTTGATTGCAAATAGCATGAAATTATGATTGTAATCCTGAGATATTTACTTCATATGTGATAAATCGATATTCACAAATATTATTAGGATTCTCAAATATGAAGGATCAATTTAGGGTTATTTAATGTATGCATTAGTGATGTTAGAAAATGATTCATATGTGTTAATATTATTTGGATACTAAGGGTATGAGTGATGAAATCCAATCCTACGTTTCTCTTGAATTAATTAAATTTATTTTACTTGTTTTCGTAATTTTTCTTATTTTCGACGAACCAATTTTTTAATTTTTGTTATTTTTGTTATTTCCGTTAAACCATGATATTTTGATTAAGTTTATAATACATAACTAACTATTTACCTTTATCTGGAAAAACTTAGTAACTTAAGTCTCTGTGGAGATGATTTCTATTATAAAATATGTAACATGCGACAACATTGGTATACTTGCCAATAGTCTAACAGGCGCCTCCATTATTCCATTAGACACTCTAGGTTTCATTGTATTATTTTTATGAGTGTAATTCTTTCCAGCTAGCAGAGGAATGGATGAACCTTGTTCCGCTTTAATTCTATCAATTCAATACTTGATCTTGAGTTCTTTATTAGTTTCCCTAATTAATGCTTTTATTTGATTCATCATCTTATAGAAGAATTTAGGAATTGACTTACGCTTTGGCGAGCCTTGTTGAAATTCGAATATGAATCAAATACTTAATTGGGATTATCTTTAGGGATAGAATAATCTTGGTTAAGCCTCATTAATTCTCAACCATTAATGTTGATTGCTTGTGTCGGTGTGTCCAAGGGATTGGGTATTAGGCAAGTAGTTTAGAATTTGTGACCATACGGGAACTGGGTAGAATACATTAGGGAATTGGGGATGTGCAAGAGAGATGAGTAGAGAATTGTGAAGTTACAACGGATAGTTCAGTTACTACATCATGATTGGTTACACGTGGCCTATAAGTTGAATCTAATGTGAAATAATACCCTAACAATTGTGTAATGGACTTTTTCTTCTTACTTGCCCAAGATATTAGACAAGGTCCAAGATAAAGACATCCACCACTTGTACTTTTTTGTTCGACTTTTTCTCTTGCATAGTTCGCATCACAGTATCCTACTAACTTGAAATCTTGATTTTTCTTATAAAATAGACTTAGGTTAATAGTGCCTACTAGATATCGTAAGATCGTCCTTTGAGATGTGATTAGTAAGAATCATACGGAAATCTAGTACACAAACATACACTATACATAATATCAGGTCGACTAGCAGTCAAATACAAAAGTGATCTAATCATACCTTTGTAGATCGCCTGATCTACTATTTAACTTATTCATCTTTCTTAGAGGATTAAAAGCATGCATAAGAGTTTTCATTGGTTTAGTACCTTCCATATTAAACTTTCCTAGAAACTCTATAATATATTTCTATTTGATGAATGAATATAGTTTTGCTATCATGTTTGATCCAAAGCCCTATAAAGAAATTAAGTTCTCCCATCATGCTCAGTTCAAACTCACTCTTCATCAAATCCTAGAAATCCTTGCACAAAGGTTCATTAGTAGCTGATTGAGAATTTTTAGTTTAGTATTTTTCTATTCTTCTTTGTTTAATTGACCTCTCTTGGACTCTTATTTTCTCACCTTAAATCAGTTTTGGTCTTAGACAAATAATATGGCTTAATTGATAATTTTTACTTTTTTTTGGATTTTGTGCTTACTTGACCAATCTTCCTTGTGTAGGACCTATAGGATTCTACAGAACTACAAATGGATCATATGAGTAGTCCTTGGAAAGCTAAGGAATAGAGCTACAACTTCAATTGAAATAAGCTTGGGCCAATTCTACCATTTTGAGAGTCATCTTAGGCTTGAAAGTCAGAACCTCTGCACTTGGACTTTGGGATGCAAGATTGGGCTTTGAGAAGCTTTTTGTACAAACAGATTTGAGAAGCTTTTTGTGTAAGTTTTAGAATGAAGCTCTTTTATATTTTTTTTCTCAACTATTCTTCATCTCTCTTCTTCTGTTCATCTCTATTCTTCTATTTTCTTTTAAAAAATTTATTGCTCTTCCAGTGGTAATGATCATTGAAGGCTAAATAATCAATCAATCTAAGGATCTAGTCCAAGCAAGAAAGAATTTGAGTTCTGGTTTAGTATTTCAATCTTTGTGTGAATCTTCATCTTCTTCTTCAATCCTATTTTTGATTTTCATGATTATGAATATGCTTAGGATTGAAAATGGATTAAGTTATGGATTCATTTCCTAATTTCAAAATTTAATCACAGATTGTTTTGATGATATTTCAATCTGATTTGTGATTTCAAGGGATTTAGGAGTTAATTCAATTGAACTACTTCTTATGAATCTTTAGAACTATGATAATTTGAATTTCTTGGTTTGGTGAATTAGATTGATGCTCTTGAATCTGTTTCACAACCTCTTTCATCAATTCTTTTAGTTTATTCACTTTCACTTAGTGTTTAAACAATTTGTTGAAAGTCATGTGTTATTTATCAGTGGATTGATGTCGGAACCAAATTGAATCATATCTGAGTTGACCTAGGTTATTCTTGTACTGTAGAATTATCCTAGTTTTATTTATTTTGTAATGATTCGACAATTGTTATCAAAACTGGTGTCGTTGTCGGGGATATGGTTCATTGTGTGCAAATCTTAATCCACTCACAATTAGATAGTAGTATTGGTACAGTAGTTTTACATCTGTCTATTAAAGAAAAAAAAATCACATTTGTTGCATATTCTACATTTTGCATTATGTAGCATTTTTCATTTTCCTTTTTCATACCACTAATTGTTTGATATATTGCATTGTTTTTGTTAATGATGTTATGCAAAGTTTGTGTGTGTAGTAGAGTGTTTTGCATTGAGTAGTAGTGTAGAGGAGTAGTGTAGTGTAGTGTTGTGCCACAAAAGTAAACTAGCTTGTGTAGTAGAGTTGTTGTCTGTTATTTTTGCATCCATATGATCTTGAGATAGATAGGATATTTCATAGGTTGAGTAGAAGTAATAAGAGTGTAGTTGTGCATGATAATGTAGTTATGGATAGTAGTATAATGTATACTAATTTTGTTTTTGAGCATTCTATTTTTGATCATTCTATTTCTAAGCATTCTATTTCTGAAGCTTTTGAGTCTGAAATTGGTGTTGATACAATGGATGATAACAATCAAACTCTTAAGGAATTGGCTACACCCGATGTTGTCTTTCAACCTTGGTGTATTGAATATCCTGAGATAGAGGTTAGTTATGAGCTAAAGTCTGGACTAATCCATTTGCTTCAAACATTTCATGGTCTTGCAGGTGAAGATTCACACAAGTATCTTAAGGATTTTAATGTAGTGTGTTCCACCATGCGACCACATGGCATTCATGAAGACTATATGAAAATGAAAGCATTTCCATTCTCTCTAGACGATGTGGCTAAGGACTATTTGTACCTTCAACCATACCCTATCAACACTTGGACAAATATGAAGAGAAGATTTTTAGAGAAATTATTTCGTGCATCCAGAACAACATCCCTCCTGAAAGAAATATGTGATATAAGGAAGTAACCTGGAGAGACATTGTGTGAGTATTGGGAGACATTCAACAAGTTGTGTGCTACATGTCCTCACCACTAAATCAGTGAGTAGTTATTGATCCAATATTTTTATGAAGGATTGATGTTAATGGATAGGAGGATGATAGATGCAGGTAGTGAGGGCGCTTTAATCTACAAGACTCATGTTGGTGCAAGACAATTGATTTCCAACATGGTAGCAAATTACCAACAATTTGGTACTAGAGTGGCTGCACCATCTAAGGCTGTTTGCAAATAAAGTTTTTGTTTCTATGGTTGCTGATAAATAAAGGTTGAAGAATAAACTTATAGAATTAACATCCCTTGTGAGATAGCTAGCCATTGGTCAACAACAGAATGTAATGGCAGCCAATCAACTAAGGCTGTATGGTATCTGTTGTGCACTTGATCATCCAACATATACATGTCCCACTCTCTAGGAAATAGAATAGGTTGCTGATATTTCTATCATGCAATCTGAACATCCATTCAGACTTCAACAACAATATAATCCTTACTCCAACACTTATAATCCTGGTTGGAGAGATCATCCAAACCTGAGGTATGGTTCTGGGCCATAATAGTAGTAGACACAACAACAACCATTCAGACAACAACAATATCAGTCTCCACTAGCAAATACCATGCTCCCCCATTCAGACAACAACAACAATTCTAGCAGCTTGCACCTACACCTGCACAACCTATGCAGAGCAGCTCTGGACCTTCCTTGAAGTAGATGATGAAGCAAATGACAACCAACAACAATCAGTTTCAATAGAATGTGAGTGCCACCATCCAAGACCTACAAACTCAGATTGGACAGGTAGCTACAACTGTCAACCAGATGTAGCAACAAGGTTTTGGAAACATTCCGGGACAACCAATTATTAATCATGAGAATGTGAGTGCTATTACCTTGAGGAGTGGAAATGAGCTTCCAAATTTAACAGATGTTGGTGCCAAAATTGATGATAGTGCTAAAATAGATCTTGCAAAGAAAGTGGAGCTTGATTGTGATCTTCTTGAGACTTTCAGGAAGGTGGAAGTCAACATTCCCTATGCCATCAAATAGATTCCAAAATATGCAAAGTTCTTGAAGGATTTGTGCACCCATAAAGAGGAAGCTTAAGGGAAATGAGCAAGTGAAGATACGCACAAATGTTTTCGCACTTATATAGAGAAAAATTGTTGTTGCCATTCCACCATCCACCTTGCCACAGAAGTGCAAAGATCCTAGCATTTTCCCTGTCCCTTGCACCATTGAAGATTGCACTTTTACATATGTCATGCTTCAACCTTGGAGCTTCAATTAATGTCATGCCCACATAATTTTACAAATCACTACATCTTGGTGATTGTTGTCATTCACTTAGCCAACATGACTATTACGCTTCCACTTGGAGTTATTGAAGATGTGTTGGTGTGAGTTAATGATTTTATTTTTTCCAGCAGATTTTTACATTTTGGATATGGAGAATAAGTCTTTTAGCCATGGTTTCACATTGATCCTTGGGAGATCATTCTTGATGAAAACTAGGACCCAAATTGATGTGCATCCAAGAACTCTTTCCATGGAGTTTGGTGATGATGTTGTGCATTTCAACATTTTTGTGGCCATGAGACATCCTACAAAGGAGAATTTTGTCTTCGTTGTAGATATCATTGATGTTGTAGTAGATAGTGTAGATATTTGTACAGATTTACTTTCTGATTTTGATCTTGGTTCTTTTAGCTAAGCATGTGGTGATTCTTATGATTCTACCGATGTGTGTAGTATTTATGCAAAGATTTCCTCTCCTATTTACTCTGATTGTGTTGCAGGTACAGGTCCTAACTCTCCTATTTCCCTTCCATCAGCCTTCAACCTTCCCTTGCCTTCCACCATTCAGCCACCTTCCTAGGAGCTGAAGCCATTGCATGAGCACCTTAAATGTGCCTATTAAGACGACACCTATAGGAATCCAATCATCATATCTAGCAGTTTATCACTTGAGTATGAAGAGAAGTTGTTGCATGTTCTGAGAAGCCACAAAAAGGCCATTGGATGGATGCTTGCTGACTTTCCCAGAATAAATCCTTCCACATGCATGCATCAAATACTCTTCGAGGATGATTCTAGGCCGGTAAGGCAGCCACAGAGGAGGCTGAATCCCACCATTATTGATGTGGTAAAGAATGAGGTGAAGAAGCTTCTAGCCGCAGGGATCGCCTATCTTATTTCAGATAACACTTGGGTTTCACTTGTCCAAGTGGTCCCTAAGAAGTCGGGCATCACTATTGTGAGGAACTAGGATAATGAGTTGATCCTGACTAGAGTATCCAACAGTTGGAAAGTTTTCATTGACTATTAAAGACTTAACCAGGAAACTTGCAAGGACCATTTCCCTCTCTCATTCATTAATCAGGTTCTGGAGAGGTTGGCAATTAAATCACATTATTGCTTTCTTAATTGTTTTTCAGGTTACATGTAGATTCACATTGCATTAGAGGACCAACACAAGACCACATTCACTTGTCCATTTGGTACATTTGCTTATAGCAGGATGCCCTTTGGCCTTTGCAACGCTACTTCCAAAGGTGCATAGTGCACATCTTTTCTGATTTATAAGAGAGTTGCATGGAGGTGTTTATGGATGATTTCACAATTTATGGTTCCTTTTTTTATGCATGTTTAGATAGCCTCTCTAGAGTTCTTGATTGATGCATTGCAACTAACCTTGTTCTTAACTTTGAGAAATGTCATTTTATGGTACACAAGGGTATAGTTTTGGAGCATTTGGTCTCTAGTAGAGGTATTGAGGTCGATAAGGCCAAGATTGATGTTATTATTTCTCTACCTTACCCCGCTTCTATGTGGGAAGTGCGTTCTTTTATTGGACATACAGATTTCTATAGGAGATTCGTTTAGGATTTCAGCAAGATTACACTACTATTTTCCAAGATTCTCTTAAAGGATGTAGACTTTGTGCTTAACCAACCTTGCAAAGAGGCATTTGAGGAGTTGAGAAAGAGGCATACCACCTGTCCCATCATGCAGCCTCCAAATTGGGAGCGTCCTTTTGATCTCGTGTGTGATGCTGCTAACTATGCACTTGGGATTGTGTTGTCACAGAAAGTAGATAGACTAGCCCATGCCATGGCTTATGCTTCACGCACTTTAGATGCAACCCAAGTTAACTATACCACCACTCAGAAGGAGCTTTTAGCTATTGTTTTTGCTTTACATAAATTTAGATATTATTTTCTCTACTCCCATATCACTGTCTTTATTTACCAAGCAACTTTGAAGTACCTGTTGAAGAAGCCTGATGCTAAACCTAGATTGATCAGGTGGATGCTCCTTCTTCAAGAGTTTGATATTGAGATTAAAGACATGAGTGGTGCAAAAAACTTGGTTGTTGATCATTTGAGCATAATTGAGGGACATGTTGAGTCCTTTCCTATAGGTATAATTTCTCGAATAAGCATTTGATGCATTTGCATTTATCATATGTTACACTTGGTTTGTTGATATTGTGAATTTCATTATTGCATATATTGTCCCACCTCATGCATTGAAGTTTGAAATAGATAAACTTAAGAGTGATGCTAAATATTATTTGTGGAGGTTTGGTAGTGACCAAGTGATCCACAGGTGTGTGCCAGATTATGAGATTCAGTCTATTCTTCAATTTTGTCATGACACACCTATTGACGGTCATTTTGGTCCTCAGCGAACCGCTAGGAGGGTGTTAGACTATGGGTTCTGTTGGCCCAGTTTTATAGAAATGCTCATCAATTTCCACCACTTGTGAGCAATGTCAGAGAGTAGGAGGGGCCATCACACATAGGCATGAGATGCCTCAACAACTCATTATTTTTTTTTCTATTTTTGATGTTTGTGGTATTGATTTTATGGGTCTGTTTCCTGTTTCTCATGATTTTTCATATTATCAGTGATTAGGGGAGTCACTTCTGTAACAGGTCACTGAAATCCTTACTCCAGAAGTATGAGGTTGTGCATAGAGTTGCTATAGCCTATCATCCCCAAACTAATAGGAAATCAAAGGTTTTTAATAGAGATCAAGCAAGTGTTACAGAAGGTAGTGAAACCGAGCATGAAGGATTGGAGCAAGCTACTTGAAGATGCTCTATAGGCTCACAGGACTGTTTACCAAACACCTTTGGGGATGTCTCCCTATAGGGTTGTTTTTGGTAAGGCATGCCACCTTCTGGTGGAGATTGAGCACCGTGCTTATTGGGTGGTGAAGAGTTGTGACATGGCATTTGATGAAGTTGGCATGGAAAGGAAGATTCAATTGCAAGAACTTGAGGAAATCTTGTTACAAGCCTATGAGAACTCTAAGATTTACAAGAGAAAGTGAAAAGGTTTCGTGACTCTAGAATTCTTAGGAAGGAGTTCCATATTGGCCAAAAAGTTATCTTTTTTAACCCTCACCTCAAGCTTATTTCCATTATTGCCATTATTGAAGTGAGTAGGCTTGGAAAATAAGATTTAAGGTGGATCATGTGTGGTGGAACTATGCCTTGTGAGTTTTGGGCCTTTGTGGATGAATCATGTTTTTTCCATTTCTGTTCTTTCATGTGTGGTTTCACCATTGTTCTAGATTACTCTAGGTTTTGCCTTGCCTATCTTGTCATTCCTTGTTGAACATGCATTGATTGAGATGATTATGGTCATCTTTCTTTTAGCCACTAGCCAAATAAACTTACCTTGCATTGATATACATTGTCACCCTCTTTGAGCCTTTAACATTTCTTTCATTTTGTAGCTCATTACAAGTCAAAAAGTGAAAAACCACGTTGTCCTAACTTTAGGAAAAAAAGGGACCTTGGAATTGTTTTGGGAGTGGGTTTCAAACAAGTGTAGGGGATTTTTATTTTGTTTTTCATAAAAGTTCGTTAATTTTTTACATTTCATTTTCTTTTGATTTGTAGAAAAAGGAACGATGAAAGAAAAAAGAAAAAGAAAATAGTAAAAAAAGACTATAAAAAACAAAAGTTCAAAGAAATGAAAAAAATGTACAAACATAGAAAAACAAGTACAAAGAAAAAATTACAATAAAAGTGTGTTGTGGTTCATTCTCATCCTTGTAAGTTTTTTTTTTTTTTTTTAATTTTGTTGTTCTCCATCTTATTTCTTGTTTCTACCTCTCTTTTTACTTGTTGACTTACTCCTCATTGCACATCTTTTCTCTTAGTTTTAGCTTAAATATCCTTCTCATATCCACCCTTACCTAAGCCATGCATTACAAACAAATAAAAGCCCTTTTGATCTTTTGATGCATGTGTAGTTCAAGTTGAATGAATTAGAGTCTTTAAGATATTTCTATCACCTTGGTACATTCTTAATTTTGACTTGACTACTTTTTCACTTTGCACTTTGTGATCATGTGTTCATGGATTGCTTGTTACCTTGATATCGCTCTTCCATATCTTTATCACTTTTGTGCATTGTTAGGATCCATTGAAAAATGTGTGTGTCTTGTTCATACCTTTTTTTTAGTTCGTGGTTTACTTTAGTTTGATTTTTCATAGTCTTTCTTTTAGTTTTGCCCAGGAGTACAAAAGATAAAGTGGGGGGGGGAATTTGATTGAGAATTTTTAGTTTAGTATTTTTCTATTCTTCTAAGTTTATTTTACCTCTTGGCCTCTTATTTTCTCACCTTAACTCAGTTTTGGTCTTAGGCAAATAATTGGGTTTAATTGATAATTGTTGCTTATTTTTGGATTTTATGCTTACTTGATCTAATAGAGTGAAAAGATATCAGTGGTATCGGTATGTGAAAAGATGAGGGAGCATAGATTGAGGTGGTTTGGGCACATTATGAGACAGCCACTGGATGCTCCCGTAAGAACTAAAGTTTGTTACCAAGAGCTTGACACAAAGAGAGGTAGAGGTCAACCGAAACTTACCCAGGGAAAGGTAGTGAAACAAGACCTAATGGAGTAGGATATAAATTGGCGGATGATATGTCTTAGGACAAAGTGGAGAACAACTATAAGCTTGGTGGAGGGTTAAACTCATTAGTAGTTCTATGTTCCCGTTGTTCCCTTGTTTTAGTTCTTTTCCTCTTCTTTTCTCCCTTCTTCCTTTCACCCTTCTTTTATTTTAGCTTTTTTTTCTCTCTCTTTTGTCTTATTTTCGAGTTATCATTAGGTTCATCTACCACTGACCCCAATTACTTTGGGTTATAGGTGTTGTTGATGTTGTGCTTACTTGATCTATCTTCCTTTTGTAAAACTTATAGAATCTATAGAACTACAAATGAAGCATATGAGTAGTCCCTAGAAAGTTAAGGAAAAGAGCTAAAACTTTCTCAGAAATAAGCTTTGGCCAATTCTTCCATTTTGAGGGTCATTTTAGGCTTGGAAGTCAGAACCTCTATACTTGGACTTTGGGTTGTGAGATTAGGCTTTTATTTATGTAATTAGCTTAATTAGATAGATTAGATGAGCCTAATAAAGGCCCATCCTTTCCTTCTGTTTAGTCACAATATATATTAGTGTAACTAGTTAATTCATTTTGTACAAACAGATTTGATAAGCTTCTTGTGCAAGTTTTAGAATCAAACTTTTTTCTCCCCTTTTCTCTCAAATTTTCTTCATTTTTTCTTCTTCTTTTCATCTATGTTATTCTATTTTCTTGCACAAATTTCGTTGCTCTTCCACTGGTGATAATCATGGAAGGCTAAACAATCAATCAATCCAAGGATCCAGTCTAAGCAAAGAAGAATTAGAGTTCTGGTTTAGTATTTCAATCTCTGTGTGAATGTTCATCTTCTTCTTCAATCCTATTTTTATTTTCATGATTATGAATATGCTTAGGATTGAAAATAGACTAGGTTATGAATTCATTTCCTAATTTTGAAATTTAATCACAGATTTTTTGGATGATATTTCAATTTGATTTGTGATTTCAAGGGATTTAGGATTTAATTGATTGAAATGCTTCTAATGACATTGACTAAACTTTCACAATAAGAACATTATCTATAGAACTATGATAATTAAAATTGCTTGGTTTGGTGAATTGGATTGATGCTCTTGAATCTGTTTCACAACTTATTTCATCAATTCTATTAGTTTATTCACTTTTTGCATACCTGTTTGTGTTTTTTTTTTTTGTAATTTTTCACTTAGTGTCTGTAAACCATTTGTTGAAAGTCCCCCTGTTGTTTATTAGTGAATTGAAGTTGGAACCAAATTGAATCATATCTCTGAGTCGACTTAGGTTATTCCTATACTGTATAACTTTTATTTGTTTTGTAACGATTCAACATCGTTATCAGTAGCTCCAATGATAATATCATCAACATATATTTGAACTATAATGAAATCCTTGCCAACTTCTCTTCTAAAAAGAGTTGTGTCTACCTTACCTCTCATAAAACCATTTTCTAAAAGAAAAGAGTTTAGTCTGTCATACCAAGCACGTGGTGCCTATTTTAGACAACACAAAGCCTTTTTAAGTTTGAAAACATAGTTTGGAAGAGTTTGATCTTCAAAAATAGAAGGTTGCTTGACATATACTTTCTCTTCAATACAACCATTTAAAAGGGAACTTTTAACAACCATTTGAAAAAACTTAATGTTTTTATAAGCAGCAAAGGCAAACATGATTCTTATGGCTTTATATCTAGCAATAGTAGCAAAGGTTTCAATGAAATCTATACCTTCTTGCTAGTTATAGACTTGAGCCACTAACCTAGCTTTGTTCCTTACTATTTTTCCTTACTCATCTAGCTTGTTTTGTAGACCTATCTTATTCCAATGATGCTCTTGTTTTCTGCTTGGGAACAAGTGTCTAGACACCATTTCGGGTGAACTAATGAAGTTCTTCTTCCATTTCAATGATCCAAACATTGTCTATCAAAGCTTTGTCCATTGTTTTAGGTTGGACTTCTAACACAAATCCATAAGATGCAAGATCTTTGAATGATGATATGGTTTTAACTCCTTCAATTTGATCTCCAATGATTTGATCTTGTGGATGATAATGAACAAATTTCCAGTCCTTCATTTGAAATAGTTGATATGAGGATTCTTTAGTCTAAGGAAGGGTTTCATCAAACTATTTGACTTTATTTTCTTTAGATACATCAGACGAACCCATCTCCATATCTGCAAAATCATCCTCAAGATATCATAGCTTCATATTAGATGTTTGTTCATCATTGAATTTAACATGAGTGTATTTTTCTACGACTAAATTCATTGAGTTGAAAAATTTGTAGGCTTTGGATGTATCAGAATATCCTAAGAAGATTCTTTATCCACTTTTTAATCAAACTTATCCAATTGATCTCTAGTGTTTAGGATAAAACACTCACATCAAAATGGATGAAAGTATAAGATGTTGAATCTTCTTCCTCTCTATAGTCCATAAGGAGTCTTTTTGATAAAAGGTCTGATCAATATTCTATTTTGAACATAACATGCTATGTTTACTACTTCTTCCCAGAAGAGAAGTGCTTAGGGAGTGAATTCTCACAGAGCATGGTCCTAGCCATTTATTGTAAAGTTATATTTTTCCTTTCAACTACCCCATTTTGCTGAGGAGTTTTGGTGAAGAGATGTTGTGGAAAATAACATTCTTTTTCATAGAATGATCTAAACTCAACATTTTCAAACTCAACCCCATGGTCACTTCTGATAGAGGAGATACAAATACCCTTTTCATTTTGAAATCTTTTACAAAATATTTTCAAAGACCTCAAAAGACTCATGTTTATGTGCAACAAAGTATACCCATGTGTATCTAAAATATTCATTGACTATAACAACGCCACATTTCTTCCCTCCCAGACTTAATGTTCTTGTTGGTCCAAACATATCCATGTGTAGCAACTGTAATGGTCTAGAAGTGGAAATAATATCTTTAGATTTAAAAGAAGTTTTGATTTGTTTCCCTTGTTGACATGCTTCACAGAGATGATGAGTTTTCCAACAAATCTTACGCAGTCCTTTCACTATATCCTTTTTGGATAGTTTTGAAATGTGTTTCAGATTCACGTGCCCAGGTTTTTTTTGGCAAAAACCATCTTTCATCTTCTCTACAATAAAGGCACATTACATTATGTTTACTTAGACTATTAAATCAATCTCATATAGATTTTTATGTTGTCTAGAAGTAAAGAAAGACTTGCCATCTTCTATCTTGAATATACACTGATCTTTGTTGAAGGATGCAATATAACCACTTTAACGCCCTAAAATTTCGATAACTGAAAATATATGTGTGATGTATTCCTTGTATTATTTGATTACTTTATTAATTAGGATTAGTTGAAATGTGTGTGAATTATCTTTGTGCAATTGCTTGATGTGAATGTTAAGTTATGTGGATTTTGTTTGAGCTGCGTTGAAATTGAGTGATTCCGAGTTTGACCCAAAACTTATTTTGGTAAAATCACAATTATGGATTGGTTAACCGTTGGATCACCTTCCAATTTTAAAGGTAGCCTCCTAACCCAAATATGTAACTTTTTGCCGTTGGGATTGGTGAAATAACATCGGAAGCGTGAGATATTAATTTTACACAGAAGCAGTGAAATTTCAAAATTGGGTCAGCTTGCCCAGGCGAGCCAAAATTTGCCTAGGCGAGTCAAGTCGGTTATAAATTTGCACAGAAGCATCAAAAGCACAAAAAAATGGTCTTCTTCTTTTCCAAACAGCCACCCAACCTCTCATCATCCTCCTCCACCGGCCACAACCACTAGTGATCGCCACGAGCCGCTGTTTCTTGCTGTTTAACTACCGCACGAAGAGGAACACTTTAATTGGAGCAGAATCTTCAAAACTCAACTCAAGGATTCAGTAGAGAACGGAGCCTCCAATCCTCCCTTCATGGTTTCTTTGAGGTAGCTGTGTTTTTTGTTACTTCTCTTAGCTAGTATGAAGCCTCACTTGGTATCTCTTATGATTTGGGTACCGTTATTGGGTGTTTTTACACTTCCTTTGAAAAACCTTTGAAAATGAGACATTGTAAAATTTTCTTTTTTATAATATTGATGTCATTTTTGTTACCTTGGTTGAGCCCTAGTCGCATTGGTGTGATCTGAATTTCAAAATGATGTCTTTTTGATGTGGACTTTCAAAACACCATTTTAGCCCCTTTCTGAATTTGAGTGGGCATTTGACCCCGAATGTTAATGTTAACCTTGTCTTTGAAATCTATACTAACTTATCTTTTATTTGGTATATAGAGCTCCGCATTTGAGCCAAAGCACATGAACTTTAGAGATCTCAAAATGATGCTACAAGGAGCTAACAAAGGGATATAGATAGGTGACAGGAGTTTATTATTCATTTATAGCTTTTGATACCATATTTGGAGTCAGGGAACCCAACTATGGAGATGTATGCCTATCCTAATGTATGTTGGTTTTCAAGAAAAACTATGTTTTAAACTAATGGGATGTGATGTATTTATTATTGATATATGTTTGTTCCTGTTGTGTGCTCGTTTTCAAGAAAAACTGTGTTTTTAACTAATGGGATGCGATGAATTTGTTATTGATGGATAAAATCGTGACTGATGTTGTTGATGTAATGATTGGATTTTTGGGAAAAGTCTTAATTACAGATGAGACTTTGCCCAAAATTTTATAATATACTTTCCTATTTAATTCTTTATTAAATTTTAAATAGGTATAAGAGTTTGTTTTCTATATTGTAGTTCTCCTCTTTAATTTAGAATTTTCCTAAAATATCAGTCCTGTGGTATGATGAATTGTGAATGTATGAAATTTGTGTTGTCTGAAGACCTGAGAAATGTGAATCTCAAGCATATATATTATGTATAGATGTGAAATGAGATTGCTTGTGATGTTGTTGATGATATTGAGATTAAGATGTTATTGATGATGATGATGTTGAAAATGAAATAATGTTGATGTGGTTGATGATGTTGAAATGAGATAATATAGTTGATAATATTGAAATGAGATGATATTGATGTTTATGATGATGATATTGAAATAAAATGATGTTGATATTGTTGATGACATTGAGATGAAAATGATGTTGATGTTGACAATGTCAATGTATGCTGTGGATACACATGGGGGGCGTAACGACCCGCCTCGTCGCTACGATATCACTACTCTAACGTGTAATCTCAATTTTTAATGAAAACTCCATTAATTTGATCATGAAAGTAGTAGTAAATTTTTCGCAATACTACACTCACTAGACATTGCACAATTACATAAATAAATAAATATACATATATCTATAAATTAAGCCATATATGTTATTCACATGTCAAAACTTAGTTTAGTTTTTACATTATATATTTATTAAAAGTTAAATTATGTTTTGACATGTGAATGATATGTAATGGTTTAAAATATACATACATATGTATTTATCAATGTATTTGTGTGTTGTTTGATAAGTGTATCATCGTGAAAAATTTGCTCTCATTTTCATAATCAAATTAATATAGTTTTCATTAAAAATTGAAATTATACATTTAGAGTAGTGATATCGTAGAGACGAGGTGGGTTCGTACATTAGTGGTATTAGAGCAGGTCGAACCTTTTCGGCCAGTGAGTTATGAGTCTGATGTGTTTCTCTGTGCATTGTATGGTTGCTTGTTGAATGTTTGATGTTTGAGTATTTGACTATTTTGTAGATGCTTGGGTTGTTTGTATTTGAGACTTACACACATTCTTGTTTTGTATGGGTTATGGAGATTTGTTGGTGTTGTCATAACATGTTTATATTCCTGA
>CM023941.1:13665970-13676055 GCA_013407115.1 Glycine latifolia | reverse complement strand
AAAATTTTACTAATCTAATTTTAATACAAAGTGGACACAAGATTTCATCTAAAATTAATCAAGCACGAGAGAGCAAATAGAGGCGTTACACCTTGCGTGTGAGGTTACCCCTAATAGTGTGAGACTATAAGCTTTGAGAATTACTAGTGAGTTGCTAGAAGAGATCAGAGAGAGCCAGAAGTCTAATCCTTTTTCTGAGGACTCAATTAGAAGCCATAGTGTTAGGGAAAGATAGTAGTTTCAATGTGGGATCAAATGGAGTCCTGAGACTTCAAGATAGAATCTGTGTCCCCAATGTACCTGAGCTTAGGAAGATGATCTTGGAGGAAGGGCATAGAGCAACTTGAGCATCCACCTTGGGGCTACCAAGATGTATCAGGATCTCAAGACAATGTTTTGGTGGCCAAACATGAAGATAGAGGTTAGTGAGTTTGTGTATGCATGTTTAGTCTGTCAGAAGGCTAAGATAGAACATCAGAGACCCTCAGGTGAATTGCAACCCTTAGAGATACCTCAGTGGAAGTGGGATAGTATCTCCATGGATTTTGTTGTAGGACTACCTAGAACTCAAGAGGTTTAGATTCTATCTGGGTTATTGTTAACAAATTGACCAAAATTGTTCACTTTATTCCCATCAATATCATGTTTTCTTTAGAGAAGTTGAACTCCTTGTATCTTAGTGAGATTGTCGGATTACATGGTGTGCCGTCTAGCATAGTATCTGATAGAGATTCTAGATTCACCTCTAGTTTTTGGAAGAGTTTGAACAAAGCATTGGGAACCAAGCTTAGGCTAAGTTCAGCCTATCACCCTCAAACTGATGATTAGACTAAACAGACCATTCAGTCTCTAGAGGACCTTTTGAGGGTGTGTGTTTTAGAACAAAAGGGTAGTTGGGAGAGTTTTCTTCCGTTGATAGAGTTCACCTATAACAATAGTTTTTATTCTACCATTGGCATGGCTCCCTATGAAGCTCTGTATGGTAGAAGGTGTAGGACACCATTGTGTTGGCTAGAACCCGGAGAGAACCTTACTTTAGAACCTGAAGTGGTACAACAAACCACTGAGAATGTCAAGTTGATCCAATAGAGAATGAGAACTGCTCAGAGTAGGCAAAAGAGCTATCAGGACAAGAGGAGGAAAGACCTAGAATTCGAGGTCGGTGATCATGTATTCTTGCAAGTCACTCTGTGGACTGGGGTTGGTCAAGCCTTGAAATTCTGAAAACTCACACCTCGTTTTATTGGTCTTTTCCAAATTTTCAAAAGAGTCAGCCATGTGGCATATCAAATTGCATTAACTCTGTCCCTTTCTAACCTCCACAATATCTTTCATGTGTCTCAACTCTGTAAATATATCCATGATCCTTCTCATGTGATCAAATTAGATGACGTTCAAGTAAAGGAAAACTTGACATATGAAACATTGCCTTTGAGGATCGAGGATCGACGAACAAAATACTTAAAAGGGAAAGAGATTCCCTTGGTCAAGGTGATTTGAGGAGGTACATCAGAAGAGAATGCAACATGGGACTAGAGAATCAGATGTGAGAAGCCTATCCAGCCTTGTTTAAATCAGATAAATTTCGGGGACAAAATTTCTTCAAAGTCTTTTACATTGCAAGGTTTTTCCTTTCTCTTTATCTTAACTTTGTTTACCAATCAAATTTACATGGTTTTAACTCTTTTCAAAAACATTTTTTTATCAAGCATTATAATTATTTTTTCATAAACTACTTTTACAAAGTTACTCGAATAGAATATATTTTGTTCAAGAATATCAATTATACTTTGATTTATAGAATTATTATTCTATACAATTATTAATCATAAAAATACTATTGTCGAGTATAATACAATAATATATGATTATGTTAAAATCTCATGTATATTTGATTGATCTCATATTTCCTTTAATTGAAAATTATACCAATTATTAGGTTAAATATAAAGAGTTTACAATTGTGATTCTATTACATTAAATAAAATAAGTTATTTATGATTGATGAAAATCAAGTGTAGAAACATGTTAAATTATATTTTGATTACATAAACAAATTTCCACTAGTATTATTATTAGAACAATTAACATGAGAATTTTTTATATAAGAATAATTTCTTACATAAACGATAGATCGTAATTAATAATAATTTTTAAGAATTTGAAACATCTTAGAGAAAAAAAAAATTGAAAATTTTAAATGTCACGTTACATTATAAGACCCCTAACAATGAGTTAACTCAACTGCATCGTAACTACAAGGCCATGAAGGAAAAGTAGCTAGAAAGTGGTCCTGCAATTAGGATAGTCGTTGGATTTTTAGCTATCATGCGAAACGTGCTGCCTCAGCTCCCAAAGATGTACTATATATGTGTACCTAACTTCTATTCATGACTTAAATTACAGGCAGCTTTGAACAGCAAGTCTTTTTCCTTATTTTTTATATAGAAAAATCGTTATGTACTTATTACGTTAAAAGAAGCTTCAGTCAATGTACGATTATTTTCCAGATATACTTATTGATGTTACTCCCCTGTTCTTATGTTAGTTTTTTCCAAAATAGAATGCTGGCCAACAACCAACAAAATCATTTACGAAACTCTCTCTACCACTTCGTTTGGTACATAGGAAAAGCGGTGGAACGAACATGATAAATATAAGGAATACAATATACTAGTTACGTCAGCTTTTAAGACTTAAAAATGAAAAATATATATATAGCTTTTAAGATCATCATACATTATTCTTATAAATACATACTCATAGTGCACGAAATACAGAACTCGAAATACAACTAAGAGCTTGAGATTATCTTGAACAACAGTGTTTGGTTAGAGGTAATTAAATTGCTCACGAGAAATTCAAGTTCAACTTTCTTGGAGTACTTCAAATTTGCTTAGTCCGGATCCTTATTTGATCTTTAAAATGATTTGGTAGAGCCCATGCATTTGCACGATTTTTGAGAAAACACAAAGTAGACAAAAGAGAGAATGAGGTTAAAGAAATGATAATTATATATCAGTAATTTCATGATTCAACATTTGTCATTTTTTCCCCGCAAGAAGTTTGTATTTATACGAGTATATCAAAATTAGATAAATTAGTAGTATTTTTCTAATTAAAGATTAATTCAACCTTAATATGTGACGATATTTGTTCTCATTTTACTTTAAAACATCGTTACTCTTAACTTTAGAAAAGAACCATCCTCATTAATTTATCATCCTTTTGAAAGCACCTTTTTTTTTTTTGCAAAATATCCTCTTAGTAAAACAATTTAGTTCATAAAGCATTAGGTCTACAATGAATCATTAAGACACTTTAAAGCTCCATTATTTAAATATTCTCAATTCTACCTTGGAACCATTTTATTACACCAAAAAGAATATACTCTTATATCATGGAAATTAATGATTATACATTTGAGCCACATATAGAGAAATGATACATTATAATAATGAAACTCTAGTCTATCCCTTTTTTTATACAAGGAAAAGGTTAGAACTCAGAGCAATGACTCAATCTATAACAATGAAATAAAACCCATATTGACTGAAAACACAAGGCATCCTAAGGAAGATTTTCTTCTTTACTTGTCACGACCTTTGCACCAATGCATTTGTTGTAGTACTTTCACACCATCTCTGACACTTGCACAAGGTCATCCTTCAATCTCTGAAAAATGGTAAAACATGGGAGTGAGTCTCCGTTCCCTCACAAGCCACAAACAATGAACATCAAGGTCCTACATGCAACCTACACAACTATCATGTGCGATTCACTAGCAAACACCGGTCATGGTATCCTAGTGCGCATATCTATCTCACGCATTATCACATCTTCAGTCTACACTTCCATTAAGCACCACTGGCATTGATGGTATGGTCTTATGCAAACATTGTCATTAAGCCTCCAAAGCCTTAATGGTTTTACACAACATATGGATGACGATTGGGAGGACACATCCCATGTCGGTACATATGACATGGCACTCTCACCAACCATGGTTATGACTCTGTTCTAATCAAGAATTTCAAGTGAGGCTCGTGAAGCCCATGAACTAACCAAAAATACCCTTAGTCAAGTTATCACAACTCAATATTCCCTTTGAACAGTTTAAACCATCACTCAGTGTACCTATTATGTGTCATCAAACTCTCTTTTAACGATTCATCACTCATCCTTCTTGATGAGAAGTACCAATCCTCAAACGGCAGTTGCACTGGTATACGTGAATAAACATTAAAGGACGCTTAATCGTCTCTCTAACTATAACACACCTTCGCCACCCGCATATTTATCCATTATTTTCCTTTTCCTCGTTATGCATTCCGATCCACATAGAACTCCTGATCCTGTACCCTATTCTGTTAAGCGCACACACAAATAAGAGAAAAAGGGATTAACCCTACCTGCTCCTTAGGGTCACCATCATCATGGCTCCTCAAGTGGATAATTCCACTTCCCACAAAAGTACATGGCAATACACACTACACCATTAACATCAATCATACTCTACAAATAATCATACATTTTGCTGAGGGTCAGACACCCCCGAACTCAATCCCAAATCATGACAATCAACAATAATATATTAACAATAAAGTTCACAATCATAATCATGCAATATGTAATGTCGAGTGGTCACATTCACTTGGTCTTACCACACAAACATAACAAATTCATAATTTCCGCATCCTGACTCATTAATTTAGTCCTTAAAACTTAAAATAGCATTTCTAAATGATGTACAAATACAAATGAGATGATTTATATATGGATTCCTAGGTTTTAGGACCCAATGAGTCAATTTTCAAATCAAAATTAGCAAAGAACATTCGTCCAAGTCCCAATAGTCACTTCACATAATATGAAATTTTACTTAAACATATCAATAAACTAAAAAAATAAAAGCTTGGCTTCATTCATGCACACAATAGGTTCTAAGAGTTAAGAGAACTCCTCTCTTAAGTCTTAAAGTGCTAGCAATTTGACAAAAAAAAAAAGGGAGAAGAAGATAAGGGCCTTGAAACAACTCTTCAACATGAAAACATGAAAAAAAGAAGCAAAGAGTGAGTTGTCTAGCCTTAGAATGAGAAGAGGCATAAGAAAACCATGAAAAAGGGAATAGGTTCTTACCTAGAGCCCTAAACCTTCAAGCTCAACCCACCATACAACACCAACATAAGCCACCAAGAAAGGATGAAGAAAGAATAGACTCTTCCACCTCTCCCAATTTCAGCAGAAACAACAAGGGAATGGGAGATCTCTTTTTCTCCTTTTATAGAGCACCTCAAGACCAAGAAGAGGGCCCACATACTACGTCCTATATTAAGGTTAGCTTAAAGAAATGATTAGATCCTTAATCTCTAGGTTTAGTTCATTTAATTAGGTGTTAAAAATCATGTAGTGTCTAAAACTTCTAATAGGGTCAATAACTAACTTAATTAATCTAATTAAATTAGTGAAACATAATCCTTCTTACTAATCATTAACTAAACTAATTATTTTTCATGTCTACACACATTCATACCTTAAACCCTCTTTAATTAGTCTAATTCTTTATTTTTAGCCTAAAAGGGATTTTATTTACTAAAATGTCATTCATAATTTGACTATATCTGTAACGATCCGCCTCGTCGCTACAATATCACAACTCTAAACGTGTACTTTTAATTTTAAATGAAAACTCCATTAATTTGATTATGAAAATGAGGGTAATTTTTTTGTGATAATACACTCATCAAACAACGCACAAATATGTAAATAAATACATATGTATGTATATTTTAAACCATTACATCTCATCAAACAATGAGATTACCTGTCTGATAAAAAAGAAACAAGGAACCAACTAAGAAAGAGTTTATAACAAAACACAACTCTCTCCCAAAATAAATTCGAACGATATCACGTCGGCTTGACAGCTCCAACAAAAGGATTTCCCTCCAACATCACCTACTGCTGCTCATCTGCTCCAACGAATGAAGGTTCACAATCATTACATGTATTAACCACACAGTACAAAATTGCAAGGGTGAGTTTATTATACAAGATCAACAAACACCAAATGAAAATGACTAGCAAGAAAACAATAATAATAACCACAATCATTCTCAGTAATCAATCAATTCAACATACACTCAACATTATGCTCAGAATGATGCATGCACCTGACTCAACTCTCAAATGCAATGTGGTACATTTCGTTAGGAAACAGCCTAAGCGTGCCCAAATGACACTCTCACTTAGAAAAATGATGTAGTAGCTCGTCGAGGTCATCCTGCCGTGCACAGGCCACTCCCCCTTATGGTGATTATCCAAAGTCACAAGGGAGTTCCAAATCGAGTGGCGCATTTTTATCCTCATGAAAAACCACAGGTACTTACTGCCACCATTTATACTATTTCCATGCAATTATGAAGTATGAAACATAGGCCCATCAATGCACTAATCGTGGATAGTTAAAAATTCTAAGCAATCCCTTTTCCCTCTCCAAGGATGCTTAAAATTCTTAAACCAATCATTTTCCCTCACAAGGATATCCAACAAGTCATTACACATCTCATATACATACACAACATACATCCATCACAAAAACATCGTCAACATCAACATCATCTTTCATCAATGTCATCATCAGCATCAACATCATCTTTCATCAATGTCATCATCAACATCAACATCATCTCATCTCAATGTCATCATCAACATCCACATCATATCATATCAATGTCATCATCAACATCAACATCATCTCATATTAATATAATCATTAACATAATCTTATTTTAATATCATCAACATCACAAGCAATCACATTCCACATATACATATATAACACATGCCTTGGGTTAACATTCCCTAGGTCTTCAAACAACATAAATCTTATACATTCACATTCTATAATACCACAAGACTGATATTTTAGGAAAACTCTAAATTAATTAGGAGAACTATAATATACAAAATAAACTCTTATTGCCCATTTAAAATTTAATAAGGAAGTAAATAAGAGAACAAATTATAAAATTTTGGGCCGAGTCTCCTCCATAATTAAGACTTTTCCCAAAAAATCTAATCATCCCAACAACAACATCATTCACAATTTCATTCATCAATAACAAATATATCGCATCCCATTAGTTTAAAACACAGTTTTTTCTTGAAAATCAGCACACAATAGGGACATCCATACATCCCCATAATTAGGTTCCCTGACCCCCAACTATGGTATCAAAAGTTGTAAACAAACAATACTCCCCTCACCTATCTATATCACTTTATTAGCTCTTAGTAGAGTCATTTTGAGATCTCTCAAGTTCACATACTTTGGTTCAAGCACAAACCTCAATATACCAAATCAAAGAAAATTTACTATAGATTTCAAAGATAGGGTTAATATTAACATTTAGGATCAAATACCCACTCAAATTTAAAAGGGGCTAAAATGGTGTTTTGGGAGTCCATATCAAAAAGACATCATTTTGAAATTCTGATCACACCAATGTGATCGGGGTTCAATGAAGGTCACAAAAATGACATCAATATTATAAAAGGGTAACTTTTACAATGTCTCATTTTCAAAGTTTTTCCAAAGGAAGTGTAAAAATATCCAATAATGGTACCCAAGTCACAAAAGATACTAAGAGATGTTCAAACTAGCATGGAGAAGGCATAGAAAACACGGTTACCTCGAAAAAATCGTGAAGGGAGGATTGAAGGCTTCGTTCTCTATCGAATCCTCGAGTTGAGTTTTGAAGATTCTACTCCGATTAAAGTGTTCCTTTCTATGCAGTGGTTCGATGGCAAGCAACGACGACTCATGGCGGTCACTGGTAGTCATTTGTGGTGGAGGAGGAGGAGAGCTTGGATTAAGGTTTTGGGAAAGAAGAAGGCTGAAAATGCGTGGTTTCATGTTGCTGCATGTTTTTGTAGCCGACTTTACTCGCCCAGGCGAATTCTACTCGTGTGGGCGAGCTGACCCAGTTTTAACAAATTTCGCTGCTTCTATGCAAAGCTGATATCTCATGCTCCATATGTTATTTGGAAAATCCCAACGGTCAAAACTTGCATTCATAAGTTGTGAGCCTACCTTGCACATTTTAAAGCGATCTAATGGTTAACCAATCCGGAATCATGATTTTACCGAAATAGGTTTTGGGTCAAACTTAGAATCACATATTTCCAATGCAGATCAATCAAACGCCACATAACATAACATCCAATGTAACATCCTCAAAATTTTATCTTGATCTTATAGTCATGTTTAAATTAATTATGGATATTTGATGATAATTTATTTGAACACAAGCTATCCAAAAGTGTCCACACTCAAAAACAACTATTGTCACCTATTTTTAAAAAAAAATCATATCTCTCTCATTTCTTACTCAAATTAGGCTTATGATATATGTAGTTAAATATCTAGATGTAAACTTTAACATATCAAAAATTTAGCCAAAACTGAATTGTATACTGCTTGCAGTCACGAAAACACTAAGAGATGTTATTGTTCCAATTTGAGCTTACTGGCAACTTAAGAGTTTTGTTTTCAAAATACCATATCTAGAGTTTTAGAACTCCCAATGAGGCATGTGATACCTTGTTAGAAACATTAGGAAGTCTAGTTTAACATACTAAAAGATGAGAATTTATGGACTGGTAGATTAGTATAGAGTATAGAAAGAACAAACCATA
Source organism: Glycine latifolia (assembly GCA_013407115.1). Classification (NCBI taxonomy): domain Eukaryota; kingdom Viridiplantae; phylum Streptophyta; class Magnoliopsida; order Fabales; family Fabaceae; genus Glycine; species Glycine latifolia. Next base: position 13,667,355 of record CM023941.1, on the reverse strand, counting down.
TATGGTAAAAAATTTCTAGCTATTTGAAAGAAAAATATGGTCTTGGCAACGTGTAGCTCCTAGAATTTTGGCATAAGGACTAAAAGTTTCCGCCAAGCTTGGACTAAAATATGGTCATTAAACAAAGGGAATCTTGCATCAAAACACTAAACTAAAAGCGAACCGTGAATGTGTAGGCTGGTCTGAATTTTGTGAAGGCCAAAGGGAAACTATAATGACCCGCCTTATCGCTACGGTATCACTAATTCTTAATCGTGCAAATTTTGAATTATAATGAAAACTATATTAATTTGATTATGGAAATGATAGTAAATTTTTCACGATAATACAATTATCATACACACGATACAATTACATAATTGATTATATACATATATACATATATACATATACATATATATATATATGTGTGTGTGTGTGTGTGTGTGTGTGTGTGTATCGAATCAGGGCATATCATTCACATATCAATACTTAATTCAATTTTACATGTAATTACACCTTAAATCTTACATATATAACAACAAAATTCAAGGAACTAACTAAGAAAGAGTTGATTAACAAAACACAACTCTTTCCTAAAAAGAACTCCAATGTCATCACGTTGGCTTGGCGGCTCCAACCAAAAAGAATCTCCTCCAGAGTCACCTAATGCTGCTCATCTGCTTACACGAACGAAGGTTTGCGATTATCACAGGTACCAACCACACGGTACAATAAATGCAAGGGTGAGTTTATTATATACAACCAACAAGTATCAGATAACAACAATTGGAAAGGAACAACAATAACAACCATAATTATTACCAGAACTCCATCAGTCCATTACATACTCGACAAAACCAATCATCCAATTCATTTCATAAATCAAACAATCATAATCAGAATGATGCATGCACCTGACTCATCTATCAGCATGCAATGTGGTACCATATGCCGGAAATAGCCTCTCACAGGAAAAATGATTCACCGCCTATCAAGGCCAGCTTGTCGTGCACTAGTCATTCCTCGCCCCCCCCTCCCCCGGTGATTAGCTAGCGTCGCTAGGGAATTCCAAACCTGATGACCCCTTAGTACCTGCGTTTTCAGCCCACAAAAACCCACAAGTACGTGAGTGCCTTAATTCTATTTCCATCCATGCAATATGAAGTATGGAACATGGACATCATCAATGCATGACCCAGCTAGGAACAAATCCTTCCTTGCAAGGGTAACCTGTCATGCACCCCCATGTACATACATAACACACCAATGTGGGCTCACCGATGCACTGATCATGGCAAGGAACAAATTCATCCTCACAAGGGTAACCTGTCATGCACCCCCATGTACATACATAACACACCAATGTGGGCTCACCGATGCACTGATCATGGCAAGGAACAAAT
>CM023941.1:13637939-13665960 GCA_013407115.1 Glycine latifolia | reverse complement strand
CCATCCTCGCAAGGGTAACAACTAGTCATTGCACCCCACGTGTACATACACAGCCTACAACCATGAGCACCATCGGTGTATAACCTGACTAGGAACAAATTCATCCTCGCAAGGGTAACCCGTCATACACCCCCATGAGTATCCATGTATATCCACATCACACAATGACATTATCAATATCCACATCACATCATCTCAATATCATCATCATACATATCAAACTCATCTCATTTCAACATTATCCTCATGAACATCAATTTCATCTCATTTTCAACATTATCAGCCATATCAATGTTACCACATTTAAGCATCACAAACCACATAAACATCATCTCATTTCATTCACAATCCATATTACCACGAGACTGATATTTTAGGAAAATTCTAAATTAAAGAGGAGGACTACAATATAGAAAACACATTCTTATACCCATTTAAAAATTTAATAAAGAATTAAATAGGAAAACATATTATAAAATTTTGGGCAGAGTCTCCTCTGTAATTAAGACTTTTCCTAAAAAAATTCAATCATTACAACAACAATATCATTCACAGTTTTATCCATCAATAATAAATTCATCACATCTCATTAGTTAAAAACACAGTTTTTCTTGAAAACGAGCACACACAGGAACAAACACACATCAATCATAAATACATTACATTCCATTAGTTAAAAACTTAATTTTTCTTGAAAACCAGCACACAACAGGGACATGCAGTTATCTTCATAGTTGGACTCCCTGGCCCCCAACTATGGTACCAAAACTATAACTAAATAATAAACTCCCCTTAGCTAACTAGGAGTTCCCCCTATTACAGCCTATCAGTGTTGTTTCGCGATCCTTCGAGCATGCGTGCTTGTCCGAACATAGAGCTCTATAGACCAAATCGAAGATAATTTAGTATAGATTTCAAAGACAAGGTCAATATTAACAGTTGGGGTCAAATACCCACTCAAATCAAAAAGGGGATAAACGGTGTTTTAGGAGTTCACATCAAAAGACATCATTTTGAAATTTCAATCACACCAATGTGATCGGGGTTCAACAAGGATCAAAGAAATGACATTAATTTCATAAAAAGGAAACTTTTACAACATCTCATTTTCAAAGGGTTTTTCAAAGGAAGTGTAAAACTCCCAACAACGGTACCCAAAACACAAGAGACACTAAGAGAAGCTTAAACTAGCTAGGAGAAGACAAAAGAAACTAAGATTACCTCAAGGAAACCAAGAAAGAAGAATTGGGAGCTTCGTTCTCTACCGAAACTTCAAGAGGAGTTTTGAAGATTATGCTCCGATTACAAGGTTCTACTCCATGTCGTGGTCTCGTGGCAAGCAACGGCAGCCCGTGGTGGTTGATGGTGGTTGTGGGTGGTGGAGGAGGGTGGTGGGAGGTTGGATGGGTGCTTGGATGAGGGAGAAGACCAGTTTTGTGATTTTTCACGCTTCTGGCTATTTAAATCCAACTTGACTCGCCCAGGCGAGTCAAAAAGCCTACAAAAATTCTCCTGGGCGAGCTGGCCAAATTTTAAAATTTCTGGTTCAGTGAAAAATTATTATCTCACGCTACAAATGCTATTTTGCCAATCCCAACGGTCAAAAGCTACATATATGGATTAGGAGCCTATCTATAATGGTGATTTTACTAAAATAACTTTCGGGTCAAACTCAAAATTACACAATTTCAACGTAGCTCAAACAAACTTCACATAACTTAACATCCACACTAAACAATTGCACAAGGATAATTTACACAACAATTCAACTAATCTAAACTAATCAAATAATCAAATAACACAAGAAATACATTAAACATCTATTTTTAGTTATCAAAATTTCAGGGTATTATAGAAACTAATAAATTATTGCATTGTGTGTATGTGTAATTGTAAGAACCAAGCAAATAAGTTCAGTTGCTCAGCCATGTTCCAAGTGCACTAAGTCAAGGATTAAGGAATCTTTGACCAAGAAAATCTAGTAGATAATGACAAAAGTGTAGGATAATATCCCTTAAGTAATGATTAGCTAGTTACATTTTAACTAAACTAACTACTAATCCAATTAGAATCTAACTAAATACCTAACTAATTAAATTTGTATAAATAGCTAATGGTGTTACAAAATCTGCATGTTCAAAACATCGAAGAATTCACAGCCCACTTGCTTTCCTTAGTGTATCTTGCTTTCACTTTGCACTTTGTTTTTCTTTTTCATTTGCTCATAACCATAGCCACTCCTAGTGTCCTATATCTTTATTTTCTTCTTTCTTTTCATATAAAGACTTTCTTCCTTGAAGATTTCCAAGAAGGGCAGCCACCTACTTAGTCATTTGTAAATCCAATTTACTTGAGGTAGGCTAGGCTTCAATCTTTAATTAAGAGTTTATTTGGACTAACCTATGTGTGTAATGTTGCAGATTTATGGTTGATCATTTAGGCTGAATTTTCGTATCATTGAAGGGTATTTTATGATATGATTATGTTGATTTAACAATAGGATAGGTTAATGATCTAAATGCTGAAATTTTAGTAATGTTTGCTTATATGTTTATGATTGGAACTGTTTTAAATTAATTCTATGAAGTAGAGGCTGAATGGTATGAGGATGAATGGTCTAATTACTTACGTGGTTCAGTTTGATAATTAAATAGTAGAGTAATAAGTTGAGAAGATCATAAGGTCTAGACTAAGTTTTAATCTTTTATTGTGAAGGTATAAAGGAATTAGAAATTATTGGAAAGATTTATTATGGTTTAATAGCTAGATTACTAACATGTTGTCTTTAGCTTGAGGATATTATGTTGTCATGCACAAGTTGGCATGATTTTGATTTAATAAGGTATGGTAGCCTAACGATATATTTGGTACTATGATGTTTGTGATGAAATGTTTCCATGAGGTTGTATGAGTTTGCTCATGTATTGTATGATGGATTTGATGTGATGATAAATATATTAATTCATGTTTCCGAGTCCAATACGAGATTTGCGAAATAGGATCTGATACTACATCTAGTATGAGGTGTAGAGACTAGGTGCAAATACATGAATTGTCATGCATGATTAGCGTAAGATGACTGCAACATTTCTACATCTAATACGAGATGTAGCTACATACAGCACGATATATAGCGGCCATGAGCACCCTAGAATTTCATTCATGCATACATGTTGTTGAATGGTTATTGATTGTATGGATTTTATTGGAATTTATTGATGGTCACTAATGTACTAATGTATTTGATGGTTTAGTTTTGCCCACTGAGAAATTTTATTTCTCACTATATTTGTTTCATTTGTTTTATATATGGCCACAGTAATCATCTTCCTTGATGCTCTAGATTGGGGATGATACCAAAATGAGGAAAGGAATTGCTATGTTATTGCTATGCTCCCAGTCATTCGAATTTATGTATATTTTGGACTTAATTTTCCTGTATCTATACTAAATGATATGTTCAACCCTATGATCCATTTCTCCAGTATGCTCACAACTACCCTGACCCTCCCATGGAACCCGCTAATTTGTATGCTGCTGAAGAAAGTGTGGGTGGGAATTTCTAAGCTGATAAAAAAGTAGTTTGGCATATGAAAACAAATAAGGATTGTAGTTTAAAAGTATATGAGGCCAATAGGATTTTCTAGTACTAGTATCTTATAAAATATTAGAAATTATGGATTTGTAGTATCTCTATGTTTCGTTAAGAATTAGAAGGTTATTGCTTGTATGATAACTATGACTTGTATTTGGTATTATGTAGAGCTTGGGATTTGTATAACAAAAAGTTAGGTTTTATGTAACAGTGATGAATGGGTCTTTTTATGAATGAAGTTAATAATTTTAAATATACATATATATGTAATTTTAAATCAACTATATTAATATACGCTTCTTAAAATTTAACTCTAATAAAAATATAGCATCTAGAAAAATTTTAGGTCATTACATCCAAACCAAGTAGTTGAATAAGGATAATTCACACAACACTTCAACTAATCCAAATTAATAAAGTAATTAAATAATACAAGAAATACACCAAACATATAATTTCAGTTATCGAAATCTCAGGGTGTTACAATATCTCTTCCCTTGGCTTTCATTGCTTGCAGTTGACTAGCAATATGACCAAGGTCTTTTTAAAGCTTAAACCACATTTTTTAGGCTTATAACTTAAAATCTAGATTACTTTGCCATACTAGGGTAACTCTCTCACTTCTATTGGATTTTCCCCAATTTTAAATGCTACTACACTATAGCTAACCACAACCAAATACTATTTTTCTATTAACTCCCTAACATAGAAAAATTGGGATGTTACAGAGCACCATGCCCAAATTGGTTTACTGGTTATTTTTTCCAACGTTAATTGGAAGTGGTGGTGAGGATATCTTACACTCAGTTCTCCAATCTTTCCTAAAGTCGAGAGCAATACCCTTGACAACTTTCGTCTAATTACTCTAGCCAACTTTAACCTTTAGATCATCACTAAAGTCTTAGCAAATCGCCTAGCAGTCATTGCCACTAAGAGCATATCTTCTCATCAAAGTGGATTTATTTGTGGTCGTCATATTAAAGATTGTATGTGTACCACTTCTAAGGCTATAAATATGCTTCAAGCACATGTGTTTGGAGGTAATATTCCTTTAAAGTTTGACATCCATAAAGCTTTCAACACAATTGATTAGAATTGTTTGTTGCAAGTCATGTTGGCTTATGGTTTTACTCTCATTTTTACTAATGGATAAGGATTAATATTTGTTTTGTAAATATCTCATTTCTTGTTAATGGTAGACTAGTGGGCCTTATTCCTTGCAAGAGAGGGGTGCGTCAAGGTGAACAATTAATGCCCTTGTTGTTCTGCATAGTTGAGGAAGTTTTAAGTAGAGGAATTTTTTAATGACATGTCTCATCACTACAATATCACTACTTTAAACGTATAATTTTCCAATTTCAAATGAAAAATTCTATTAATTTGATTATGAATATGAGGACACATTTCCCGCCATAATACACTCATAAAAAATGCACAAATACCTTAAATACATGCGCGCGCGCGCGCACACACACACACACACACATATATTAATCCATTATATATCATTCACATGTCATAACATAATTCAGTTTTTACATATATCTAAGCTTGAGATTACATGTCTGATAAAAAAGAAACAAGGAACCAACTAAAAAAGAGTTGATAACAAAACACAACTCTTTCCCAAAATAAATTTCAACGTTATCACATTGGTTTGACAGCTCCAACAAAAGGATTTCTCGCCAACATCACCTACTACTGCTTATCTGCTCCCATGAACAAAGGTTTGTGATAATCACAGGTACCAACCACGTAGTACAAAATTGCAAGGGTGAGTTTATTATACAGGACCAACAAGCACCAAATGACAATGATTAGCAAGAAAACAATAATAATAATAACCACAATCATTCTCAGTAATCAATCAGTTTAACATACACTAAAAAAAAACAAGTGATCAACTTTTTCACAATTCAAATCAGTTATGCTCAGAATGATGCATGCACCTAACTCAACTCTCAAATGCAATGTGGTACCATTCGTCAAGAAATAGCCTAGGCAAGCCCACATGATACTATCACTTAGGAAAATGATGTAGTAGCTCATCGAGGTCACTTTGTCATGCATAGGCCACTCCCCCCATGGTGATCAACCTGAATCATAAAGGAGTTCTAAACCGAGTGATATAGCCCCAAGTACTTGCATATTTATCCTCATGAAAAACCACAGGTACTTACTACCAACATTTATATTATTTCCATGCAATTATAAAGTATGAAACATAGGCATCATCAATGCACTGATCGTGGATAGTTAAAAATTTTGAGTGTAACGACCCGCCTTGTCACTACAATATCACTACTCTAAACTTATAATTGTCAAATTTTAAATGAAAACTCTATTAATTTGATTGTGAAAATGAGGATAAATTTCTTGTGATAATACATTTATAAAAAATGCACAAATACATAAATAAATACATATATATATAAATATATTAAACAAATACATATCATTCACATGTCATAACATAATTCAGCTTTTACATATATATATATATATATATAAGCTTGAGATTACATGTCCGATCAAAGTAAAACAAGGAACCAACTAAGAAAGAGTTGATAACAAAACACAACTCTCTCCCAAAACAAATTCCAACGTTATCATGTCAGCTTGGCGGCTCCAACAAAAATATCTCTCTCCAATGTCACCTATTGCTGCTCATCTACTCCCATGAACGAAGGTTCGTGATCATCACAGGTACCAACCACACAATACAAAATTGTAAGGGTAAGTTTATTATACAAGATCAACAAGCACCAAGATAACAATAATTGGCCAGAAAACAATAATGATAACTCAATCATTCTCAGTAATCAATTAGTTCAACACACACTCGACAAACTAGTCATTAACTTTTTTCACATTTCAAATTAATTATGCTCAGAATGATGCATGCACCTGACTCAACTCTCAAATGTAATGTGGTACCATTCATCAGGAAATAGCCTAAGCGTGCCCATATGACACTCTCACTTAGGAAAATGATACAGTAGCTCGTCGAGGTTACCCTATCGCGCACAGATTGCTCCCCCCATGGTGATCAACTAGAGTCACAAGGGAGTTCCAAACAGAGTGATATGCCCCCAAGTACCCACAGTACTTATTGCCACCATTCTATTTCCATGCAATTATGAAGTGTGAAACATGGACCCATCAATGCACTGATCGTGGATGGTTAAAAATTCTAAGTAATCCATTTCCCTCTTCAGGGATGCTTAAAATTCTTAAACCAATCATCTTCCCTCTCGGAGATGTCCAACAGGTCACTGCACCTCCATGTACATACACAACATACATCCATCACGATGACATCATCAACATCAACATCATTTCTCATCTATGTCATCATCAACATCAACATCATCTCATCTCAATGTCATCATCAACATCAACATCATATCATCTCAATGTCATCGTCAACATCAACATCATCTCATATCAATGTCATTGTCAACATCAACATCATCTCATATTAATATAATCATCAACATAATCTCAATTCAACATCATCAACATCACAAAAAATCACATTCCACATATACATATATAACACATGCCATGGATTCAGATTCCCTAGGTCTTCAAACAACACAAATCTCATACATTCACAATCCATAATACCATGAGACTTAGGAAAATTCTAAATTAAAGAGGAGGACTATAATATACAAAACCAACTTGTATGCCCATTTAAAATTTAATAAAGAAGAAAATAGGAGAACATATTATAAAATTTTGGGCAGAGCCTCATTTGTAATTAACACTTTTCCCAAAAAATATAATCATTACAACAACAACATCATTCACAATTTTATTCATCAATAACAAATATATTGCATCTCATTAGTTTAAAACACTATTTTTCTTGAAAACAGTACACAAGAGTGACAAACATACATATCCATAATTGGGTTCCCTGTGAAACGACCCGAATTACAAGTTGTTTAGTGAGGTTTGATGTGTGATTATGTTGCTTGATTACTTGATTTATTTGATAAGTGTTGTTTGTTACTGTTTTGCCTTGGTATATGTGTTTGATGTTGGATGTGTTAAGTCAACTTTGCTAGTTGTGGTTGTTGCCCATACACGCATGGTGGACATGTCCTGTCAGCTGTGTTTATAAGCAGCCGTGTGCGCAGCGAAAGCGTATTTGTCTCTCTCTTCTTTGTGCTTTTCTTTGTTCTCTCTCTCAAACTCACCCAGAACCCTCTCGATCCCAACCCCTTCTTTGTTACCTTCAACCTACGAGAACCACCGTAGCTGCTGTGGAGTCCCGACGCCAAGGAGAACTTTGTGGTCGAAGCATAAGTTAAGAACAAACTGTCGTGTGGCTCGAGGACGAACTCCTGGTTAGGTAAGGGGAGTTTATCGTGTTTTATAACAGCTTTAGATGCCATGGTTTGGGGACCAGGGAGTCTAACCGTGATGATAACTACATGTCCCTGGTGTGTGTGTGGTTTTCCAGAAAAGCTAGGTCTTTTATGAATGGGATGTGTTATGCCTTAAATCGGTTGAATGTCGTTTTATGTTGATGTTTGATGTTCTGGGATGAAGAGTCGATGGTGCTCTTGTGGGGAGTAGAGGTTTTTAAGAACTCCTCGTGCATGTGTGTGAAGTTGGCATTTTTTATGCTAAAAGGCTTCTAAGACACATACGGAAGCATTCATGAAGGTGATGAGTACCGGGATGGGTTGGTCGTGTTACACAGACATCAACCCCTTGTGTTTTGACGTTGGCTACCGGGATGCGTAGGCCGAGTTAAGCGGGTTACATAGCATGCATGCATGCGGGACGTAACTTAGTCTTTGTTGGCGGACGTTTGTATACCGGGTTCTCTAATTGTGGTCTTTCTTATAAAATGACCGAGTTCCTTACCCGGGATAGGCTGTTCTCTTTAGAACTGCTAAGTCCAAGCTCCTTCCTTGAGAGTAGCCGGGTTCCTTAGTCGATAGAGCTCGGACCTTTTCTTTGGAAGCTACTGGGTTTCCTTACTCAGTAGAGCTCAGACCTTTTCCTTGTGAGCTACCGGGCTTCCTTACCCGGACAACCTTGTATATGTTAGTGATAATACACATCCGGGGTCTTACAAGCGTCATCAGTTATAATCGATTACAACGCTTATGTAATCGATTGCATAATGCTGAGTTCGTTCTTGGAATTTTTTTTTAATTGAAACCCAAGGATTCTCTTGACCTATTTGTACCGACCTTGACCGACCTAGTCCGCCTTCGTCCGACCTTGTTTGGATTCTTTCTTTAGAGTTGTTATAGATGAATACCAACCCGGACACCTCGTACTTCACACGGTTCACTTGGTTGTATGTGTTTGTGAGTGACGTATGCAATTACGTTGGTAGCATTTGAGCTCAGCCTATGCGGTGGCTTGAGAGGATGTATGTGTTTGAATATGCATAAATAACCACGGGGGTGTATGACGGGTTACCCTTGCGAGGAAGGATGTGTTCCTAGTCGGGTCATACATTGATGGTGCCGTGGTGATATTCTATGTATAGATGTGGGATGCTGGGACTGGGTGGTGAACCTTGCAAGGACCACAATCAGTGCATCGATGGGCCCTCGTTTGGGGTGGTATCTTGAGACATAGGGGGTGTATGATGGGTTACCCTTATGAGGAAGAATGTGTTCCTAGTCAGGTCATACATTAATGATGCCTATGTAACATACGACTTTTGCATGACTGAAATGGGATAGATGATTAGCTGTAAGGTACGGAGGTACTGGGGGGGTCACGTCTGTTGGGAACTCCTTCTAACACCCATTGGCTGATCACCATGGGGGGTGATTCCTATGCATGATAGAGTGACCCTGACAAGCAACTGCATCATCAGACCACAGGGATGGCCTATTTCCGGGATGTACCACATTGCATGTTGAGAACTGAGTCAGGAGCATGCATCATGCTAGATGTTATAAGTTGACTTATGAAATGTCCGTGCACGTTAAGTGCTTGATGGGTGCTTGAATTGTTTGTATTGGTATGGTAATGACCGTGTTGTTTCTTGATCAGGTTGTGTCCCTCTATTGTTGTATTTATTGTTGTTATTTAATATGATAAACTCACCTTTGCTTGTTGTACCTTGTGGTTTGGTACCTGTGATGATCGCGAACTGGGTTCGTGTGAGCAGACGGGCAATCGTAGGTGCTTGGGAGAGAGGACTGTGTTGATGTGGAACCGTCGGGTTTTTCCGAGATGTCAATGGACATGATCTCAGGCAGGAGTTGCATTTTTGCTAGATGCACCTCTTGTTTTTTATGGGTTCACTCCTCTTATATTGGGACGTGATCTTTTGTACTTGTAATTAAACTATGTCTTATGCATACATATATTTGAAATGTCTTATGAGTGCTTTCATTTACGTGTATTTTCTATGATGATGGTCGATATGTGCTCGCGAAAAATTTATCGCCGTTTTCACAAGTAACAAATGGGGGTGTTTTTCTTTTTAACATGAAGCTATATCATGGTTATGAGTTAGTAATTCAGTAGCGACGTGGCGGGTCGTTACACCCTGACCCCAACTATGGTATCAAAAGCTATAAACAAACAATAAACTCCCATCACCTATCTATATCCTTATGTTGGCTCCTTGTAGTGTCATTTTGAGATCTCTTATGTTCACGTCCTTTGGTCCAAACACAAAGCTTTATATACCAAATGGAAGATAATTCAGTATAGATTTTGAAGACAAGGTGAATATTAACATTTCGAGTCAAATACCCACTCAAATTTAAAAGGACTAAAATGGTGTTTTGGAAGTCCACATAAAAAAAGATGTCATTTTGAACATATGATCACACCAATGTGGACAAGGTTCAATGAAGGTCACAAAAATGACATCAATGTTATAAAAAGGTAACTTTTACAATGTCTCATTTCCGAAGGTTTTTCAAAAGAAGTGTAAAAACATCCAATACCCAAGTTAAAAAAGATACTAAGAGAGGTTCAAATTAGCAAGGAGAAGGCATAGAAAACACGATTATCTCGAAGAAACCACGAAAGGAGGATTGTAGGCTTCGTTCTCTACCGAATCCTCGAGTTGAATTTTGAAGATTTCACTCCTATTAAAGTGTTCCTTTCCTTGTAGTGATCCGACGGCAAGCAACGATGGCTCATGGTGGTCACCGGTGGTCATGGGTGGTGGAGGAGGAGGATGAGTGCTTGGGTGCAGGTTTTGGGTAAGAAGAAGAATGAAAATGCGTGGTTTCACGCAACTGCACGTTTTTGTTACCGACTTTACTCTGCCAGGTGAATTCTACTTGTAACATCCTCAAAATTATATCTTGAGTTTATAATTATGATTGACTTATGGAAGGGTGTGTATAGTTGGATACAAAAACAATAGTATAGAATCTATTTGAACCTACGCTGCCCAAAACTGTCCATTTCTGTCACTCGGATTGAGAAATTTATTTCTCTCTCAATTCTTATCCAAATTAGGAGTACGATATATGGAATTAAATATCTTGATGTCTACTATAACATATAAAAAATTCAGATAAATATAGTTTGTGTACTGCTTGCAGTAATTAAAACATTAAGAGATGACAATGTGGAATGTCTTAGCTTGTTGGCAGTTTTGGAAGACTAGATTAAAAAGGCTATATCTTGAGTTTTATAACTCCAAATAATGTATGTGATACCTTGTTAGAAATCTTAGGAAGTCTAGTTTAACATACTAAAATATGAGAATTTATGGGGTAGTATATTGGTACAGAATAAACAATGAACAAACCTATCTGGTTAAGTGATTTTAGCCTTTTTGACCCTTGGATTGGGCACAACTTGTAACTCTTGAATTTTGGCCCAAGGGATAAAATCTCAGCCCTAAAAGGGTGATAAATCAGAGTTTGCCTCAGTCCAAGATCTATCCACGTGCATAAAATCCCTCCATAAGACAAAGAATGCACTTTAACAATAAGCAAAAGGCAAAGATTGACAATATAGGCTGCTATAAAAAAAAATTGGCCAAAGTAAAAAGATTAAATTGAGCCTTTTGTATGCATGTGGAACAATTTAAACCAAGCATTTCCTTTCCTTGTTCAGCCATTTCCACGTAGATAAGCCAATTGCCCCAAGTCAATAATTAGAAGAATCTTGATTAAAAGAGTCAAAGTCAAGATAAGGCTCAAGGTTAAATATCTTCTAATGAAATGATTACCTAGTTAAAACCTAACTAAACTAACTTCTAAAAGCAGTTTTAACCCAACTAAAATTCTTAAAACTGAACCAATTAAAGTAGTATAAATAGCCTTGGCATTCAAAAATTTCTGCACATAAATTTCAGCTCCAAAATCTATTATACTACCACTTGCTCTTGCACCAAGCTTTCTATTTTCTACCTCCTTTACTTGTTTTAACCGTGCCATCCTTATACCACCTCACCTATCAACCATTTTCTTTTTCAAGACCTCATTTCTTAGAGTATTTTCCCAAGGAAGGTAGCCCTTACTTCATTTTTTTTTCAAGAATTAAGCTCACTTGAGGTAGGCTAGGCTTCAATCTCTAGTTAAGCATTTGTTTGGATTAACTTATATGTTTAATTGGGTAAGATTTATGATTATTAATTAGGTTGGAAATTCATGTTATTTGAAGGTTATTTATGATGTGAAAACATTGATTTTAACTATAGAATAGGTGATGATTTATAGATTGAAATATTAGTGATATTGGGAATCACATTTGATGATTTTTAGAAGTAGAGGTTGAATGGTATGTAGACAAATGGTTCAAATGCTTGAATGATTAAATTTAAGGATGAAGTAGCAAGATGGTAAGTGATGACTTCCCTATTTACGAAAATATCAAAGCCAAGCTACAACCATCCTGGCCACAACCAACCTGGCCATCTGGCTACAACCATCCCTGCCATCCAGGCTACAACCATCCCGGCCATCCAGACCCGGCCATCCAGGCTACAACCATCCCGACCATCCAGGCTACAACCATCTCGGCCATCCAGGCTACAACTAACCCATCCATCCAAGCTACAAACATCTCGTCTACACCATCCCGGTTTTTTTCCCACCACTCCAGATAGCCCTCTATCATTAAGTGAAAAGAGATTAAGATGCATGCTAGGTTATGATCTTTTCTTGTGAAGGTTTAAAGGAATTATAAATTATTTGAAAGATATATTGTGGTTTATTAGTTAGAATACTAACATGATTTGTCTGTAGCTTGAGGATAATCAATTTTCATGCCTAAGTTGGTATGATTTTGCTTGAATAAGGTATGGTGGTTTAACCATACTTGTGGTACGTATGATGTTATGATAACAACATTTTTCCATAAGGTGGTATGTATTTTGCTTATGGATTTTATTATTAATGGATCTTGATTGATAATATGTTGATTTATGTTTCCAAGTCCAATACGAAATTTGTGAGACATAATCTGAGACTACATACAGTACGATATGTAGTGACCAGTTACAGATACATGGAATAAATCATGCATGTTTGCGTAAGACGATCACATCGTCTACATCCAGTACAAGGTGTAGCTACATACAATATGATATGTAGAGGCCATGTGCACCCTGGGAAAATTCATTTCATGCATTCATATAGCTTGCATAATTATTTTATGATGATTTACTAACGTACTAACATGTTTGGTGGTTTAGTTTTGCCTACTGAGAAATTTTATTTCTCACTAGATTTGTTTCATGTTTTATTTTAGATGGCCTCAATCATCATATTCCTTGATGCGCTAGATCTGGGGTGGTACATCGATGAAGAGAGGAACTATTATATCGTAACCATGCACCCAATTATACGTGCATATATTTATTTTGGCACTCATTTTCCAGTGTATGTACTTAACGGACTGTTTAATCCTAATGACCCATTCCTACATTTCGCTCCTACCTATCCAAACTCAACCATGGAACCAATTAACTTGGTCAGCGAAGAAGATAGTATTGGAGAGAGCTTCTGAAATGAAGACATGGGTTGTAGGTTTTGTACATAAATAAAATCCTAACTAGTGTGACTGAGGTGTTTTCTAGTAGCTAAGGTCTATGGTGTATTAAATGTGAAGTAACCCAAAAGAAATGATCTATGTAAAAATGGACTGTGACTATTTAAATATATATCAGTTTAACAACTTCTATAACTTCTATAATTTATACGTTTTATGCTAGGATCTATTCAGTAAAAATAAAATAGTAATTATCTAACGATTCTCAAAGATTTAACCCAAATAAAAATATAATATCTAGAATAATTTTAGGTCATTACACTACTTGCCTAGGCAAGCTGACCCAGTTTTAACAAATTTCAATGCTTCTGTGAAAAGCTTATATCGAACGCTCTAAATGTGATTTCACAAATCCCAACGGTCAACATTTGTATACATGGGTTTTGAGCCTACCTTCAAATTTGAAAGCAATCCAACGGTTAACCAATCCAGGATCATGATTTTGCTGAAACAGGTTTTGGGTCAAACTCTAATGGATTCCTAGACTCCTTAGACATTAATTTTCCCAATCTACCTTCCAATGAAACTCAACTTCAAGAAATCTTCAAGAGTGGCGTGAATGAGGTCCAAGGAATTAAGCAATGAAGAATGGAATTCGACAATGAATGAGGTCCAAGGAATGACGCCATGGAGAAGCTCTCCAATGAGTCTAGGAAGAATCGCCAAATAGCTTTGAGAATCCATTGATAAGATCCAAGGAGTTCTTGCACAAGAACAAAGAGAGAAATCACAAGAAATTTCAGATTTCTTATTAATTTGCCAAAAGTCCCTTACAAATCTGTTTGAGTTGGCCTTATATAGCCATAGTTCTAAAGCTTGTGTTGCAAGCTACCTAAGCTAAAAATGTAAGCTAAATGCAAGTGGAATGAAATGGCAAATGAAATGAAGCTTGAGGTGCAAGTTCATGGCTGAGTCAGCCACGTGGAGCATGTGCTTCATGTGAAGTCATATGTTTCATGCCTTCCTTATGTGGCACAATTTGAATTTCAAAAGCACATGGGTTTGAAATTCAAATTGAGTCACATTTTCGACATTGCATCACATGACTCATTTCTTTGCACTTGGCCATTAAACTCCAACCACTTCCACGCCACCTAAGCTAGGAATTAAGGTTCCAAACTACAATTTTTACAAGTTTACATAGGTGTTAAAAATCACATACAGGTGCACCTACACTTATTAAACAATTGTCACTATAGGCCTATTTATTGCCACTATAAGTGCTAGAATTAAATTCAACTTGAGAGTACAAAATTCATCCCTTGTTCTTCTTGAGTTGATGTGCTTCTTCATGCTTGTCTAAGAGGTGTAAATTAACTTTGATGTATTCTTGAAGAGCTTGAGTTCTTGCTCTTATCATGGGTCCTCTAAAGCTAACCAAAGGAAGCTCTTCAAGTTCTCCTCCTTGTCCTTGAGCTTGTGATGGACCTTGATCAAACTCGGAATCACACAGTTCCAATGCAAATCAATCAAATTCCACATAACCTAACATCCACACCAAGCAATTAAACTTGGATAATTCACACAACACTTCAACTAATCCAAATTAATAAAGTAATTAAATAATACAAGAAATACATCAAACACCTATATGGATTTGGCTTTATTGGATCCACCTAGAGTGTTTTTGGCTAAGGAAGTTCCTTCTAATAAGAGCTAGAAGGAAGTTCCTTAAATAATACAAGAAATACATCAAACACTTATATACATCAAACACTCATTTGCCATAGCCTTTCTTTTTTGCACTTCTTTCTTGCAAGTTGCTCCTTTGAATTTGAGAGAGAGAGAGATCTAGAGCTTGTTATTTTAGTGTTCGTTGGAGATTTAATTCAAATTTCAAATTGTTGCATGAGTTGTCCAAGTTCCTATAGCCATTCATTCTATGCATATTCAACCTATATCTTCCATTACTCAATGAGTTGTCTTCTTCATCTCTACTCTTCTCCACTCTCAACCAGCTTGCACTTTTTGAATTTAAATTGTATTCATTGAAGGATTTGTTGAGTGCTAGTTATTGGTCTTAGTGGTTCTAGTAATTCCTCATGATTTTGAATTTTCAATCATGGAAAGTCTTCTAAAGATTGATTTTGTAGCATGCCTTCTATAGGTGCTTTATTACTACAATGCAATGTGCTGAAAAATGGTGATAAAATTTTTTACGATATACATTCACCAAAAAACACATAAATACTTATATGTGTGTGTTTGTGTGTGTGTGTGTGTGTTGTCTTAAACCATTATTCATAATTCACATGTCAAGATATAATTCAATTCTTAAACCACTATAACTATCTAAGGAAGAGTTTGATAGCAAAACACAACTCTCCCGAAAGAAACTTCAACGTCATCATGTTGGCTTGGCAGCTCTAACAAAAAAAGAAAGACCTCCCTCCAAAGACACCTATTGTGCTCATCTACTCCCAAGAACGAAAGTTCAAGATCATCACAGGTATCAACCACACGATACAAAATGCAAGGGTGAGTTTATTATAAAAGATCAACAAACATTAGATGACAATGATTAGAAAGAAACACAATAACAAATCACCACAATCATTCTCAATAATCTATCAGTTCAATATACACTTAACAAACTAGCCATCAACTTTTCAGCAAAACAAATCAAATATGCTTAAAATGATGCATGCACCTGACTCAACTCTCAAATGCAATGTGGTACCATTCATCAGGAAATAGCCTAAGCATGTCCTCATGACACTCTCACTCAAGAAACTTAGTAGCAACTGTCGAGGTCACCCAGTCATGTTTAGGCGACTCCTTCCATGTTGATCAGCATAAGTCTCAAGGGAGTTCCAAACCAAGTGATATGCCCCCAAGTACTAGCATTTTTCCTCATGAAAAACCACAAGTACTTACTGACAAAGTTTATACTATTTCCTTACAAGTATGCAGTATGAAACATGGACTCCAACAATGCATTGACCTTGGATAGTTAAAAAATTTAAACAATCCCCTTCCCTCTCCAGGGATGCTTAAAAATTTTAAACCAAATCTCATTTCCTCTCCAGGGATATTCAGACAGTCACTGCACCCTCATGTACATACACAACATGTAGTCATCTCAATGTCATCATCAACATCAACATCATTTCATCTCTATGTTATCAACATAACAAGCAATCACATTCCACATACATACATATAAACTCGTACCTAGGGTCCATATTCCCCAGGTCTTCATACAACATAAATCACATATAATAATAATTCGTAATATAACGAGACTTATATTTTAGGGAAAATTCTAAATGAAAAAGAAGAACTATAGTATACAAAACAAACTCTTAAGCCCATATAAAATTTTGGGGCAGAGTCTCCTCTATAATTAAGACTTTTTCCCAAAATTCCAATTAACCCAACACAATATCATCCACAGTTTTATTCATCAATCATAAATATATCACATCCCATTAGTTTAAAACACAATTTTTCTTTAAAACCAACATGTAATATGGACAAACATACAATCCAATAATTGGGTTCCCAGATCTCAACTATTGCATCAATATCTATAAACAAACCATAAACTCCCCTGACCTATCTATGTCTCCCTGATAGCTTCTTGCAACGTCGCTTAGGGATCTCTTAGGTTAACATCCGTCGGTCCAAATGCAGAGCTATGTGTACCAAATCGAAGACAACTAAGTATAGATTTCAAAGACAAGATCAATTTTAATATTGGGGGTCAAATACCCATTTAAAAAGGGGTTAAAATGGTGTTTTTGGGGTTCACATCAAAGAGATGTCATTTTGAAATTTTGATTACGTCAATGGAATCGAGGTTCAACAAAGGTCACAAAACTAAATCAATTTTATAAAAAAGCAACTTTTACAATGTCTCATTTTGAAAGGTTTTTTAAAGGAAATGTGAAAACATTCAATAACGGTAACCAAATCACAAGGGATGCAAGAATAGGCTCAAACTAACTAGAAGAAGACATAGAAATCATGGTTACCTCAAAGAAACCGCAAAGAGAGGATTAAGAGCTTCATTCTCTACTGATTCTTCGAGTTAAATTTTGAGGCTTCTGCTCCAATTAAAGTGTTCCACTTTGTATGATGGTCCAACAACAAGCGATGGCGAATCGTAGTGGTCTTCGATTGTCGTTGGTGGTGGAGGAGGAGATTTAGGGTTTTTGAGCGAGAGTTTGGGGAGAGAGGAGTAGAAATACTTGTTATTTCACGTTGTTGTCATATTTATAAACCTGGAAGACTCCCTTAGTGAGCTTGCCTCGCTAAGAAAAATCTAACTTTTGGAGCTAAGAGAAATTTCTCTTTTGGCTGAAATTGCGCTTAGAGAGCCGGTGTAACTAAGCGAATTACTTTCTCTAGAAAGAACTGTTCTTAGCAAGCAAGTGTCACTAAGCAAATTACTTTGTCTTGATGGAATTGGGCTTAGCGAGCTAGTGATGTATGTCTAACCTCATTAGACATTGATTTCCCCAATCTACCTTGCAATGAAACTCACTCTTCAAGATCTCTTCAAGAACTCAATCTCTCACTAAAGATGTGAAGCAAAAAATGGTGTGAAGTAGCTCCAAAGAATTAAGCAATGGAAGATGTATTGAGACAAGGAATAAAGATGGATGACACCATGGAGAAGCTCTCCAATAAGTCTAGGAAGAATCGCCAGAATAGCCTTGAGAAGCCATTGATAAAATCCAAGATGTTCTTGCACAAGAACAAGAGAGAAACTCTCACAAGAAATTTCAGCTTTCTATTAATTTTCCAAAAGTGAGTACAACATATTTGGGCTGGCCTTATATAGCCACGAAATTGTAAGCTAAATGCAAGTGAAATGGAAAATGAAATGAAGCTTGAGGTGCAAGCTAATGAAGCTTGAGGTGCAGGCTAAGGAAGCTTGTGGTGCAAGCTAAGGAAGCTTGAGGTGCAAGCTTCTCATATGATGACTCATGGCTGATCAACCACGTGCCAATGTGCATATTACAAGCTTACATAGGTGCTTAAAAATTACATACAAGTGCACCTACACTTATTTACACAATTGCCACTAAAGGCCATTTTATTGCCACTAAAGGCCTATTTATTGCCACTACTATTTGTTAGACTATTGGCAAGCGTACCAATGTCGTCATAGGTTACAAAATTTATAATTGTTCATCTCCATAGGGACTTGAGCTACTCAGTTATACCAGATAAAAGTTACCAGTTCAATAGTTATGTACAATAAGTGTAAGCGGAATTTCATGAGTTTACGGAAATAATGGAAAATTACGAAAACTAATAAAATTGAATTTAATTAATTTATGAGAACATAGGATTGGATTTTATCATTCATACCCATAGTATGCAATTAACATTTAACCTATATGAATCACTTTCTAACATTACTGATGCACACATTAATTCACCTAGAATTGATCCCTCGCATTTGAGAATCCTAAGGATATTTACCGAATATCGATCCCTCGCATATGAAGTAATAACCCAACATTACAATCATAATCTCGTGCTATTTGCAATCAAAACATTATGCTCTATTCCTAGCAACGTAATGTAAAGAGTAAAATCATTCAATTCAAATCCTAAGGGCATTTTCCTGTCAAGCTTAGAATCTAATTTCATGAAACTAGTGATCAAGTAGAATCAAGCATTAAGAACAAAATGAAATCACCAAAATGAGTAGAAAAGATTCATACATATATCAAATATTAAAAGAGATATAAAAGGGTACGAAGATTACATCCAATCCTTTAGAGAAACTAATCAATCATGGTGTAGAGTAAGAGATCAATAGAAGACATGACGAAGGTGGCGATCCTCGGCCCGTTTCTGCAGAGTTTCCACTTATTTTCTCTCTTCTCTCACCTCTCTCTAAGCCTCCATGGTTGTTCCTACATTCTCCCTCTCCAAAGTCATATTTTCTTCTTTGTTTGCATGCCTTTTTATAGGAAATGGTGACCAACTTAGGCCCACTCGCCCAAGCGAGTGATTTAGCCTTGTTTCCCTCGCCTGGGTGAGTTAAAACTTAATCCTGAAGAACTCCACTCGTCCAGGCGAGTGTTTTCTTCATATTTTTCTCACCTGGGCGAGTTAATACTTCATGTTGAAGAAAGGTCTTTAGCCCAGGTGAGTTCTGGGCTAATTTGCTTGCAGAATTTTCCTATGTTGACCTTTTTTCCCCTTTTTACATGTCTTGATTGCTTTGGATGCCTCGGATATAATTGAAACCTGTCAAAACACCGGATTTGATTGGACTAATCTTCCAAAATGTAAATAACATATTTATATATGTACTAACTATAAAACACTTAGGATTAGGGCAAGTGTATAAGAAAATTTACTAATATCAAAAGATAAGTGCCAGCATTATAATCTTGAAAATAACTAAAATAAGGCACTTATCACTATTGCCACTAAAAGGTGCTGGAGTTAAATTCAACTCGATAGTACAAAATCCAGCCCTTGTTCTTTTTAAGTTGGTGTGCTTCTAAAAGGTGCAAGTTAGCTTTGATGTGCTCTTGAAGGGCTTGAGTTCTAGCTCTTGTCATGGGTCCTCTAAAGCTAACCAAAGGAAGATCTTCAAGTTCTCCTTCTTGGCCTTGAGCTTGCAATGCACCTCCATCAGCTAGTGTCGCTAAGCGAGCTGTTCCAACATAGATCAAACAACCTCTACTTAACCTAACATCCACACCAAGCAGTTGCACAAGGATAATTCACACAACACTTTAACCAATCCAATTTAATCAAGTAATTAAACAATACAAGCAATACATCAATCATCTATTTTTAGTTATCAAAATTTTAGGGTGTTACATGTCCAACATTGATGCATATTTTGACTGGTGTGTGTGTGTGTGTGTATGTGTGCATGCACTTTTGGATAGTGAGACATGTTTGTCTTCATAAACCAGATTAGCATTGCAACTTATGGTGATCCTCAAGCCATGTGTAGCTTCTAATATCTATCCCTTAACTTAAGCTACCAATATCTACACTTTGACCTGAAAAACACAATTGTCTTCCAACTTCTAAATAGTTCTCCTATTGGCTAAGTTCTAACACTTGAAGTTTTGCTTCCTAGTGGTTTGTCATTGTTAGGTTTAAGATTGAGAAAATACGAAAACAGATAGGGAAAGCAAAGGAGAAGAGAGATAACACAATAATGGAAATTTTATTGGGAATAACAGAAATAACATATATAATGCAATTGGGTTCAGAAGCTCTCTCTAACTTGCTCTAAACCTTTCTAACAAACTCCTCTTATAGGAGCGTACAGACATAACAAAATAACTAAAAAATAGTACAAATGATTAAAACAATTACAACACAAAACACTATTAATGAACCATCTAAACAAGATAACTAAACAGACAGGACGATACATAGGTAGACTAGACTAGACACGCCACTAGACAAAAGACATATTCCAGCCTAGAGGGTTAGACTAGAGGATACCCGCAGTGTCATCTAGGTAACCTTTTCAATGTTGTCCACTCTTTCTTTCAACAATCTCCACATTGGTTCAATAAAAATTCTGAATTAAATGTAATATTTTTTATTCCCAAAAATCTACATTAAGTAGATCCAGACATTGCATGAAATATCTTCGAGGAACAAGCTTTGTGAACATATCAATTGGATTCTCCTTCCTATCAATTTTCTGGACTGCAATCTTCTTCTCAGTACAAATGAAGTGGTATCTGATGTCGATATGTTTAGTTCTCTCAAGATGAACTTGATCCTTCACTAAAAAAATTGCACTCATTATATAAAATGATAGCTTTATCCTACGAAAACTCGAGGTTGCTAATAAGACCTTTTTACCAGATACCTTTCTTTATTGCTAGAGCCATGTATTCTGCCTTTGTAATGGACAAGACAACTATGGGATGAAGGGTAGCTTTCCAACTAACAATAGAATTTCCAATTATGAATGCATACCCTGTCTCAAATCATCTTGTATCCAAATCAACAACGAAGTCAGAATCTTAATATCCAGCAAGGGCACAAGCTGTGTCACCTTGATAGACCAATCCAATATCAACTATACCCTTAAGGTACCTAAATACACATTTCACAGCTTTCCAATGTTCCTTCCCAGGTTTACCCATATACCTACTCACCACGTTATTTGCTTGTGCTAGGTATGGTCTTGTGCACACCATTGCATACATGAGACTACCTATATCACTCACATAAGAAACATGAGTCATGTATTCCCTTTCTGATTTTAACTGAGTGGCGTTGAGTTTAATAAGACAAATGAACATTGTTAAAGGAGTACAAATTGGTTTTGCGGATGTCATCCCAAAATGATTCAGCACTTTCTGAATATATTCCTTCTGACATATGAAAAAATTCTTTTGGACTTTATCCTTCTTGATCTCCATTCCAACAACTTTTCTACAACTCCCATATCTTTTATCTCAACTTCACTATTGAGTAGTGACTTTAGATTCTAAATTCCATACTTGTCTTAAGATGCTATGAGCTTGTTTTCCACATAGAGTAGCAAATAGATGTGAGAACCATCCTCCACCTTACTAAGGTAGACGCATGAATCATAGGACCTTCTATTATACTCATGAGAAATAATGAACTCATTGAATCTCTTGTACCTTTGCCTTGTAGATTGCTTCAGCCCATAAAAACACCTCTTCAACCTATAAACTTAATTTTTCTTCCCTTGCACCTTAAAACCTTCAAGTTGTTGCATAAAAATGTCTTCCTCATATCTTTCATGGAGAAGGTTGTTTTGACATCAAGTTGCTCTAACTCAATATCCAAAGTTGATACATGATCCAATAAAAAATGTATTGAAGTATGTCGAACTACTAGAAAGAAAATCTCATTGTAGTCAACTCTTTCTTTCTAACTATAGCCTTTCGCTACTAAACATGCTTTATACTTAATTGCTTAATCATTGCACAACTCGAATTTCTTCTTGAACATCCACTTGCACCCTGTTACTCGTCTGCCTTTAGATAATTCAACTAAATCCCAAGTATAGTTTTTCTAAAGGGATTCCATCTCTTCATTCATAGTAATCATCCACTTTTCAAATTCAGAACAGGAAATTGCTTCCTAATAAGTAGTTGGCTCGAATGAATCGATTTCTTCTGCTACCTATAGCGTATAAATCAAAGTCATATCTTTCAAGTGCTTTGATTTGTCTTTGAGATTTTTTGGGTGTTGTGGTTTTTGGCTGCTTTGAATGATTATGACTCATCTAGTTAGACGCCTCATATGGTGTTGAATTCTAATGTTGAGGTTGCATTTGAAGATCTTGATCAGTCTCATCAAGTGCTTCAAACTGCTTATGATCACTAAAGTTTATGATTATGCGGCTCTGAAACTCCACTTGCTTAGCGACATCCTTAGCCTTGCCCAAATCTTCTTCAAATTTAGAATGCAACATAGAGAGTTCATCAAAAATAACATCTCTACTCATAATGACTTTTCTTTCTAATGAAGACCAGATTCTAAATCCATTAACTCATCTTCATAGCCCATAAAGACACCCTTCTTGGCTCTGGGCTCTAGCTTACCTTCACTTATGTGATAGTATGTTAGACATCCAAATATCTTCAGCATTGAATATTCAAAAAATTTGTTAGACCATACCACAATAGGGGTCTTGAAATCTATGGTAGTAGACAATGAGTGATTCACGATATAGCATATTGTGTTGACTTCTTCAACCCAAAAAACTCTTATTCAAACCTAAATTGGATGACATGTATTTGGTCCTTTCCAACAAGGTCTTATTCATTTTTAAAACTACTTCATTCTATTGCGGAGTATAACGTACAATATGTTGTCTTGCAATGCCTTAATCTTTACAAGATTCATTGAATTTCGTAGAATAGAATTTCAAGTCATTGTCAGTCATAAGACACTTCACTATCTTTCTTGTTTGATTCTTCCTAAGAATCGTCCAATGCTTTAAGCATTTCAAAGCTTCAAATATGTACTTCATCATGAATATCAATGTCATCCTGGAGTAATCATTGATGATAGAGAGGAAGTACATCGCCCCTTCCAGTGATGGAACTCTCGAATGCCACCAACAGTCATAATGAAGGTAATCCAATGTGACCTTTGTAGTGTGCACAACCTTTGGGAATTTTTTCTGATGCTTCTTTCCAAAGACACAATGCTCATAAAACTAAATAGGTTCCACACTGTGATTTCTATGCAAGCCTCACTTGCTCATAATTTCTAGTCTTTTTTCACTCATTTGACCTAGACACATATGCCATAGATAATTATCATTGGACGAGCCATTGGACACAGGGGTCCCAACTTATGAAACAGTTGAGATAGAGCTTGTCACAGTGGACCCTTGAAGGATGTACATATTTCCTTGCTTGGTCTCCTGCATTACCACATACTTCCCTTTCCCTTTGACTTTCATAACTCCACCTTCAACCCAACAAGAAAAACCTTTTGAACCCATGGCACCCACAAAGACTAGATTTTTCTTAAGCTCTGGAACATCACGAACATCAATTAAGGTTCTAATAATCCCATCATGCATCCTAATTTGTATAGAACCTATATCGACTACCTTGCATGAAGCATTTTTACCCATCAAAACATTACCACCAAACTTCTCCTCATATGTTACGAACCAGCTTCTGTGTGGACATATATGATAAAAATAACCTGATTCCAATACCCATTGTTCAAAATGTTGTTGTGGTTGTTATCCAATAGCTAGAACCAAATCATTTTCAGATGATGAGTCATTCTTGTTAGACTCAGGGGGAGCACAAGAGGATCCATGAAGCTGATGATCTTAGACAATAATGTTTAAGCTTTTTACATGCCAATTCAATTGAATGGCATTTGTAATTTGTGTATGGGTTTATCTAAGTTGATGCATCCTATGATTCATTGCATTGATCTCATTCATGATTTTGCAAAGCAAAGTTTCTTAAAAAGCTTTTTGAAACTTAAGTTTTCATAACTTCATAAAAAGCTAAGTGTTCCATGTTTCAAGTTTTGGGAAAAACATTTTCTCACTAGTTTAATCGATTACAACAAGTGGTAATCGGTTACTTGAAAACAGAGCATATTTTTTCAAAATGAAGCTCCTGTTGTCATCGATTACAACACTGTGGTAATCGATTACATGACATTTTAATCGATTACTTAAGTGGTTTAATTGATTATTGGCAGTTATAATTGTTTTTTCTATAAATTATTGTTGCTTGTTTGCACTTAAAATAACAAAATTTGAAACCTATTCTTTTGAGAGAAAAGCTACTAAGTGCATTTCAGTGTATGACTCACAAATCTTCTGTTTCAACAAACATCAAGAAACCTTGTGAGGATTTCCTTTTGGGCACTTGCTAAAGAGAAAGTTTTGGAGAGATTGTTTTGAAGTTTTTATTCAACCTTTGGTTCAAGATTCTTTAATCATCTACATAAATTTGCATTGGATCCCAGGTTGTATCTCTCCTTGTTACTTTGTTGTATTTCTTTAAGAAATTCTATGTTTGTAACTTGTGCAATAGATTCTTAGAGTTTTTCTAGAATAGGTTTTCTATAGGGAGATTAGAGAATGGTTGTTTCTCTAAGTCTTGATCACAAAGGGTCTATAGGTGTTAGATGCCTTGTTCTTAGTCTGGGATTGATTAAGAGTGATTGTAAAACTTGTAAGAACAGATTGCATATAGTTAGATCCTAGCTTGTTGGTTAGGAAATTGGATGTAGCTTCTCTTAGATTGAGAAGTCAACCAGTATTGTGTTGTTTTTCTTCTTCTCTAATCTTTTCTCTGGGTTATTGATTGTCATTCATTGGTTCAACTCTTTCATAATCAACAGAAGCAATTTTATTGTAACTACATTTCATAAAGATTGGAGGTTGATTGATCAAAGACATTCTAAGTTTGATTTGTGATACGATCAATTAAACTCTGATTTTTAAAGTAATTTTTCAAAGGGGCAAGAAGAACCAATTCACCCTCTTCTTGGTTTGTGTGCTACTCATATTGTTTTCAATTCTAAACAACGACAACAACAAAAAATTTCTTTACTTTCTTTAGACAATCTCTCTTCCAATGACTAGGTTCTTGGTAGTAATTACAGATGCCCTTTGGATCAACCTTGCTCTTCTTGCTTCCTTTTCCTTTCTTCTTCTACCCTCTAGTAGAATTTGTCACGATAATCCGGATGTAGAGGCTTCATCACCATTCGCAGATGCTTTTAGTTAAAGCTCTCTTGAATAGAGACTGGACTTGATTTCTTCAAGTGTAATGGAGACATTTCCAACACTAAGAGAACTCACAAAATTCTCATGAGAATGAGGGAGAGAGGCTTACAAAATCATTCCCAGATCTTCATCTTCTATCTTGACATCAATGTCATGAAGTTCCATCGGGACAAAGTTTAACTCATTAAGATGTTCTTTTCATGGCGTACCTTATCTCACTCAGAGACTAGAAAACATCGTTTCAGAAGCAACTTGTTGCATATTGATTTCATCATGATGAGTTTCTCCAGCTTGAGTCATAACACAAAAGCAATTTTCTCTTTAGAAACTTCATAAATAACTTCATTAGACAACGACAAGAGAATCAACGAGTGAGCTTTTTCATCTTCAACTCAAGGACTAGTTTATCAAAATTTGACGGTTGACTAGAGAGAGGTGCCTAGATTTCTTAATCTTTCAACAAGTCATGCATCCTGACGTGCTAGAGGTTGAAACTATTCTTCCTTGTGAATTTGTCAATCTTGATTGTGTTGACTATCTTCTTGATCAAATCCTGAAGACATAGCACAAACAAAAACAACATGTCCACCATGAAATAGATGTGAAACTGATCTGAATCGAAGCTCTATATACCAATTTGTTGGGTTTAAAACTGAGAAAGTACACAAGTAGATAGGAAATAAAGATGATAGAAGGAGAAGAAAGATAACACAACAATCGAAAATTTATTGTGAATAATGGAAATAACATATACAATGAAATTAGGTTCAAAAGCTCTCTCTAACTCGCTCTGAACCTTGCTAACAAACTCTTCTTATAGGAGCATACAGACAGAATAGAATAATCGAAAAACAATTACAAATGGATAAAACAGTTACAAAATAGAACGTTGTTAATGAACCATCTAAACAGACTAGATGATACATTGGTAGACTAGACTAGATGTGTCACTAGACTAAAGACATATTCCAGCATAAATGGTTAGATTGGACTATACCCGCAGTGTCGTCAAGTCACATCTTTCGGTGTCATCTACTCTTTCTTCCAACATTCATCATTAAAACACTGGCTTCTTGAAGGACATTGTCTCAACAATTAAAACAAGTATTCTACCATTGCTACTTCTAGCTACAATAAGCAGTTTCTAGGCCACTTCTGGAACACCTATAATCTCACCTAGAATTGTTGAAAACCCAAGTGTTCTTTATTCACTAAGCCACTCTTGACTTTCACAAACAACAGTGTTTGGAAAGATTTACAATGAAATCAACTCTCAAATAGAGGATAAGCAATATAAAGCAAATATAATAACTTTGTTATTGGGTTATACATTGGTGTTATACTTAGGCCTCAATAGGCCATTGTTAGTCATTAGTGTTATACTTCTTGGACATTAGTTAGTCATTAGTGTTATACTTGGGCCTTAATGGACCTTGTTCAATCATCAGGGTTACACTTGGGTCTCAATCAATTGTAAGTGCTACATTTACGCCTTGATTAATTATTAGTATTATACTTGGGTCTTATTAGACCTTGGCAAATCATCAGTCACTAAGTAAAAAAAAATGATTTGTTAACCAGTGACTGAAATAAATCTAGTCACTATTCCTAGGTATTAGCAACTGAAATGGAAACAGTCACTAAGGCAATTAACAAATCAATCACCAGTTTTTTAAATAGAAAAAAAACATTTTTTTTTAAGTTTAAACTATGTTGTCATCGAATTAGTGACCATCTTGTTTGCTATTGAAAATTTGGACATAATATGGTCATTGATTTGGAAAAATGATAGATGATATTTTCAGGCTCTAAATCAGTCACAATGTATCATACACTTGTTGCTAATTTACATCGTTATTCAACGTTTTTCTAGTAGTGTATATTTTAAATCACTTTATATTCTTGCGATGGTTTCTAAATATTCTTGATCTTTAATCACAAAAAAAATACTCGTTTTGTTATAACAACAAATATGACAAGTTAAAATAAATGTTATTAAAATGATAGATGATATTTTCAGGCTCTAAATCAATCGCAATGTATCATCAACTTGTCACTAATTTACATCGTTATTCAACGTTTTTCTAGTGGTGTATATAAATCACTTTATATTCTTGCGATGGTTTCTAAATATTCTTGATCTTTAATCACAAAAAAATTACTCGTTTTGTTATAACAACAAATATGACAAGTTAAAATAAATGTTATTA
>CM023941.1:13583984-13631552 GCA_013407115.1 Glycine latifolia | reverse complement strand
AAGCACGACCCTGCGGGAAAGACATATTGACCCAAGGGTGATACAGTTAAGCTGAGCATGACCCTATGGGACCCCAAAGGGTGATACAGTTAAGCTGAGCACGACCCTGCTGGAGCAACCTAAGTCTAGTAATGAGCTCATTGTCTAGTTTAGGGTATTAAAGAGAGGAATAACAAAGGTAAGCTATGCATTGACATGATTGAAAATGATGCTTGCATTAATGATGAAGTATGAGATTATTTTTAAGTGTTTGTAAATAAAATGAAACTACTTTGGAATTATATGTTTATGAAATTAAAAATCAACTATAATTGTTCACATGTTTTCTTAATAAACCGAAGTAGCTGGAATGATGACGATGACACTGTATGATAAGTACATTTTCACCTACTGGGAATTCTTTGGAATTCTCACTGTTTTAGTATGTTTCCGTGTCATTCCAGACAAGTAAATCGAAAGGAGGAGCTACAAAGTGAGGACAAGTTGGAATATTTCTTTTAATGTTGCGGACTTGTAGTATTTTGTTATATGCTTTGTAATATATGGACATTACTATTATTGTAGGGAATATTATTTACAAGTTATTACTAAGTTGTAATTTATTAAAGAGACCAAAAAGTCTCTACAGGCTCAATATAAGCGTAATTTTCTAATATTTGAGATAAGTTTTTATCAATCGATTTTGGTTAAAAATTTTATGTTAGAAAAGTTAACATCTTCTAGTTACGTATTATGACCTAGGCATAATATAGTAATTGGAAGGATGTTACAGGGTGTATGACATTATCCTAGCCTAGAAGAGTACATTCCTGGTCGAGTCATACATTGATGGTGTCGTGGTGATATGGTATGTATAGACACGTGAGATGTCGGGACCGGGTGGTTAACCTTGCAAGGACCACGTCAGTGCATCGATGATGCCCTTGTTTGGGGCGGCCCTCGTTTGGGGCAGTGCGTATGTACATGGGGGGGGGTGTATGGCATTATCCTAGCCTGGAAGAGTACATTCCTGGTCAGGCCATACATTGATGGTGCCCATGTGACATACTACATTTACACGACGGAAATAGAATGATTGACTGTAGGATACTGGATACTGGAGTACTGGGGGGCCACATCTGTTGGGTACTCCTTCTGACACCCGGATGCTGATCACTACCAGGGGGAGTGACCTGTGCACGACAGAGTGACCCTAACAAGCTACTGTATCATCGAGGCCACAGAGATGGTCTATTTCCATGATGGTACCACATTGCATGCTGAGAGAATGACAGGAGCATGCATCATGCTAGGCAATATAAGTTGATTTTGTGGAATGTTTGTGGATTGATTGTCCATGTGGCTGTGTGATGAAATGCTGGGTCATGGTTGTGATATTGTGATATTTGAATTGTCTTCCTTAACTGATGTTATCTGTTGCTTGTTATTTCATATGATAAACTAACATTTGCTTTGTTGTACCGTGTGGTTTGGTACCTGTGATGATCGCGAACCTGGTTCGTGTGAGCAGACGGGCAACAATAGGTTTTGGAAGATGACCCCCCTTTTTGGTTGAAGCCGCCGAGTTGCCAGGGTGTCGATGGATTAGATCTCGGGCAAGTGTTATGTTTTGCTAGTCACACCCCGTGTTTTGATAGTTATACCCTCGACGTTTAATTTCTTGTTTCCTTTGTAAAACTCGTACATTTTAGACGGGAGTGATTGTACCTAAAACTAAACCATGTTTTGTATATATGTATTTGAGATGTCTCATATGTATTTTATTTATGTGTTTACTTTATGATGATGATTATTATGTACACGCAAAAAAATTTTACTATGATTTTCATAATCAAATCGAAGTGATTTTCAAGCTAAACGTGTCAATGGCATGATTAAGAGTTAGTGATACAGTAGCGACGAGATGGGTTCAACTAACGATATGTACTATATTGAAACAAGCAATCAGACAAAATAAATAAAGAAATAGAGGGACATAATATTCAATATTCTAATAATTATAAAAAAAATAGATACATAATTGACCAAAACTGAATTTAAAGTAATAATTTGAAAATGAGCTATTTTCTAGATATGAAAAACATATTTAAGTCGGTCAAACGATCATTTGTGAGTATTTTTTATTCAAATTTACCATTTAGGGGTAAAACTTAAATTAATACCCCAAAAGAGATAATTCATTACTACTTATTTTTTTACATTGAAGTCGTAAAAAATTTTATAACTTCAATATTTTTATTTTTTTTAAACACGACTTTAAAGTTGTAATGATTTTTTTTCATACGACTTTAAAGTTTGTAAAGTTTTTTGAAATCGTAAATTATTTTACGACTTCAACTTTTTTGCATGTAATATTTTTTTAAAAATCATAAATAATTTTTATTTTAATTATTTAATTAATTAATGTATTTTTTGTTTTATTTAATATTTTCTATATGTTTGGATGTTATTTTATTTAATATTTTTATGTTATTCTATATTATTTTATCTAATTTATTTTCTATATTTTTAATTAATGTTAATAATTATTATTTATTTTGTAAAATAAGAAAATAATACAAAAGACTTCAATTTAAATAAAAATATTAATATATATTACATATTTATTTAACAAAAATATTAAAGTATTTTGTTGCTAATATTAATAAATAATATTAATTTATAATTTATCAAATATATAATTTGTTTAAAAAATATTTAATTTATTTTACAGTTATCATTAAGTAAATTAATAATTTTATACAATAGTATTAATTAATTTTATTTTTATAAATTATTTTAATATTAACAACATAAAATAATTTAATAATAAAATTAGTTGTTCAAAAAATATCATAATACATTAATATAAAATGAATAAAAAGAATTAAATTAAATGGGAATTAATGAACAATACAACTTTTTAATTTTATGTTTATGTTTAATTTATATTATTTATTTTATATTAATGTATTGTGTTATTTTTATTTTTAACAATTACTTTTATTATTAAATTATTTTCTGTTATTAATAATAAAATAATTTATAAAATAAAATTAATTAATACTAGTGTACAAAATTATTAAGTGACTTAATGATAATTATAAAAGTTATTTTTTTTAAAATAGTACTATTTGATAAATTATAAGTTAATATTATTTATTAATATTAGTAATTTTTAAATATTTATATTAAATAAATATATAATATATTTTAATATTTTTATTTAAATTGAAGTCTTTTGTATTATTTTTTTAATTTACAAAATAAATAATAATCCTTAACATTAATAAAAATATTAAATATAAAAATATATTAAATAAAATAGTACAAAAAATAAAAAATAATAAATAAAACAATATAAAAATATTAAATAAAATTTTAGAAAAAAAATATTCATCAATTTATTAAAAATTAACTAATTAATAAAAAAGATACATTACATGAAAAAAAATTAAAGTTGTAAAATAATTTATGAGTTTAATAAAATAAATTTATAATTTTAAAGTGTATGAAAAAAAATTAAAATCGTAAATTTTTTTATTACTTTAATGTAAAAAAAGAAGTAGTAAAAAGTGGTAATATTTATTCTCTTTGAAATATTAATTTAAATTTTAGACTAAATATATAAATATGAAAAGAAAAATATCACGTATGATCGTTTGCCCATTCCAGTCTTTCTTTTTCAAACAAGCAGGATTATTCAGCCGCGAAGCCCAGTTTACATAATATCTGTGGGAGAGGCCTCTCTGATCCGCTCGTGTCTTATCACTGCTTACTTTCTCTCCCTCTCTCTTGCTTTAACTTCGATCCGTTTACTATCATTACTCATTTCCCCTCTTACGTGTGGTCTTAGGAGCACTCCACATTCACTCTCTCTCTCTCTCTCTCTCTCTCTCTAGCTAGGAATCCCTAGCCCTTGCAGCTTTTCCTCATGAGGGTACTTTAAACCCCCTCCATTGTGTACCATCGAAACAAAGAAACCTGCACCTCCCAAACTGAAACCCTCTTTCTCTCTCTTTCCTCTTTTCACACCAACAAGAAAGGATCTCACTCAGAAAATGCTCCTTCGCCCCTTCCACTTCTGTTCCAACCCCATCATCACCACCCTACCCCTATTCCCATAGCTTCCGTATTTCACAAGCTGTTCCTGTTAGATAGAGAGAGAGAAGAGAGATGGAGTTCGGAGGGAACATGTTCTGCCTTAACAACAGAGACCAAAATGGAAACACTAACAACAACGGTAACACTTTCGCTTGGGATTCATGGGAAACCCCCACCAATAGTAGTAATAATAATAACAACAACAACACCAGTTCCAGACGGGTCAATGCTTTCGACCTTCCCGCCGCCTCGAGGGTCACGGAGGCCGATGGATTCGTCCCCGCGACCCACCACGAAGCGGCAGGGCTGGCCAGCGCGCTCATGTTCCTCCCTCAGAACGGCGGCGTTATGCGTCACCGCCAGCAGCAGCAGCATCCGTACGGCGGAGATGGGTCCCACGTGCACCCGGACCCACATCTCATGTGCTTGAAGCTTGGGAAGAGGCATTACTTTGAGGACACTAGTGGGAGTGGGAGTGTTGCTGCTGCTGCTACTTTTGGTGGAGGCTTAGTGTTGGGGGATAAGAGAGGGAAAGGGTTTTCCTCCGGCGGCGGTGCGTCGGTGAAGGCGGCGGGGTTCACGGCGGTGACGGTGCCGAGGTGTCAGGTAGAGGGGTGCCACGTGGCGCTGCTAAACGCAAAGGACTACCACCGGAGGCACAAGGTGTGTGAGATGCACTCAAAGGCTCCCAAAGTTGTGGTCTTAGGCATGGAACAGAGGTTCTGCCAGCAGTGTAGCAGGTCCAAAATCTCTTATCATTTTTCTCAAGTAATAATAATATTAATAATTTCATCTATATGATAATTCTGGTTTTTAAATGATTTCTAACCACAAATTCGGTTGCAATATCAAGATTTTTGTGATCTCTATAATTTACGGCTGTCTCAGTAAATTTCTGGTAATGTGCTGCAAATTAAAACCTTTGTGATAAACTGATAATATATATCCACAGTGTGTACTGGCCTGATATTTTTTTTAGCAATATAATACGGAATTTCACTTTGGTGGAATCGCTATTTTTGTTATTTTTTAAAGTTTTCTCTAAAATAAAAGAGAGTTTCTTTGTTATGGCGGGGATGAATTAAGTACACACGTAAAGTGATTACTTGCTTTTCTCATATGGTTTTTCCTGTTTTTCGTTATAACTAGCTTTCTGGGAATCTGAAGAATGAAGGTGTTGTGATATTCTTTAATCGATATTACAAACCTTTTACTGACTCTGGTTTGAGTTCAGTCTTTTCGTAACTTTTTTTTTGTTTTTCTTTTATTTTATGTGTGAGTTAAGAGTTAAAATTTTTGTGCTGTGTAAAGGTTAAAAACATCGTTTTCTTAGTATATTTGTATTATTTTGTTGTGACTGTCGGAAGTATTATATATGATTCTTGTGCATACTTTACAAATCTCGCAAGTTATTCGTATGCACATATTCTACCTTACTTTGTTATTATTTTTATTTTTCTTTATTTTGTATTATGACAGTCAGTATCGGAAGAATAAAAATGAGAAAATCTATAATTTTACGGACTATTTTTGTTATTTTTTTGGTTATATACTGACTTTTTTGTTTGCATTTAGTCTTTTTGTGACATTTTTAAGTGGTTTAAATAAAAATGAATTTTCTGAGTTTAGATTTGTAATTTGTAAAGGGAAACGTTATTGTTTTTCATGATAATAAGATATTTGTGTTAATTTTTTTTGTCACTATATAGTGATGATATATATATCCCTGTGACTTTTTTTAATTATTTCTGTAAATTTAAGAGTTTAAATTTGTGTAGTGTAATGGTTAAAAGTATTTGATTTTTTTAGGAAAGGCTAAAAGTATTGTTTTCTCAGTATTTATTTGCATTATTTTGTTGTGACTCTGTCGGAAGAATAATATATGATACTTTGTTATGATTTTTCTCGTTTTTTCCCCCTTTTCTTCTCTTATTACTGTCAGTATCGGAACTTCGGAAGAATAAAAATGTGAAAACCTTTAATTTTCTTGTCTCTTTGCAGACTCTAGTTGTTTGACTTTTATCTTTCTATAACACATTTTTGTGGTTCAAAATGAATTTACTCAATAGTTTAGACTTTGTAATTTGTACAAGTTAACGTTTTTCTTGATAATATATTTGTGTCAATTTTTTTTGTCATGTATTAGAAGAATGATGATACAATATTCGTGCAACTTTTTCTTGAATGGTCCAAGTGAGTTTACCTTAGAGTGTGAGATTTGTGAAAATAAGTTAATGTGTAATATATTTTTTTCTTCTTAATACAGTATATATCTTTCATTATTGTTAATACACACGCTGTTGTTTTGTCTTTTGGTGATTAATTTATTTTTTAGTGTTAGTTTATTTATTAAATGAGATAATAACTATAGAAAATATGGTGGTGGGGATTGGATTTTTAGGTTTCACGTGGTGTCAGAGTTTGATAATTCAAAGAGGAGTTGTAGGAGGAGACTGGCTGGTCACAACGAGAGAAGAAGAAAGAGCTCCCATGATTCTGTTGCAAGGAATTCTTCACAAGGTAAACTGTGTTGGCTCTTTCTTTCTTTTATCACATTTGTTTCCAACCATTTGGTTTAAGAAAATATTTTATATTTTATGTTTATATAAGGAAAGTGAAAATATAAAATAAAAACCTAAAAGGAATAAAAAGTTTCTTTCAATATTTCTTATATAAAATTTTTAAAAACAGAAAACAAATTATAAATAAAGTGATATTTTTTGTAATTAAAATTAAAAATACAAAATTAAAACAAATAACATTTTCTCTAAATAAACAGACCATTTTTTTTATCGCGTGGAGCTTTTTTGCTTTTTTCTTAAATCTGAAGCGCACTCCTAGCTAGTCCTTGGAGTAGAAAATGATAATTTTCTATTTTTTTATGATATTTTTGGATGCAGCTGTCTCTCAGCTTTATAACTTATGGGGCATTTGTAAGAGTTTAGCAGGAGTTTATTTGAACTTATAAAATAACTTGATGAATTGTATAAACACTTTTTTTAGCTTACTCTGATATGTTTCCTGGTGCAGTTTATCAAAATAAACTCTTTTAAACTTATTCCAATAAGTTTTATGATTAAATTTATTACATTATAGTTTTCATATGACAGGAGTTTATTGAATAAGGGCTTAAACTATTTACCCAAACACATCCATAATGCTGTCATTTGAGTCTTATTCTAGTCTAAATTTAATGAAGTCTTGCAAAATTGGATGTATAAATTGAACTTAAATGAATGTGTAGAAGCAAGGTGTCTAATTGGTAGAATAATGTGTAAGTTATTATAAATTCTCTTGTTACCTGAGTTCTATGTTTATGGATAAAAAAATGTAGTGTACAAGGAGTGATAATGTTGATTACATTTTTCATATGACAGAGTTTATTATTATAAATTCTCTGTTACCTGATTTCTATATCTATGGATAAAAAAATGTAGTGTAGAAGGAATGATAATGTTGATTACATTTTTCATATGACGAGTTTATTGGCTTCCACGGATCGGCTTCTCTAAAGTTCATAAAATAAGCAGTTTAGTTAGTGATAAGAAAATCAACTATTATTATATAATATTATGTGTATATGCATAAAAAATCATCATGTTTGTTTTAAAATATTAACTATTGATTTTCTCATCAGTATTTGATATTATTTACCTTATTCTTGCTCACTTTAAAAGAGTCAAATCCTGCTTATAAAACCTATTTGTGAAATTCGGATATTGAAAACTATTTTGTTTTACACCTGCATATATTTTATTATTATTTATTCTTTTTCCTGTTAAAAGTTTGACTATGCAATCAAGAAAGAAAAATGAATTGTATACACCGAATTAAACTGTAGTAATTTATATTTTATCAGCCTGTCAGTTGATTATAAATATTTCTGAAAATACACTGATTTGTCCTTTCTTTCATTACTTCATAAATATTGCTACTAAAATTTGTTACTGAAGAAATTCAGATATACGATCAAATTTCCAAGAATGAAACATTAAGTAGCACTTATGTTGTTTGAAGCCGCTGAAAATTATATATTTCACTTGAAATATTATATGTTTAAAATTGGAAAATAATAATCTAAAATTCCATTAATTTCGTAATATTTAAAACATTATGAAACTTTATAATGAAACGATTCGTGAAATCAAACAAATTTATTAAAAGTGTGTTCATAAAATAAAATAATTCTTTCATTTCAAATATTTTGAAGACAAAATCTGTATTTTAGCAAGCCATCAGCTAAATTTATGAAAATTTATTTAGATGCATGGAGTGTTTACAAAAGATTAAGAAAAAGTCTAAGGAAATATTAAGAATTATTACACTGCACGCACCTTGGGTGTAAAATTACACTTTTAGTTTTTTATGTTTTAGATTATATTCAATTTCATCTTTTATGTTTTAAAAAAATCAATTTAGTTCTTTATGTTTTTAAAGTGAATAAAAAAGGTATGAAAAATTATTTGTTATTTATTTTAAAACACAATTTTGAACATTATTGTGATTTATTTGAGATCTGATATTTGTTTCATTAGATTCACCTACATGAAAATTATATAATCCAAGTTATCTTCGAGTAAAAAAAAAGTTGATAAAGATAGTAAAAATTGTGTGAAAAGAAAATCTAATGATAAATAAAAAATTTAATATTAAATTCTTTTCCAGTTTGGATCAATTTTTTTCAAGTTATTGGTGGGACTCATTTTTCATGATTTTTATCATAAGCCTTGATTGATTTGAACATCATTTGAATCTTATAGTTTCCATGTAAGTGGATGATCATTCCAGAATAAAAAATGGTTTAAGAAAAATGATTATTATTTCAGAATTATTATTTTAACTCACTTTAAAACACAAAATTGAATATAAACTAAAATATAAATGACTCAAAGTATATTTTAACCTTATTTTCATGATAAGTAGCTGAAGAATTATGATAATTCTTCCTTCAAATCATTGTAGGGATAAGGGTAGATGTCTCAGAATTTTATTCATCCCCAAGCATACCCCGGGTGCACACTCATTCATATATATATTGGGGGCGTATCACATGACAGGAATGTTTTATTGTGAGCTTAAGGGATCAAAGTCTAATTTATAAATCATCCGCTTGTGGTCTGAATTAAAAGTTATAGTGATAAGATTTTAAGTGATTATGGGATATCTTGATGTAACTGCTACCAATTCCTCCTAAAAATAGTTGTCTCACTTGAAGAATTTTGTAACAAGAGAGGGAAAAAAACTGCAGAAGTTTTATTTTAGGTTACTTATAATATTAAAATGGTAGCTCTCATAAAATTTGTGATTCAAACACTTCCACCAATATTATGCGTACATCTAGTAGTAAGATAGTAAAACATAAAATAAATTGTGAATTAACGACTAAGTTTTTAGGCTCTGTATTTAATTAATATTAAGTCGTCAACCAAATTAGTTTGTTATCCAAGTTTGAAATGTTTATTTGGTCTTGCCGATTACCATAAATCAAATAATAATTTAACATAGCCTTCATACTGATTTGACATCAAATATAAGGATTAATTACTCTTAATTAACTCACTACTGATACATTTTCTCTAACGATTTTATCCAGTTGAACTTCACATGAAGGTCATTTTATATATATATTCTGAATTTATCAGTGCTGCATCTAATTGGAAGATAATTATTTCAAAAGTTAATAAATTATTTAAAGCTAAGAGCTGGACTTTGATTTGAGAGGATTCCATTACAACATATTGAATTTGCATTCAAAGGAAAACTATATGTTCTGTAAGGTTACCGCTTACATTTTGCATTCTAACCTTCCTATGTTTTACCCTTTATAGTCTCACACTCAAGTGAGGGTGCTGAGAAATATAAATAAGGTCTAGAAGGTATAAAAAGTAATCTTAACATGTTAGTTAATTTCTTTGATGATAGACAAGGTATTAATGGTTGGAGGTTTTCCATATATACTTTATCATCAGGAGGGTGTGCTCTCTCTCTTCTGTCATCAAGAAGTGATTCTTGGCTTTCCCCTTCTGATCTCTCCACAAGATGCAGTGCCGCATTGCGTGAATTGATAGCCGAAAACCGGGCAGCCATCATGGCCAGGCAATTTGTTTCAGATAGAGATTGGCATAGTCACCATCATGCAGTGGAAGACTTCAAGGAGATCCAACCTGAGTCCAATTACTTCCCACAACAAATGTTTCCCCAGACACAATGAAGGATCCATGTGTAGAAGAGCTTGAGATCTTAATGCTAGTTACTTGACCCAAAGATTAGGGAAACAAGATTTCAAAGAGAGTAGACATTTATGGGAATGCCTAAAGAAAGGGTTGTGTGTCTGAAGTTTTCAATTCTTTAATTTGCTAAAAATAAAAGTTTGAACTTCTTTACAGGGTCAGGGTGCTGCTAGCTATAGACTAGTTTATTAGGCTAATAAATCCAAACGTTGTATTTGCATCTGTACTTGTTTCCATGTGTTTGCAAGGATGTTTTATATTGAATTCAATCACTTGAAAGTTATATTGAATATTTTGCATTTGAACTTTTATTTTGCTTTACTATTTTTTCAGGGTTGACTAATATATGTTGCATTACAAAGTTAATAACCCGCGACGTGTTAAAGGGGAAATCAAATAGCTTTTGCTTTTATAAGGAACCAAAGTAATAAGCACGAATCTCTCAATTTATTTTATATGATGTCCACATAAAACATGGGTTAATGGGTTATTTGTTGTATGATTTGATTGATCAGAAGCAAAAACTGCCTTGATTAAATATTTTGTATGTGCGTATGTGTATTAATTTAGTCCTTCAAATTGTCTTAACTAGTCTCAGTTTGGTTTCTAACATTGCATAAAAACAATTTAATACTAAAATTTGATAAATATTGTAAATCTGTTGCGTGAATTTGACAAGTGCTGCATAATTTGATCTCTAGGCATAAGTGGCCAAAGCGATTGTAGTAATGACAAATCAAGGATTGAATTGATTAATGTATAAGGGATTAATGTATAAGGGGCATTTCATCATCACTTGAGCTCTCACTCTCTATGTCTCTATTATCCAACAATATATTGACTCTTTTATTTTTGACACCTGAAACATTTGATATCACAAGATCTAGAAGATGAATTAATTTCTAGTTTACCTTTAGGTGCAACAAATGAATTTTTGGACTTAGCTTCATCTTTTGACTTTGTCACAGATTTTTTGTTTTTTCAATTTGACTTCCATGAAGAAGTGGAGGTAAATTTTGAAGTACTCTTAGCTTTCAATGCCCCCCCCCCCCCCCCACTTGAATAAATTTGTGTAACAAGTCCCCATCTCCACATAATGTTGCAATTCTATCACATCGGCTATCTCATTCTTTAAACCTCCAATGAATCTGGCCATAGTTGCCTCATGGTCTTCATCAACATTGGCCCTAATCATGGCTATTTACATCTCCTTGTAGTAGTCCTCCACACTCATGGAATCTTGAGTTAGAGTTTACAATTTTTTGTGCAAATAGCTATGATAATGGCTAGTTACAAATCTCCTTCTCATGACAATCTTCATCTACTCACATATATTAATAGGCCTTTCACCATTCCCACACCTATTAGTCACAAGTTGATCCCACCAATCGATAAATTCAACAATAGCTAGTTCAACCTTATTTTCTTCAGAATAATTATGGCAATCAAACAAATGTTCAACCTTTCTCTCCCACTCCAAATACAATTCAAGATCATTTTACCTTGAAATATAGGGATTGTCATCTTAATGCTCCCTAAGTGATTATCTCTTCTCAGTTCACCTCTTCACCTTCTTCAATGACTTCTTGCATCTGAATAGTCCTTCTCCTCTTCTTCTTCTGAAGTTGATTGTCTATGACTTCTAGATCTGAAGGGAGATTGTAAACTATCCAATCTCAAGTTTAAAGTTTGAAATTGTTCATTAACAACTTTAACAAACAACTTGAGATTCACTCCTTCTCCACTCATGATTAAAATTGCTACAAGAATTGTAGTAGAAGTAATCGTAAATGGACAAATAAATATCCTCACACAAACACTTTATCACGTGTTTACAATTAATTATTTTTTTCACACTTTTGGCTATTTCCCTCTAATAGTCTGACCACTCTTACCTTTTACCACTCAACTTCTTGTTATGAGTTCTTAAGTAAGAACTTTTGGGGTTGATTATACACGACAAGTGATTGAGTATTTTTAATTTAATATTTTTCTATTCTTCTTAGTTTATTTGACTTCTCTTGGAATTTTATTTTCTCACTCCAACTTAGTTTTTGTCTTAGGCAAACAAGTGAGTTTAATTGATAATTGTTGCTTAGTTTCGGATTTTTTGTTTACTTGACCTATCTTCCTTGTGCAGGACCTAAAGAGCTCTACAAGACTCCACATGGAGCATATGAGTAATCTCTGGAAAGATAAGGAAAATGTCTACAATTATTTAGAGATAAGTCGAGGCCAATTATGTCATTTTGAGGGTCATTTTAGGCTTGGAAGTCAGAAACTCTACACTTGAGTTTTTGGCTACGAATTGGTATAATTAGTAATTAGTTAGATTAGATGAGCTTAATCATGACCCATCATTTCCTACTGAATCAGTCACTATACATTAGTGCAATTAGTTAGTGGATTTTGACACTTCATTTTAGCAAAAACAGAATTTGTAGTTTCTTGTAAAAGTTTTAAGAATTAAAATATTTTCTCTTTTTCTCTCAATTGCTCTTTTTTGTTCTTCACTGTTCTTCATTTTCTTCTTTATTTTCATTTCTGTTATTCAATTTTCTTGCACTAATTTCGTGGGTCTTCCATTGATGATGATCATGGAAGGCTGAACAATCAATCAATTCAAGGATCCAATCCAAGCAAGGAGAATTTGAGTTCTGATTTGGCATTTCAATTTCTGTGTGAATGTTCACTTTCTTCTTCAATCCTCTATTTGATTTTCATGATTATGAATGTGTTTAGAATTGAAAAAGGATTAGGTTATGGATTTATTTCCTAATTTTGAATTTTAATCACAGATTATTTGGATGATATTTCAATTAGGTTTGTGGTTTCAATTAATTTAGGAGTTAATTCAATTGAACTGTTTCTAATGAAATTGAACTTTCATAACAAGATCATTATTTGAGAACTATGATAATTCGCATTGCTTGGTTTGGTGAATTGGATTGATGTTCTTTAATCTTTTTTGCTATACCTCTTATCAATTTTGTCTGTTTCTACGTTTTTCTGCAATTTTTATTCATCGCATGCAAACTATTCGATTAAAATCCCCCTATTGTTTATTAGTGGCTTGAAGTTGGAACTGTAATGACCTGTCACGTCGCTACTGTATCATTAACTCTTTAACCATAACATTAATGTAATTTTTTTAATAAAAAAAAGAACACCCCTTTTATTCATCAATGAAAACTGTGATAAATTTCTCGCAAGCACATAATGACCATCAACACAGGACATGTACGTAATCGAAGGTACGCATGAGACATTTCAAATATACATGTGTACGTATACAAAGCATAATTTAATCACAGGTACAAAAGACTATGTCCAAAATATATCAAGTGTTTTACAAATGAAATAAGGAATGAAACGTCGGGGTGCAATTAGCAAAACACAGGTATGATTATCAAAACTAGGGGTACATCTAGCAAAACATGACCCCTACCTGAGATCAATTACATCGACACCCCGGCAACTCGGCGGCTCCAACCAAAAATTGTCATCTTCCCAATCACCTACTGCTGTCCATCTGCTCTGCGATCATCACAGGTGACTAGTAGAAGGAAAAGAAAGGGCTCATGAGCACTTGGGAAGACCTAGATAACACCTCCTCTGATGAAGATCAAGAAGAAGCCAACTTATGTCTGAAGAATCTGAATCAGACCAAGAGGATGAGGTAAGTCTTAAGGATCCTTAATCTCTTAAACATGCTTATCATGAATTATTATCAAACTCATCCATTCTTTCAATAGCCTACAAAAGCCCTTTTTCCCCCTTTTTATTAACCCTATTTTGTCTTTGATTACACTTAAGAGAAGGACTTATAATTTATTCACTGCCACAACCTGCAATGGTTCCCCTTTTTCGTCACATCAATGATTTACACAATATAATTCAAGGACAAAAAAGAAATAATT
This sequence comes from Glycine latifolia, assembly GCA_013407115.1. Taxonomy (NCBI): domain Eukaryota; kingdom Viridiplantae; phylum Streptophyta; class Magnoliopsida; order Fabales; family Fabaceae; genus Glycine; species Glycine latifolia. Next base: position 13,617,319 of record CM023941.1, on the reverse strand, counting down.
ATTCGGACTTAAAGTGGTCAATAGGGGAAAACTAATCACAACAATTCACAAGTCTCAAGAAAATCTATCTGAGTCTTATCTTTTCAAAAAATTCAAAATTTAGTCAAGGATATGCATGTCAAAATAGAGAATATAACAATGTTAATGAAATGATCAATTTACCAACACAAAAATAACTAAAGCTCAATACTCACATTTTTTAGGGTAGCTCTAAGAATAGTTTACAATTACGAATGCTAATGTTTCCACATGAAGAAAACTCAAATTAACCTAATACACACAAAAAAAAATTATCAAGGGAATAATTGAAAACACAAAATTCTAAACCCCAAATATTTTCACACAATGATGGAACTAGAATATTGAAAGAGATCATGTATATACTAAGAGCTCAAAGTTGGGGGAGCAATTATACCCCTCCCCACACTTAAAACATGTAGTGTCCTCAATGCATAAGACTAAAATGAATACAAAATAAAAGACTGAACTAAAATGAACAAGACTAGATTATTGAAACCACAATTGAAATAGTACATGGAAAAGAAATGTTTTTTTTTTTTAAAAAATACATGACCATGGTGGACTAGACCACGGTCGTTATCGACACTGACGGTATCTACCGAGGCCGTCAATTAACCATAGTTGTACTAGATTCTGATAGTAAATGCATAAGTTGTGGTCTATTGACCACTATCGTAGTATTAGTAGGCATATTGACTTAAAAATTGAAAAAATAGTTCAGTAAATGTAATTTAAATGGATACCAGTCACGAGTTGCCTCACAGAAAGCTCTTGTTTAACATCATGAGCCAGACATGTGATGGTTAAGTTGCCCAAAGGTTGGAGAGGTGCACAATGTTTTGCACCTATTGGAATCCCTCATTGCAATCCTTCATCTTGCTAGGAATAAGTTCCTTTGGGATGACTGTTTAATTAGATACCCCTCTTTAGTGTTGATCTTGTGGGTGTCGAGTCCAAGCCCTTCATGTCATGCATGTTCTACCCACAGGTTTCTCTCTTGTCCATGAAAACCTGCAACAGTTTCTCCTCTTTAGTTTCATGTAAACCTACAACAATCATAACTGAAAGAGAATATGGTGGGTTAATAAAAACATATTTGAAGTTGGAAGAAGGGTGCTTCAACTCCTCATCAGGAGGCTTTAGCTTTGGAACATTGCCCCATTCCAACTTCTCATAACTAGGTGGTCTAAGACCATGTTAAGAGTGGAGAAATGCGATTATTTCCTCCACTGTAGAGTTCAACTCCCAGTCAAGGTCCTCATCAATGATAACTCTCTCTAAATGGTCAAACATCCCCACACTTGGGAATGCTTCCTACATCAATACATCAAAAATATCAACAAACTCTATAAAGCTAAAGGAAGCAAATAAGGAAGTTTGTTTCAAAGTATAAAAAGGATTAAATACCACTCTCTAATCCCCTAGTCAGTGATAAGAGAACACTTAGGATCGTTGATGGAGGTCCATCACAAGCTCAAGGCCAAGGAGGAGAACTTGAAGAGCTTCATTTGGTTAGCTTAGAGGACCCATGACAAGAGCTAGAACTCAAGCCCTTCACAAGAACACATCAAAGTTAATTTGCACCTCTTAGACAAGCATGAAGAAGCACACCAACTTAAGAAGAACAAGGGCTGGATTTTGTACTCTCATGTTGAATTTAATTCTAGCACTTATAGCGGCAACTGTAGTGGTAATAAATAGGCCTTTAGTGGCAATTGTTTAATAAATGTAGGTGCACTTGTATGTGATTTTTAGCACCTATGTAAATTTGTAAAAACTGTAGTTTGGAACCTAAATTCCTAGCTTAGGTGGTTTGGAAGTGGCTTTAGTTTAGTGACAAAGTGCAAAGAAATGAGTCATGTGATGCAATGCCAAAGATGTGACTCAATTTGAATTTCAAACCCATGTGCTTTTGAAATTCAAATTGTGCCACATAAGCAAGGCATGGCCCATGTGCTTTTGAACAAATAGTGCCTTTTCTTGTTCCTACTCTTTTCCTAGTGATTAATTTCCAGTTTTAGAAATTTCTTGTTCATCTCATGTTCTTCATGTTCTTCCTTGTTCTTGATAATTTTCTAGTTTTGATTCTTGTCAACTTGTGTTAGTAGTTGTTTGTTTGTTGGTTGCATAACCTCTTGTTTTGATTCTAATATCATTTCTAAATATGAATTGAGTTGTTAAAAACAAGTTTTACAATTGTTATACATTGTTTTTTGTGATTCACCACGTTTATTTAGGTATTTTTGAACTTGTACAAAAGAAAAACAAAAGCCTATAAAAATGTTGTGAAAGAAACAAGAAAAGGCAAAAGAAAAGCAATTAGGTGCAGCCAACGAAAATATTGAATTGGTGGCTGGAAAAACAGAATAAAAACAGAGTTTAGAGGCAAAGAAAAGTTACAAAAGTTACAAGTTCAAATTTCCTTGAAAGCACAAAATTGAGTGAACTTGTATGACATGCAAATTTGGTGAAATTTGGCTTCTAACACTTGAATTTGCTTAGTGTATCTCCTTTGTGCAGTTTCAGTCCAACAACTATCCTTGAGTTGTCTCATTGAATTTCAATTTGAGTTTGTGCTATCCTTAAATTTTTAGCTTTTGTTGCTTGTCTCTTAAAATTTTTTTCAAGGTTTTGTCTTAGAATTTTCTTGTTCTTTGATTCTTAAGTCTAGCTTAGAATTTTTTTCTATTGCACTTTAGTAAAGAACCTTGATTGGATTGGGAGTTTTTGCTTAAGAGCTATAGAGGCACAAGAGTGGGAAAAGGAAAGAGAGAACTTTAGATAAAAGCCTAGATAAAGTGTGCAAATAAGAGTGTGAGTGTCAAACAATTAGAGAGTGGTGAGAATTTTCCTATATACTTGTGTTTTTTCTAACATTTATTTTGAAGGATGAGCTCAAGGGAAGAAAAAAAATTGTCACCTAAGACCTCTAGGTTGATGAAGGCTATTACAAAAAAAAATGGAGGAATTACAAACCAAAATGGAGGCAAGATTTGATGAGTTACAAAGGGAGTCTGAAAACCGATTGTCTCATCATTTCGAAACAATTACACTATGCTAATTTTGTAGCACAGGATTAACCTAGGTCTACTCAGAGACACGATCAATTTGGTTCCTATAACAACCCAGATTTCAAGTTGCTTAGTGGATGTTTGATGTGTGATTATGTTGCTGGATAACTTGATTTATTTTGATAAGTGTTGTTTGTTACTATTTTGCCTTGGTATACGTGTTTGGTGATGGATGTGATGAGTCAACTTTGTTGGCTGTGGTTGTTGCCCGTACACGCATGGTGGACATGTCCTGTCAGCTGTATTTATAAGCAGCCGTGTGCACAGCGGAAGCGTATTCATCTCTCTCTCTTCCCTGCGCTTTTCTCTTGCTTTTCTCTGTTCTCTCTCTCTCTCTAAAACTCACACCCAGAACCCTCTCTCTGTCAACCTTTTTGCGTCACCTTCAATTCACCATCGTTGCCACGAAATCTCAATGTCGAGAAGGACCTTGTGGCCGGAACAAAAGCTTAGGAAAAACCGTCGTGAAGCTCGTGAACAAACTCCTAGTTAGGTAAGGGAGTTTATTATGTTTGATAACAGCCTTAGGTAACATGGTTGAGGACTAGAGAGTCCAACCATGGTGGTGATTGCATGTCCTTGTGTGTGTGGTTTTCCAGAAAGTTATGTTTGCTTTATTGAATGGAACGGGTTACGCTTTATGTTCGTTGATTGGTGTTGTGATATTTAATGATGTTCTGGTGTGGTGTTTAATGGTATTCTGGAAGGGGAGAGTTGATGTTGTAAGAACTCTCCGTGCATGTGTGCAAAGTTGGCATTTTGATGCTGAAAAGCTCCCAAGACACCTTGCAGAAGTGTTCGTGAAGGTACTAAGTACCAGGCAGGGTTGGCCGAATTGCATATATGTGCCAAACCCTTGTTTGTGATGTCAGGTACCGGGATGGGTTGGCTGTGTTACACATAGACATCGACCCCTCATGTTTTTGATGTCGGCTACCGGGATAGGTAGGCCGAGTTAAGCGGGAGGGGTAACATGCATGTGTGCATGCAGAAACATGACAGTCCTTGTTGGCGGATGTCGGCATATCGGGTTCCTTACTCGAGATGACACCTTAGAGCTGATGAGCTCGTGCCTTATCGGGAAAAGATTTATCGAGTCCTCTAACTCGGATGAGCTCGTGCTTCCTCGGGAAGAGAGCCATCGGGTCCTTTACTTGGTTGGGTGATCCTCTTTAAAATTGTTAAGTTTAAGCCCTTGAAATCCTTGACCGCCTTTTTCTGACTTCGACCGACCTCTTCCGACCTCGTCCGCTCTCTTCCAACCTTTACCCCTTTTTACCGCTCTTTACCAACCTTTGTCGACCTTGACTGATCTTATCCTCCTTCGTCCGACTTTGTTTGCATTCTTATCTCAGGTTAATATAGATAGGTGACGACCCGAACACCCAATGCTTCACACTTTTTCACTTGTTTGTAGTGTTCGTGAATGACGTATGTGATTACGTTGAGGCCAGCCTACGTGATGGCTTGAGATGTTTTGTACCTAGATGGAGCCACGGTGAGAGGATATGTATAGACACGTCAGATGCCGGGACCGAGTGGTAAACCTAGCAAGGACTACGGTCAGTGCATCGATGAGCCCGTGTTGGGGCGACCCTTGTTTGGGGCGGTACGTATGTACATGAGAGGGTATGAAAATCCTAGCCAGGACGGGATGTTCCTGTGCTGAGCCATACGTTGATGGTGTCCATGAGAGACATACAACATTTGCATGACGAAAATAGGATGATTGACTGTAATAGTACGAGAAGTACTGGGGGGCCACGTTTGTAGGGAGATCCTTATGACATCCATTTGGCTGATCACCATGGGGGGTGAGTCTTGTGCACGATAGAGTGACCCCGACGTCAACTGCAGCTATCATTTGAACCATGGATTTGGCCTATTTTCAGGATGGTACCACATTGCATTGCTGAGGGTTGAGTCAGGAGCATGCATCATGCTAGGCATTTTATGTTGACTTGCGGAATGTTCCTGGATGCGTGTTCATGTTGGTTACGTGTGATATACCTGGAATTTGTGATGGTATTGTGACGCTTGAATTGTCTTCCTTAACTAATGCTATCTTTTGCTTGTTATTTTACATAATGAACTCCATAATATCAACTTGTAGTACTTCTTCTTGTTTAGAGACTTTTATAGTTTTAGGCATTTCGATTTGAAGTGCCCACATTTCTTGCATTTATAGCATATTATGGAGCTTTCATCTTTGTGTTTCTTTTCCTTGAAAACCCTTTTGGAGGAGTTCTTTCCATATAGATCAGCCTATGTTCTTCCACATCTTACGAATTTTTCGTGAGATGAATGCAAGATCATCTTCATCAAACTCTTCCTTAGATTCTTTAGAATAAGACCTTTTAGCTTTAGGGGCTTTGGATGAACTTTTGGATGCTTGCTCTCTAGACTAAGAGGCCTTCTTGATCTTCTGATTGCTGAGAACCAGAGATTTTCTTTCTTAAGTCCTTCATACTGTTGAAGTGCTTGTTCATGAACCTTGAGAGTATCAACTGTTGGATACAGGGGGAGTTGGGAAGAAGATCAAGTCAAGGACGAAGCCCTTTGCTTAAAGAATTTTAGCTTTTTACATGCCTCCTAATTGAAGGCATTTGTGATTTGTTAAGTTGTTCAAGAGGCTTACCTTATGATCCATGCATTGCATAAGCATAATCACATATATGCATACATGATTTAAGAAAAGCATATAAGGTTACATGTTTGCATTTAGAAAGAAATTTATCATGGCTTAAGTTTTTGGAAAATCATTTGTGCACTGCTTTAATCGATTACTAGCTTGTGTAATCTATTAAAAAAGCCTTGAAGAACACTTTAATCGATTACAAGCAAATCATAATCGATTACACATCACAAAACACAAAATCATGTTGGTCTGGCTTAATCGATTACCACTTAATCGTAATCGATTACATAGGCTTATTTCAAAACTAAGACTGATTGCCTTAATTGATTACAGGTCGTTTTAATTTATTACATTGTTCTTAATTTTTCCAGATTGTCTCAAGAACATTTTAATCAATTATTTGTCATATTAATCGATTACATTAGTTAAAATAATCGATTACCATAACGTATTAAACGATTACATGCAGTTAAATCTGTTTTCTATATAAAACTATTGGGTGTGTGCTTTTGTATGAATCAAGAAAACTGAGTTTACGAATTACCCATTACTTCCAAAGTTTTCAAGGTCTAAGAAAAGGATTTTTCCGAGTCTCATATATCTTGTTTCAAAACTCAAGTACACATGCATCATTGAAGATGTTGCTTTAAACAAGATACCACAAGAATTTTCAAGAGAACTGGTTTTCAACATTTACATTCATTCAACCTGAATTTGATTGGTAAAATTCATTCACTCATCTTCTGAGGATCATAAGGTTGTATCTCTCTTGAACTCTTACACTGAATTGGTTTGTATCTTTTAATTCTTGTAAGTACTAAGATCAAAGAGTTTTCTTTAGAGTTGTTCTAGAGTAGTGTTCTCTAAAGAAAAAGAATAGAGTACTGTTCTCTGGTTCTTTGTGATTAGAAGTGTAATAGGGTGTTAGATTTCAGTTTCTTTATCTAGGTTTGATAAAGGTAATCACTTGTAATAGCTTGTAAAGAACACACTTTGATTTAGTAGAACTCTAATCAGTTTTGGTTAGAAGACATTGGATGTAGCTTTTCTTTTGAGGGGTGAACCAGTATAGATTTGGTGTTAATCTTGATTCTAAATCTTGTTATCTGTATCTAGCTTATCTTGTGGGTAAATCTATTTCAAGATCAACAGAAATATTTTCTGAAATTGCTTGAGATGAAGGGTTAGTCTTGATTGATTGAAAACTGAAGTTTTGCAAAGTTAAATTTGTGATACGATCTAAATTTTGCTGCTGGTTTTTCAAAGAAAATTTTTAAAGTCTAAGTTTTAACTAATTCACCCCCTCTTGGTTAATTGTGTGTGTTCATCCTTGTTTTCATCAACTAGTTCTTCTAGGGACATTGAGTCAAAATTCTTTAGAGCCTTTATCATAAGTTCTACCTAGAGATCTTAATTGATTTAGAATGGTTTGAAAGTGTCTAAACATACTTTGTATGTCTTCGCCTTCTTTCATAGAGAAGAATTCATACTTACGAGTGAGAAGACTTAACTTTTTCCTATTTACATGTGATGTTCCTTTGTAAGTTATAGTTAGACTGCCCCATAGCTTCTTGACACTCCTAAAGTTATGTACTTTGGTGTATTCTTCTTTTGATAAGGTGTATAACATAAAGTTTTGATCCTTGGAGTTGAGCAGGAATATCAGTTTTTGCTCCTCTGTACTAGCTCATTGGGATTTTGTTTAGCTCATCATCATATGGAATGTGATTTCCATTTTCTACCACGTCTAACAGGTCAATGTGAATGGACTTAAAATGAGTTATCATTGGCTCTTTCCAGTAATTGTACTTCACACCTCTAAACATGGGTGGTTTGTTGGTAGAGTATCCTTCTTCCATTTCTTTCTTTGATTGTTGGATCATTTCCTCATTATTGTTAAATACTCAACCCGTGAGGCCGAGCTCTAATGCCAACTAAAATATTAACAATCACGCTAGAAGGGAGAGTTGAGTAGTGTATTAATCAAAGATAATAACTTTTTGGAAATAAAGACTTTTATCACCAATTTAAAATAAGATTCAACATTGTTGTCCACTGAGTAGAAAAACAAGGTTTGATTATCCAATAATAATAAATCAGGATTTTCACAAAGGTTTTTCTGGTAAACACCTAGTGAGCAAATGTGTCAAGATAAGAATAAAAGAATACTCACTTAAATAGCTTAAGAAAGAAGTAGAAACACTTGATTTATATTAGTTCACTCAAACAGAGCTACGTCTAGTTTTCCTTCACATGATTGAAAAGGGTTCCACTAATCAAAATTTTGATTACAAATAAGTATTCTAACCTGTCACTCATTATTATACAAGTTTTCTCTATGCCACTTCTAGCACACCTCTAGATTTTCCCTTAATCTAAGAACACCCAAGTATTGTTTAGTACTAAGTCACTCCCGGCTTTCATAAACAAAAATTTCAATAAATACAATGATTCAACAACACTCAGAGTGGATAAAATAGTTAAGCTCAAATACAAATAACTTTGGTTAGCAAATCATGATGGAAATAAAAGCTAATAAAAGTTATCGATTTTCAATGAAAGAAAAAAAAAACAAAATAGTACAAAAAGAAGAAAATGAAGAATGATAATTGATGGAAAAAAAACCTGCACTATCAAAAATAATTATTCAAAAAGTAGAAGCTTTACTTACCTATTGGGAAGGGATTCTAATTAAAATCACATTTTAATTTTTTACACACTACAAAAAAATGATATTTTTGTGGCAGCTAAAAAAGCTATTTCGGGAGGCTAAAAGCCGCCACAGAATTAATTTTTGACAGTCAGGATTAACTGTCGGAAATAACGATGTCAAAAAAATTGTGGTGGCTTTTAGATGAACATTAGTAAATCTGCCAAAAAAATTATGGCAGCTAAAAGCTGCCACAATTTATTTTTCTCTTTTTTTTTATTTTTTCATTTTTTCATTTTTGGCGGTTTAAAAACCGCCGCAAAGTGCGTTTTTGCTTTTTTTTTTTTTCCAAAAACAATATTTTTATTTGTGTGTAATTAAACCCCATCACAAAAATTCTTAAAGTGACAACAGATTAGACCCAAAACATCTCAACTAATATGACATTACTTGAAATAAAATCCATAGGAATTTACATATGATGGGTTGAAAGAAAGGAACACAAGCATCAGATAAGCTCCCCTTTTTTAAACCTTTCATAGCTTTGACTTCCCCCACAATGAAATGAATAAATGTGTACTCAACTAAAATTATGTTCAACACATCAAGAAATGCAATAGAAGTTCTAATATTAACTTAAAAAACATCAAAAGGCCACAATTCTCTCTGGCATCAAAAGTAAAATATAGCAACTTCAGTCATATACCATAGGAAGTTTAAAGTCTTCTACCCCTTCTACCACTCTTTCTACGTGTGCTATCCGAAGGAATGGGAGTAACATCCTCTGGAGAATCAAGAAACATTAATCAATCAATTAACATTTAACAATAAAAGCCAAACAAAAGAAATCAATAAAAAAATGGGAAATACAATAATATTAAAGAAAAAACTCAGAGTAAACAAGCATTTAAGGGACAAATCAAGTGAACTAAGGTTTTCTTAAAAAGGAAAATTACCTATACGACCAATTTTCATTCCTTAACGAGCAAGGGCTCGAAGAGCTGATTGAGCACTAGGACCAGGTGTTTTGGTCTTGTTTCCACCAGTAGCATGGGGCTTGATATGAAGAGCAATTATGCCCAGTTTCTGCTCCAAAATAATTTGAAATGATACATCAAGCTTGAACACTTCACAGAAAATATCATCCTACTGCTACAACGATTTCACAGAGCAAAAACACTAAAACAGATTGAACAGTGATACTGGCTAAAAAACAGGATGATCAAATTGGAATTATATCAAATTCATGAAGAAAACAGAAAGATAATTATGAAAGTTAACAAGGTTAACAGAAAGAAACTATGTTAAAGAGAAGGCCACTGACCTTGCATCTCGCAGCAACATCCTGAGCTGCAAGCATAGCAACATAAGAAGATGATTCATCTCTATCAACTTTAACTTTCATACTGAAAATACAATGAATATACTGCAAATAAACCAAGAGGGAGGGGGGTTGAATTGGTTCAAAATTGATATTTAAAACTTTCTAAAACAAATTGCGGAATTTAAAAAACTTGGATCGTATCACTTGTTCACCTTTTGAAAATCCAAAAATCTTTCTTCAATCAAGATCAACCTTTGATATGAATGCAATGATAGAAATTGTTTCTTTGATAATAATATTTTGATTTCACAAAGACAAACAATGAAACATGCAGAATTTTAAACAAGAGACAATTCAATTTATACTGGTTCACCTCTCAACCTTGAAGGCTACATCCAGTTACTTCCAACCCACACTAGGTTAGAGTTATCACTATATCAAACAATCTTTACAAGCAATTTTACAAAGACCACCTTTATCAACACTAGATAAAGAAGCAGAAATCTAAACCCTATAGACTTCAAATGGTCAAGACCCAGAGAACCCTTCTCTGTTCTTCCCTCTAGAGAACCCTTCTCTAGACAATAGCTCTAAAGAATCAAAGATATACAACAATAGAATTCTTAATACACAGAAAAAAAAACTCTAAAAAGGATTCAAGAGATACAACCTGTGATCTTTCAAATGAATGAATGAATGAGTAATGTTACCAATCAGCAGGTTGAATGAAATTTAAAGCTCAGAAAAAACTCTTGAGAAACCTTCTTTTCTTTAACACATCTTTCCAAAAACTCAGAAATCTTGATCTCACAAGATGTGGTTTAAACTTAGAACAAATCAGTATTTTGGACACTTTTGAAAGCTTAATATCTTTTGGGTAAGTCACACTTCTTAAGAATAATTCATTCAATGTCTATTTATAGAGAACAGACCCAAACAGCTTTATAAAAAACTGATTTAACTGACAATAATTGATTAAAACGATAGTGTAATTGATTATTTACTCATATGTAATCGATTAAATTATAACATAATCGATTAAACTGTTCTTGAGCTTTCTGGAAATTTATCATGAACAAAATAATCGATTAAACCGTACCGTAATCGATTAAAGCAGTAAAGCTCAAAAACAAAAATGGCCTGTGTAATCGATTACTGAATATGGTAATTGATTAAACCAGAAATGCATCATGGCAATGAACTAAGATAATTGATTACATACTAAGATAATCGATTATTCCAGTGATGCATGACTTTCATAAAAACACTATGTAATCGATTACTAAACATGGTAATCGATTAAACTGTTCTTCAAGGCTTTTTCAAAAATATTATGAATGTCTTTAATCGATTAAAATGCTTGTGTAATCGATTAAAACAATAAGTATTCATTTTTCAAAGACTTAGCCATTTGGATTGCTTTTAGATTTTAGCCAAAACCCATGTATGCATGATAATGAGAATGCAAATGCAAATGAAAGATCACAAGGCAATGCACTTGAACCACTTAGACAAATTACAAATGCCTTCAAATGATTGGGCATGTAAAAAGCTAAAACATCAAGCCTTCATCTTTGCTTCAATCTTCTTGCAGCTTCCTTTAAAATCAACACATACCACCGGAAGTTAGAAATCAAAGATTATTAGTGAAGAAAGAAAGAAAAGACTCAAACAAAATCCATTTATTGGTGAAGAAGGTTAGCTTGTCGGTATACAAACAGATCCCCAGTATATCCACTAAAAAGAAAAGATTCAACAACATTCATTTATTAGCGAACAAAGTTATCTTTGTGATATACAAATGTATCCTAGGTTCCATGAATAGAAAAACTAAAAAAAAAAAGATTATGTAAAACAAAAAACAAAATTTTATAGAAGGGCAGGCCCAATCACTAAGTGCCAACAAAGAATCTCAAGAAGAGGGTATATATTAACATGAAAAGCTAAAGGGGATGAAAAATTAAAAAACAACATATATTCACTCTAACACCATAAACATGTATGGACTTTAAATAGAAAACCTGATTACCTCTTTGTCATCCTCTCGATTCACCCATGTAAATTGTACTTTATATTGTAAATGGCTATCATTAGAGGAGCAGATGAAACTGTGTTGGAATTTGCAGTCTGTGAATCCAAAATAAGCTTTACACAAACAAAAGGAAATGATAAAAAAATGATAACAGTATATAAGTTCTGGCAACATACAAAATGCCCCACAGAAACATAGAACACTACCTGCTAAGGATGCAATCCACTCTTTACCTATAGTAGACACTTAGAGAGACATTCTTTCTACTGCCAGTTCTAGTGCTAAAATCCACATAGAACAATATCTGAACCATATTCTTATCACACAGCTCCATCAGTAGTCATAGGGGCTAACTGTAATATCCTCAAAATTATATCTTGAATTCATATTTATAATTGAATTGTGGAAGTGTGATGATACTTGGATACAAAAATATTTGAAAGAGAAATGATCATATTACCTTCCCTTAAAGCAGGAATTACAAAAATGCCCTTGAGGTAAAAATTACGAAAATGCCCCTAGATATTTTAGTTAGATATTTTAAGGTGGAAATTACATAAATACCCTTGGATATTTTGGAAATTACAAAAAATGCCCTTGAGTCAAAATGACACAAATACCCTCAGATATTTTGTGGAGATATTTTATAGTGGAAAAAATAATAAATAGAATCTGGAGAATTTTCTTTTAATTGTAGGAGGTATAGACTTATTCAAAGAGATGATTTAGTAATTTTGATGGTCAAAAGTGGAACGGACTAATCAGAATTAAGATATAAGCAGTCTTGAATGTAAGGTCTGTGTAGCAATCTGTATAGATTACTTGTGAGCTATTTATACTGTAACTGAAGTCAGTTTCTGAAAAACTCTAGAATTCTATTATTCAATATTATCTTTAGGTAGAAGAGTTCAAATCAAACTTGACTTCCTACTAGAAAATGCCATGTATGAAGCCATATTGGGATTAGATTTCTCTTCATCATCAAAAATGACATGTGTACATAAAATAGTATAAAAGGAAGTAAAATTTGTCTTCCTTTCCTTTTGGCTTTGGTTAATCTCGTGAATTAGGTAGAAAATGAGAGAAGTTTCATGAACATGCCAAGAAAAAGGACACTTGGAAGAAAGGTGTCATGCCTTGAATGATATAGATACAAGAAAATGTAACACCCCAAAATTTTGGAATCACAGTCAATTACTAGGGTAAAATGTTAATTAGAGGCAATACGGAAGGATCTAGGGAAAATGACGATTATACCCCTAGTGTGAGTGGTGAAGTTACCAAAATACCCTTATGTCAAAAATGACTAAGATGACTTCAGAAATTTGTGGGAACCTGAGTATAGGATAAAATACTTTTTGATAACAAATTATCAGTAAGGTTGAGAGCAGAAAACCCTAAAATAGAATTTCTAAGAATTTTGGAAGATAGGTTGAAAAGAGCTTAATCTAGACTACCTCAGACATCAGAAAAAATTATAAGCGAAGGATGAACATAATCTATGGAATTTTCTCTTAAATATGGAAAGAATCAGTGATCCAAATAAGTTAGTTTAATAATTTTAAGAATCCAAGCAAGATGGACCAATAAGAAGCAAGATAAAATTACTTGGTAACAAAAAGCATAAAATCCACTAAACCTAGGCTATTCTATGTGTAAAATAAAAATACTTGTGAAGATTACTCTTTAAGCTTGCAATCCTACGTATAACATGAAGAAGAACGTGGAAATTAGACACTTGGAAGATAAGGATTCAATAGCCAATAAAAATCAAGCAAATGGAAAATAAGGTAATTATGGTTTTAAGAAATATTTTGCACTACCAAGGAGTAGAAACCAAAATTGGGAAGGCTAGACCAAGGGAGGCTACGTGAGATTAGAAAATAATACAAGAAGTTTCAAGATGAGGCCACTTGTAAGGAGGAAAAGATTAGCCAATCAAATGAAACCTAGTGGAAAGTTAGCAATGATAGCATTAGGAAGATTTTTTTTGAAGAAAACTTCCTCCTTGACTCTTATGGGCACGGAGAAAGCTCCAGATATTATTTCAAAAATCCCAACGGTCAAAAGTTAGATATATGAGATAAAAGTATACCTTTAAAATTTTAAGAAGATCCAACGGTTAACAAATTCAGAATGAATATTTCTATAACACAGGTTTTGGGCAGAAAATTTTAAGACTAAACCTAAGCCACCTCACGGTTTTTAACCAAAATACAGCAAACTTAAGCAATTCCACGTGCAAAACAAGACAGCCAAGGAAGAGTGTAGAATTTTCTTGAATCAAGACACTTGGATGGTGCAAAATAGCTAGCCAATAAGGAGGAATCACATGGAAAGTAGCCATAATGACCTTAAAGATTTTTAGGAAAAATCAAGCATTAAGCCACCCTATAAAAAGGGTATGTGATCAGAAATTTGGAAGCTCTAAGAGAGCTTAAAACCGTGCACCATCCATCACAAAGCTGGTCCATTTCATTTCATCTAACACTACCATTTTCCTATAACAAAATTCAAGGCTTATATACTAGAAAATCCACGTGAAGCACTAAGGGAATTAGGAGCAAGGGTTCTTCAAATTCAAATAAAGAAAAGCTGTCCAAAAAAGCTTAGGAAACCAAGGTATGGGGAGTTTATGTTGAGCTTAGTTTGAATAATAATCCTTAATTGATTTTATTTTGCTTTGTAGACTAGGTATTTGATAAATTGTCTTAAAGAGCTTAAATGATTAATTGTTTAAGTAACTTGGTTTTAAATTAAGGAATAAGTATTGAATCAATAACTTAAATCTAGTTTAATGAAGGAAAGCTAAAAGTAATCAGAAAGTAAGAGGTAGTATAGTTGTCTTTAAGAAAACAATCGTTTAAAGCTATAGTTGTTAAATAAAATATGTTGACATATATTGATGTTAGCCGAAATTATGATTATGATTCCTTAAGTATCTATGTTTAATTTGATGTTAGAAATTGATTGGAAATGTGTCTAGGATGTGGAAAATGATGTTAAATAGCTTTCTTTTACAAGTATTCTATATTGCACACCATGTGTTCGATAGTTTGTCACAAAAAGAAAAAGATGTTTAAGTGTTGTGGATTTGAATCTTTATTGTTGGATATGTAGTATACTTGCATGATTGAATATTTTAAAGGAATAACTACATGATTTTACATGTGTTGTTTAGTGTTTCCATAAAGCACACCAAGTGTCTGATGAAAGGATTCAAAGAAATAAAATAAGTTATGTGATCTTTCATGTATAACTTTAACATATTGCTTGGTGGTTGATGATTTGGATGTTGAGAAACAAAGTAAGAATGGTGTTATGTTGATGATGGAATAATTGAAATCCTCGTGTTGTATGGTGATTATTTATGGATGCCAAGAATTGTGGTGAACTATGGCTGATGATGAGATTGTGATGTAAAGTTTTATGTGATGATAGAAATAAGTTTTATGTGTTCTAAAAATATATGCTATGAGTTGTAATAATGTTTAAAGAATGGATAAAATGAATTAATCATGCATTTCATATACATATGCCTAGCGGGGGTTAATCCGTGGTTTTATGCCTGGCGGGGGCTAATCTGTGGAGATGTTGTCAGATAGCTAAACTGAGTCCACGCGTTCAAAGGAGTTATGAACTTGGGGGTAGTTGAGACAGGGAGGACCACACCACCATGATGATCACATAGGTGGAGGTGACTATCCTACGTGCCCCTGGGCTACCCCGACTGGTTGGATAAGTTTATTTGTGCCACCAGAGAGGGTGAGGCTATCTTGACTGTGGCCACTGATGATAATTTAATAACCTGAGATCTCAGTCATGCATCATATAAAAAGACGAGCATGCATCTTATACATCGCACAATGGGTATATGTATGATGATCTGTACACTGTATGAGCTGTGTGGATTTTATTTATCTGTGTTTATATTATTCAAACTATGTTTGGCATAAACTTACCCTATACTTTGTGTCTGTGGTTGACACCTGTGATGATCCCAATTTATTTGGGTGAGCAGATGAACAGTGAAGCAGTGAAGGATTTTAAAGAAAAGATGATGAAGATACGTTGATGACTTGTACCAAATTTAAATTCCTTGTATTTTATGTTGGCTTGTATTTGGACTGTATAATGAACTATTCTATGGTCTGTATAGCTGAACTGTACTTTATTCTTTTAATTAAACCGTAGAGAGAAAGAATTCGTTTAGATATAAACGACTAGTAACATTACAAGCAAAGCGAAATAAATTTTCGTGAAAAATATATACTAATCTAATTTTAATACAAAGTGGTCACAAGATTTTTACTAAAATCAATCAAGCACGAGAGAGTAAAAGGAGGCGTTACAGAAAACATGAAATGAAGCAAAGATTTTTCTCCCTTCCTCTAGTATTCATGTGAAACATGGAGAAGATAGGAGAAACTTCATGAATGGGACAAGTGGTGGGACACTTGTAAAGGCCATGCCAAGTAAGTGGGACACTTGTAAAGGCAAGCTTTACGATGAAGACAAGTGTTAGGACACTTGTAAGGTACATGATGAACTTAGAAGATTTTTCTTATAAAGTAAAGGAATCATAATGAACTTAGTTAGAATCTAAAGGAATGAGAAGTACTTAAGTTAGGATGGAACTAAATGAAGGTAATTAAGTTAGGAAGGGCAAAAATGTCCTTGAATATTATATCATTTTCTAAACACTATATAAAGGGAGGGGGGGACCTTAAGTGCAAGCCATTTTTCAAGACTTTCCCCTACATACTTCACGTGAAGCTCTCTCCCTCACATCACCTTCATTTCACTTTCATCTTTCCCTTTAAAGCTTAAATCAAGTAAGAAAGAAACCCCACCACCTTGAAGAAATCACGTGTAAGGCAAGCAACCTTAGGAAGAGTTTGATAAGTTTAGTAGAAGGATACCAAGGCTTCATTTCTTAGAGGATTTCCCAAAGAAGGAAGCCATTATTCCATTCCATTTTCGAGACTCAAACTCACTTGAGGTAGGCTAGGCTTCAATCTCTAGTTAAACATTTGTTTGCATTAACCTATATGCTTAAATAGGCAGATTTATGGTTATTATTTAGGCTAGAATTGCATGTCATTTGAAGGTTATTTTATGATGTGAAAATGTTGATTTAAACATAGGATAGGTGATGATTTATAGGCTGAAATATTAGTGATCTTTGGAAGTGATTTTGATGATATTTGGACTGTTTGTTCATATTTTTATTATGGGGCTGTTTGGTAATAATTTTTAGAAGTAGAGGTTGAATGGTGTGTAGTTAAATGGTTCAAATACTAGAGTGATTCAATTTTGAGGATGAAGTAGTAAGGTGGTAGGTGAAAGGAGATTAAGATGCATGCTAGGTTATGATCTTTTCTTGTGAAGGTTTAAAGGAATTAGAAATTATTTGGAAGATATATTGTGGTTTATTAGTTAGAATACTAACATGATTTATCTGTAGCTTGAGGATAATCAATTGTCATGCCTAAGTTGGTATGATTTTGCTTGAATAAGGTATGGTAGCCTAACCATACTTTTGGTACGTATGATGTTATGATAAAAATATATTTCCATAAGGTGATATGTATTTTGTTATGGATTTTATTATGGATGGATGTGATGTGATTATAGGTTGATTCATGTTTCCAAGTCCATTACGAGATTTTGTGAAACTTAATCTGATACTACATACAGTACGATATGTAGTACCCAGGTGCATATATATGGCAAAATTCATGCATGTTTGCGTAAGACGATCGCAACGTCTACATCTAGTACGAGGTGTAGCTACATACAGTACGATATGTAGAGGCCATTTGCACCCTGGGATAGTTCATTTCATGCATTCATATAGTTTGCATATTTATTTTATGGATTTGCTTGAATATATTAATGATTTACTAACGTACTAACATGTTCAGTGGTTTAGCCTTGCCTACTAAGAAATTTTTATTTCTCACTAGATTTGTTTCATTTTTTTTAGGATGGCAACAGTGGTCAATTTCCTTGATGACCTGAGTCGGTGATGGTGTGAAAATGAAGAAAAATGAAGTAGACTTTTGTTTGGAAAAGCTTGTACTTGTTCAATAATGACTTTTGTAACAAGGATTGTGGTTATATATATAATATACTAGTTTCAACTCTTTTGTAAGTTATACGTTTTTAGAATTAATAATAACATACACTTCTTAAAAATTTAATCTTAATAATAATAATAATATTAATAATATCCAGCATAATTTTTAGGTCGTTACACTAACATAGAAAAGTCACACCAACTAGTGTTATTTTTCCATTCAATGTTTCTCTAATTTGTATAGGAACTATGCTGGGCGCAACAAGCTTTGCATTAGAAGCCACATCTCCTCTGGAATAATTGGGATCAAGCAAATCAAATACCTCTTCCTTGAATATCTGTCATCATTTAATAGCAGTTCAAACTTCCATGTTTCAAAGCTTAATTTCAATTAAAGAGAGAATTCATTAAACATTATTCTTTACCTCGATAAAAGATACCTTAATAAAAAATTCTGAGGATTCCTTCATAGTCTGAACCATTTTGAATATTGTATCCATCACCTTGGGTATAATTCCATCGACATTGTCCTCATTGGTATAATTGGTGCCCATGGTGTATGTCTTCCCAGATCTCTGAGAACAAAAACCCAATTAATGCATACTAAGTATAATAAAACAAAGTTTCTAAAATATATTTTTTCTAGTCATCAAAGTCTAAACTAAACCTTCTGTGAAAACTATGCTTGTCCATAAGCAAGCACATTGCATTATAGCCATGGAAAAGTGCATCTATGAGTGGAGCTACAAAACCATCATATATTGCAGACGACATAGATCCTGAGCTACCCTAAACATAATCATAAGTGAAAGCATGCCACCCAATTTGTACCTAAACAACATCTAACAACAACACTTGTGCATCAATGTCACATTTTCATAAAAAATTCAACATGCACAAAACCAAACAAAAAGCATAATCAAATCAAATGCAACACGAACAGAGCATAGATTCAAAAAGAAAACACACTTGAGGTTCACTGGGAACAACAAAGATGCAATCTGTGCACTCGAGCATAAGCTCCAGTGTGATCAGAGGTCGAATGTTGTCGACAACTTGAACACACTACGTCGAATCAGAATTTTCCATCTCCCACCAATTCGAACCAACCTCAAGGTTGGAAACCCTAAAACCCAATCAAAACGTAGAAATTAAATCAAAAGACGTCATTTAGAATTTTCCATCTCACTTTTTTATTCAATCTCTCTTAACAATGAATGATTGTGAAAAAAGCTTCGAGCGCTAAGTGTAACGACCCGCCTCGTCGCTACGACATCACTAACTCTAATCGTGTAATTTCAAATTTTAATGAAAACTCCCTTAATTTGATTATGAATATGATAATAAATTTTTTCGCAATAATACACTTATCATACAATGAACAAACACATAATTGAATACATATGTATGTATATTTTAAATTAGTATACATTCTTTACATGTATTTACACTGGAATTTACATGTCCAACAAAAGGAATCAACTAATCAACTAAGAAAGAGTTGATTAACAAAACACAACTCTTTTCAAAAAAGAATTCCAATGTCATCACGTTGGCTTGGCAGCTCCAACAAAAGAATCTCCCTCCAAAGTCACCTACTGCTCATCTGCTCCCACGAACAAAGGTTCACAATCATCACAGGTACCAACCACACGGTACAAAAATTGCAAGGGTGAGTTTATGATACATAACTAACAAGCATAAGATAACAATAATTATAAAGGAAACAACGATACCAACCACAAACATTCTCATTGATCCATCAGTTCAATATACACTCAATAAACCAATCATCCACTTCATTTCACAAATCAAAACAATTATGCTTCGAATGATGCATGCACCTGATTTCACTCTCACCATGCATTGTGGTACCATACTCATGGAAATAGTTTCTCTTAGGAAAAATGATTCAGACACCTATTAGGGTCACCCTATCGTGCACTCGCCATTCCCCCCACGGTGATCAACCAATGGTCACAAGGGAATTCCAAACCTGATGTCCCCTTAGTACCTATGTTTTTAGCCCATACAAACTCACATGTACGCTCTGTCTTCATTCTATTTCCATCCATGCAATTATGAGGTATGAAACATGGGTACCATCAA
This sequence comes from Glycine latifolia, assembly GCA_013407115.1. Classification (NCBI taxonomy): domain Eukaryota; kingdom Viridiplantae; phylum Streptophyta; class Magnoliopsida; order Fabales; family Fabaceae; genus Glycine; species Glycine latifolia. Next base: position 13,597,392 of record CM023941.1, on the reverse strand, counting down.
TGTATGACATGGCTAGGAACAAATCCTTCCTCGCAAGGGTAACTGGTCATACACCTCCCATGTACATACATAACATACAAATATAGGCTCACTGATGCACTAATCGTGGTTAGGAAACAAATCCTTTCTCGCAAGGGTAACCAACTGGTCACTGCACCCCCTGTGTACATACACATCATACAACCATGGACACCATCAATACATAACCGTGGCTAGGAACAAATCCTTCCTCGCAAGGATAACCAGTCATGCACCCCTATGGGTATCTGAAAATGATATGAATATCTCACACTTAACCAAGAGGGGGGGTGAATTGGTTAGACCTTGGTAAATTAAAAATTTCTTCAATCAAAAACAGAGTTCCTAGGATCTTTATCACTTTTCAAAACCAAGAAACTTTATTCAATCTAGTAGCTTAGCCCAAGGAATTCAATGAATCAAAACTTATATAATTGGTCAAGCAATTTAATCAAGAACCCAATGAATATAATGAGTTGAGGGATAAAGAAGCAAGACACAATTAGATTTATACTGGTTCACTTCAACACTAGAAGCTACATCCAATTTTCTTCCAACCAACACTAGGTTAGAGTTCCACTATTATAATTTTCTATTCTTACAATCAATTACAATGTCTCCCTTTATCAACCCTAGATAAAGTGAAGAAATCTAAAACCCTATTAGAGTCTAAGAGACAAGAACCTGAGAACACTACTCAGTTCTTCCACCTAGAGAACCCTACTCTAGATACATGCAAGAACCCAATTACAATAGCCAATTCACAAAGAAAAATATAAAACGAAAATTACAACCAGATTAAGGAGAGAAACAACCTGATGATCCAATGATGCAATGCAAAATGAAGTTACTAGCTCAGGTTGAATGATTACAAATCAATAAGCATAGCTTTCCTTAATCTTCAAGCTCCAAGAATGACTCAAACACACATGATCAATGCACAATGGAGCAAGAACAAATTTTATCCCTTAGAAAACACTTAAGAATGCTCACAAGACTGTTTAAGCTCAGAAAATACAAATGGGTAATGTTCCACAAAGTTAGAAAAGCAACTGAGCCATGGTTCTATTTATAACAAATTTTCGTAACTACCTTTAATCAATTAAATCGCCATTATAATCGATTAAAATACTTATGTAATCGATTAAGTCACCACTTTAATCGATTAAAGTGTTCATAAGTTTTCTGGGTTTGAGCAACGAGCAAATTAATCGATTATTTCGAGCTATAACCGATTATGCCAGAAACAATGTGTTTTCTAAAAGCTTATATAATTGATTACGAATCGCGGTAATCGATTATGCCAGTTCAGCATGATTTTCTCAAAACATTGAGTAATCGATTACGAACTCTGGTAATCGATTATTCCAGTAAAACTTGCTTTTCTCCAAGGCTATGTAATCGATTACGAGAAATGGTAATCGATTATGGCAGTGCAATCTTAAAATCATATATAGCCATGTAATCGATTACAACTTGATAATAATTGATTAAAAAGTTCAACAAGGCAGTTTATATGAAAATGAAGGTCAAATAATCGATTAATCCGATAGGTAATCGATTATATTGTTCTTGAAAGTTTTCCAGATTTGACGAAGAACAAAATAATCGATTAAGCGATTAATGTAATCGATTATTGTAGTGTAAAATGCTTTTTCTTTTAAAACCTTTGAATCAATTTAAAACCTTAGTCAAATTGCCAAAGCCTTGTGATTTTTGTTAAACCAATTAAGTTAAATATGGATTAAATGAATGCAATGCACTTGGATCACCAGAATTGCTTTTCTCTTACACATTTCATACTAAATTATCTTCAAGGCATCCATTGCATGTTGAAAGCTCAAAACCAAAGCTTGAACCAAATTTCTTTGCATTCCGTAAGTAGCTCCCCCTGAATCCAACAATCTCCCCCTTTTTGGCTTTGAACATGCCAAATCTTCAATTGATTACCAGTTGGACTTGAAGTTAATTGAGGAACCAATTTGGGAAAAACTTGAGCTTTTGCAAACCTAAAAAATTTCAAATTCTCTTGCCAAGAACAAGTGGTAAAAGCATCTGTGATTCATTCAGCATTCATTTACATGTTTTATGTGCTTAATAGGTTCATTTTAAGTACTCAGCTCCCCCTAAATTGCACAATCCATTCAACTCAAAATTTGGGCACAATTTGGAACAAAAAATAGGGATAAACAGAGTAGTATGTAGAACAAAAAGCAGGGATAAACAGAGTAGTATGCAGAGCTTGTCCAAAATCAATTATTTCTCCCCCTATTTGGCTTGTTAAAGACAAAAATGTAAAGTGCACAGCAACTAAGGAAAAGAGAAACATAATGGAAGTCTATATCATTAAGGAGGAACCATTACATAATAAACACAAAATAAAACAATACATAGTAAAAGAAACTAAAGAAGCATAGGCCTTTTTAGAAAGAAACAGAATCATCCGCTTCTAAAGTGGCCTCTATAGTATCTAGCCTAGTTTTTATCGCATCTAAGGAGACACTAGTCTTAGCTCTAAAGTCATGATGCATTTGAAGAAGCCCATCCATCTTCTGCAGCATCAATGATTCAAACTGGGTGTACATGGGCTGATTGGGGTCCCCTTCTTCATCCTCAGAAGCTTCTTCTGGAACACCAGCATCAGCAGGAGGTTGAGGCACTGGTTGTGGACCTGCCATCACCCATCCTTGTGGTGTCTTCATCATGCCAAGCTTTGTGAGATGCTTACTTTGGATGAGACTGGTACTGGAGTTGGTGTGGTCCATAACTTCATTTGTTACATCAATGTTGAAGTAATCTATGAACCTAGAGACTAGAATAGGATATGGAAAAGGATAATTGACAAGCCTATTTGACTTGAGCATGATTTCTTCAATAATTAGAACCCAATCCATAGGAATGGAGTTCTTCAGACCATACACCAATTGTAGGTCTTCATTAGTAGCTTGGGCATGATTAGTTGCCTTGGGAGTTAGCACATAGGTTATAATATAGTGCAATAATCTATCCTCAGGGGTCATTGGCCCAGTACTCAATCTATTTCTGATTTGCATATGGGGGTCATGTAACATTTCCCTATAGGTGTCTAGCTTGTTGTAACCCTCTGGGTCCTCATCAAATTTTCTTGCACCCTCACATACAAGACCAGCAACTGATTCCCAGACTTCATGGGTGATTTCCATAGTGACACCCTTCACCTTGGATTTCATGGTACCATTCATGGATCCCTTGGCACAGGTATAGAAAACCTTTACCAGTTCAGGGTAAAAGGTACCCTTCATTTCTAAAAACATCCTAAGACCTTGGGTCTCTAGATAAGCAGGGAATTGAAAACCTTCCCTTATAAACCAGGTCAGGTCTAGGTATTTGGGTGAGCAGACAGGTTTTGTGGTAGAGAACTGAAGATAGTTCATTTTGTCTGTTTTGTTTGTGAACCAACGGTCAAGTCTATTTGGAGGAGGAGGAGGATTGGACGAGGATTCACCAACTTTTCTTTTACCAGTCTGAACTCTTTTAGGGGTAGACATCTTAGGTAAGGATTTTCTAAATACACAGACGCAAAGAACACAAAAAAATAGTGAGAGATAGAAGAGGTTTTGGTGCAAAGTATTCCATGGATGCAAGGCTCTTATTTATAGACTAATTTGAGGCTTCTATTGTTCAAAATATTCAAAAATATAGCTGTTAGAAGTAGTTAAGGCACTGCAATGAGTTTTAAATTCGAATTAGATATGGTTGGGCAGTTACAATTTCCAAGAAAAACGTGCAAGGTTGCAGTAACTCCATATTTAATCGATTATATTCAATGTGTAATCGATTAATTCTTCACAAAAATCAGTTTTAAAACGTACATTAATCGATTAATTCGTAAGCTAATCGATTATTTCATATCAGTATGGTTGAGGAAGAAGCATTGTAATCGATTACCCTTATATGTAATCGATTATCACAGTGTGAAGACAAATTTCAATGAGTTTCAAAGCAATTTAATAGATTATTTTGTGAAGTAATCGATTATCCCAGTGGGAGTGATAATTTGCAAAACATTTGGAAGCTTGTGTAATCAATTATTTCGTTGGTTTAATCGATTATTCCAGTGGAATGTATTTTCTGAAAAGGAATTCTATGAAGAATAATCAATTATTTTGCTTATGTAATCGATTACATGAGCTAATATTTCATTCCCAGTGGCTTTTTAAGTGATTTTAATCGATTATCCCAACACATAATCAATTATTACAGTGATTTATGCATAATGAATAGTTCTTATGCAGCACAACTTCGAATTTTCAAATGTAACTAATTTTTTAAGCAATCATTCAAGTATTGCTCGTGGTTTGGCACAAGTCAAGCATGTTAACAAATATTTGATTCATCAAGAATGCCTAACATGTTTCTTAGAGTGTAAAATCTATCTCTATCAAGGGGTTTTGTAAAAATATCAGTCAATTGGTTGTTTGTATTAACAAAATCAATCTTGATATTACCTTTCTGCACATGGTCTCTAAGAAAGTGATGTCTTATTTCAATGTGCTTGGTCCTTGAGTGCATAACAGGATTCTTTGAGATATTGATGGCACTTGTGTTGTCACACAGTAGGGGTATCTCCTTAAGATCAACTCCAAAGTCTTGCAATTGTTGTTTTAACCATAAGCTTTGTGCACAATAACTCCCAGCTGAGATATATTCAGCTTCAGCAGTTGACAAAGCCACACAAGATTGTTTCTTGCAATGCCAAGATATGAGTGAGCTTCCTAGGAGATGACAAGTACCACTTATGCTTTTCCTATCAAGTTTACATCCTGCAAAATTAGAGTCAGAATATCCAATAATATTGATTGGAGCACCTTTGGGATACCATAATCCAACTTTTGGTGTTGCCTTAAGGTATTTGAGGATTCTTTTGACTGCTGTAAGGTGAGATTCTTTTGGATTTGCTTGATATCTTGCACATAAGCAAACACTTAGCATTACATCAGGCCTACTAGCAGTAACGTACAACAAGGAGCCAATCATTCCCCTATATTTGGATTCATCAACACTTTTGCCTTTGTCATCTATATCAAGATAAGTAGAAGTGGCCATAGGTGTTGCAGCATCTTTGCAACTTTCCATCTCAAACTTTTTAATCATCTCTTGACAGTACTTTGATTGACTAAGGAAAGTTCCACTCTTTAATTGCTTGACTTGTAGTCCCAAAAAGAATGTGAGTTCACCCATCATTGACATCTCAAATTCTCCCTGCATTGTAACTGAAAATTCTTTGCACATTGATGTATTAGTTGAACCAAAACTTATATCATCTACATAAATTTGAACTAATAGTATATCATTTCCTTTTCTTTTTATGAACAAGGTTTTATCAACTTGACCTTTTATGAAAGATTGTTCAACCAGAAATTTACTTAACCCTTCATACCAAGATCTAGGTGCTTGTTTCAAACCATACAATGCTTTTCTTAGTTTGTAAACATGGTTTGGATGTTTATAATCAATAAATCCAGGAGGTTGTTCTACATAGACTTCCTATTCAATGTATCCATTTAAGAAAGCACTTTTGACATCCATTTGAAAATGTTTGAAATTTATCAAACAAGCATATGCAAGCAATAACCTAATGGCTTCTAATCTGGCTACTGGAGCATAAGTTTCATCATAGTCAATGCCTTCCTCTTGGTTGTATCCTTTAGCAACCAATCTAGCTTTGTTCCTCACTATGATTCCACTTTCATCCAGCTTATTTCTAAAAACCAATTTAGTGCCAATAGGTTTATGAGTTGATGTTCTAGGGACTAACTCCCAAACTTTATTTCTTTTGAATTGATTCAACTCATCATGCATTGCTATTAACCAATGTTCATCTAATAATGCTTGATCAATACTATTTGGTTTAATTTGTGATACAAAAGCCATGTCACAACAGAGATTTTTTAATGAGGATCTTGTAGAAACTCTCTTTGAAACTTCACCAATGATGTTATCAAGGGAAAGATCTCTTGTTGTTCTCCAATCTTTAGGCACTTGATTAGGTGTTGATGGAATTGTTACAGCACTTGGTTCTTCTTTTTCTTTAATAGGCTGGACAATTTCTTCCATAGGACCTGCATCTAAATCACATTTCTTTTTCTCTCTTGAGGGGTTAGATTCATCACAAATTACATGAACAGATTCTTCGATGCACATAGTTCTTTTGTTGAAAACTCTATAAGCTTTACTTTGTAATGAGTATCCAAGAAATATAGCTTCATCAGCCTTTGCATCAAACTTTCCAAGTGATTCTTTCCCATTATTTAACACAAAACACTTGCAGCCAAAGGTTCTCAAGTGAGAGATGTTTGGTTTTCTGCCTTTGTACAGCTCATAAGGGGTTTTCTTCAAAATAGGCCTTATGAGAAATCTATTCAAAGTATAGCAAATTGTACTAACTACATCAGCCCAAAAATATTTTGGTAAATTTGTTTCATTGAGAAGTGTTCTTGCACCTTCTTCAAGGGATCTATTTTTCCTCTCCACAACACCATTTTGTTGAGGTGTTCTTGTAGCTGAAAAATTATGGTTAATTCCATTTTCTTCACAAAAGTTTTCAAAATGTTCATTTTGGAATTCCCCACCATGATCACTTCTTATTGAGACAATTTTGTTGCTTTTCTCATTTTGAACAGCTTTGGCTAATTTTCTAAAAGCATGGAAAGCATCACTTTTGGATTTCAAGAACAAAGTCCAAGTATATCTAGAGTAATCATCAACAATCACAAGTCCATAATAATTGCCACCCAAACTCAGTTCCAGAAGGCCCAAACAAATCAATGTGTAGCAATTCAAGTGGTCTAGAGGTGGAAACAATATTTTTGCTTTGAAAAGAGATTTTAGTTTGTTTCCCTTTTTGACAAGCATCACAAAGTTTGTCCTTTTCAAATTTGAGTTTTGGTAAACCAATCACTAAGTCCTTTTTAATAAGCTTGTTTATATGGTGCATGTTGATGTGACTAGCTCTCCTATGTCACAGCCAAGATTCATCTAACTTACTCATTAAGCATGAAGTTTTGTGAAAGAATGCATGATCAATAGAAAGTAGATAGATATTACCTTTCCTTTTGCCTATATGAACTACTTCACCATTTTGGCCATCACAAATCATACAACAATTCTCATTGAATGAAATTTTAAAACCTTTATCACATAATTGGCTTATGCTTAGAAGATTGTGCTTCAAACCATCCACATACAGAACATTGCTTATCTTGGTGTTAATGCTATCTCCAATGTTGCCTTCACCAATTATCTTACCCTTGTTGTTATCTCCATAAGTGAGAAAGCCTCCATCTTTAGGAACAAGATTTGTGAGCAAAGACTTGTCACCCGTCATATTTCTTGAGTAGCCACTATCAAGATACCACAAAGAAGTTCTTGCTCTAGACATACCTGCAGAATTCAAATTAATTCATAGGAGAAGGTACCCAATTGAGGTTGGGTCCAAAGGGGTTAGTGGCTTTCTTTTTCTTTTCAACCCAAATGCATTCACCATTTGGTACATAGAACCTTCTTGCAAAACATTTATAAGAAGTGTGTCCTCTCTCCATACAATAGTTACAAACAACAGCTTTATAAGATTTTCTGAAGAAAACATTTTGATTGACTCTTGATCTCCTTTTATTCTTCTGTTTTGGGGTCACAAATATTGTCTTTTGGGCATTTTTAGAACCCTTTTTATACCCCAATCCAGAAGTATCTCCAGCATGTTTTTTAGCACTCAACATATCATCCAAATCACATTTTCCCTTGTTGAGCTTTTGTAAGATATCAATCAAATCATTGTTCTTAGAAAGAAGCTGCATATTTTTCTCTTCTTGGTTTATTCTATACTCATCAAAAACTTTTTGCAGCATTTCATATTTTTCAACACTTGTAGAGGAAGAGGTACATACACAACCATTTAATTTGTAACTTGAAACAAGTTTTTCATTTTCTTCTTTCAAGTTGCAAATTTCAGTTTGCAATTCTAAGATTTTTGCAAGATGTTCTTTGATATTCTCTTTAAGTTTATTGTTAGATCTTGCAAGCTTTTGAGCCTCTTTGTGCATCTCTTGAAAAGCAAGAATAGCTTGATCAAGTTCAGAATTTACCTCATCTTCTTCATCCAAGAGATCATCATTATCTTCATTGACAATGGAGGTAAGGCACATGTTTGCTTCCTCAATTTCAGTGGAGGATTCAGAGGTTGTTGAATCATGGTCCTCCCAAGCTATATAGGCTTTTCTAGCTTTTTCGTCCTTCTTCATTTTGCTGTCTCCTTGTTGCTTCTTCAAGTAGATTGAGCATTCAGTCTTAATGTGGCCAGGTTTCCCACATTCAAAGCATGTAAAGTTGCTGTCAATTTTCTTCTTCTTGTTGTTGTTGTTCTTGGTGTTCCTTGAGAATCTTATACCCTTATTCTTCTTCAAGAATTTGCTGAACCTTTTTACTATCAAGTTCATGTTCTCTTCATCTTCCTCATCACTTGATTCTTCTCTTTTTTCCTTTTTAGATGTTGCAGCTTTTAGAGAAATTCCTTTGCCTTTCTTTTCTGCATCTTCAACACAAGTTAGTTGAGACAATTCTAATTCATATTCAAGTAACTTACCAAAGAGTGCAGCCATTGACATCTTGGACAAGTCCTTGGATTCCTTGATTGCTGTCACCTTTGGTTGCCAAGATCTAGTGAGACACTTCAAGATCTTGATGTTTAGTTCCTCAACATCAAAAGTTTTTCCAAGTCCCAAGAGATGATTGACAATGTGTGTGAATCTTGTTTGGAGCTGGGAAATGCTTTCATTTGTGTTCATCTTAAACATTTCATACTCATGGATCAATGAATGCTTCCTTGATCTTCTGACTTCTTCAGTTCCTTCATGAGTAATCTCTAATATCTCCCACATCTCCTTAGCACTTGTGCATCTAACTGTTCTAAAAAATTCATCAGAGGAAAGTGCAGAGGTTATCATATTTTTAGCCTTAAAATCATATTGAACAACCCTTTTCTCAACATCATTCATCTCATCCCATTATTTGAGAATCATGTCATTATCAACTGTTTTGATGGGCACCACAGGACCTTTTTCTATTGCATTCCAAGCACCTGGGTCATTTGATTGAATAAAGATCTTCATCCTATTTTTCCAAAAACTGAAATTTTCTCCCCTTCAAACAAAGGAGGTCTATTTAAAGAAGCACCTTCCTTGAAAGTTATTTGTGAGGTATTCATTTTGAAAAGAAAATAGTGATCTTGAGTAACTTTCAAGAACCAGCTCTTGATACCAATTGAAAATGATATGAATATCTCACACTTAACCAAGAGAGGGGGGGTGAATTGGTTAGACCTTGGTAAATTAAAAATTTCTTCAATCAAAAACAGAGTTCCTAGGATCTTTATCACTTTTCAAAACCAAGAAACTTTATTCAATCTAGTAGCTCAGCCCAAGGTATTCAATGAATCAAAACTTATATAATTGGTCAAGCAATTTAATCAAGAACACAATGAATATAATGAGTTGAGGGATAAAGAAGCAAGACACAATCAGATTTATACTGGTTCACTTCAACACCAGAAGCTACATCCGGTTTTCTTCCAACCAACACTAGGTTATAGTTCCACTATTATAATTTTCTGTTCTTACAATCAATTACAATGTCTCCCTTTATCAACCCTAGATAAAGTGCAGAAATCTAAAACCTTATTAGATTCTAAGAAACAAGAACCTGAGAACACTACTCAGTTCTTCCACCTAGAGAACCCTACTCTAGATACATGCAAGAACCCAATTACAATAGCCAATTCACAAAGAAAAATATAAAACGAAAATTACAACCAGATTAAGGAGAGAAACAACCTGATGATCCAATGATGCAATGCAAAATGAAGTTACCAGCTCAGGTTGAATGATTACAAATCAATAAGCACAGCTTTCCTTAATCTTGAATTAAGTTCAAGCTCCAAGAATGACTCAAACACACATGATCAATGCACAATGGAGCAAGAACGAATTTTATCCCTTAGGAAACACTTAAGAATGCTCACAAGATTGTTTAAGCTCAGAAAATACAAATGGGTAATGTTCCACAAAGTTAGAAAAGCAACTGAGCCATGGTTCTATTTATAACAAATTTTCGTAACTACCTTTAATCAATTAAATCGCCATTATAATCGATTAAAATACTTATGTAATCGATTAAGTCACCACTTTAATCGATTAAAGTGTTCATAAGTTTTCTGGGTTTGAGCAGCGAGCAAATTAATCGATTATTTCAAGCTGTAATCGATTATGCCAGAAACAATGTGTTTTCTAAAAGCTTATATAATAGATTACGAATCGCGGTAATCGATTATGCCAGTTCAACATGATTTTCTCAAAACATTGAGTAATCAATTACGAACGCTAGTAATCGACTATTTCAGTAAAACTTGCTTTTCTCAAAGGCTATGTAATCGATTACGAGAAATGGTAATCGATTATGACAGTGCAATCTTAAAATCATATATAGCCATGTAATCGATTACGACTTGATAATAATCGATTAAAAAGTTCAACAAGGCAGTTTATATGAAAACAAAGGTCAAATAATCGATTAATCCGATAGGTAATCGATTATATTGTTCTTGAAAGTTTTCCAGATTTGACGAAGAACAAAATAATCGATTAAGCGATTAATGTAATCGATTATTGCAGTGTAAAATGCTTTTTCTTTTAAAACCTTTAAATCAATTTAAAACCTTAGTCAAATTGCCAAAGCCTTGTGATTTTTGTTAAACCAATTAAGTTAAATATGGATTAAATGAATGCAATGCACTTGGATCACCAGAATTGCTTTTCTCTTACACATTTCATACTAAATTATCTTCAAGGCATCCATTGCATGTTGAAAGCTCAAAACCAAAGCTTGAACCAAATTTCTTTGCATTCCTTAAGTAGCTCCCCCCGAATCCAACAGTATCCGTGTATATCCACATCATACAATGACATTGCACATCAATATTATCTCTCATAAATGTCATTATCAACATCAACATCATGCCATCTCAACATCATCATCATAAAACATCAATATCATCTCATTTCAATATTATCAACCACATCAACAGTGTCTCATTCAACATCATCAACCATATCAACATTATCTCATTTCAACATCATCAATCACATCAACATTATCTCATTTAAACATCGTCAACATCAATGGCATCTCAATCTCAATATCATCAACGACAACATACGCAATCGCATTTCACATCTATACATAATACATATGTCTGAGATTCACATTCTCCAGGTCTTCAGACAATCCAAATTTCATACATTCACAATTCATCATACCACAAGACTAATATTTTTAGGAAAATTATAAATTAAAGAGGAGGACTATAATATATAAAACACACCCTTACATTTAAAAATTTAATAAAAAATTAAATAGAAGAACGTATTATAAAATTTTGGGCAGAGTCTCCTCTGTAATTATGACTTTTCCCACAAATCCAATCATTACAACAACAACATCATTCACAGTTTTATCCATCAATAATAAATGCATCGCATCTCATTAGTTAAAAACACAGTTTTTCTTAAAAACGAGCACATAACATGAACAAACATACATCACATCACATTAGTTTAAAACATAGTTTTTCTTGAAAACCAGCACGCAACAGGGACAAACATATATCTCCATAATTGGGTTCCCTAACCCCCAACTATAGTATCAAAAACTATAACCAAACAATAAACTCCCCTTACCTATCTATCTCCCTCTGTTAGCTCCTGGTAGCGTCGTTTCGAGATTTCTCAAGTTCATGTGCTTTGGTCCAAACGCAGAGCTCTATATACCAAATCGAAGATAATTTAGTATAGATTTCAAAGACAAGGTTAACATCAACATTTAGGGTCAAATACCTACTCAAATTTAAAAATGGGCTAAAATGGTATTTTGAAAGTCCACATCAAAAAGGACATCATTTGAAATTTCGATCATACCAATGTGATCAGGGCTCAACGAAGGTCACAAAAATGACATCAATATTATAAGAAGGAAACTTTTACAACATCTCATTTTCAAAGAGTTTTCAAAGGAAGTATAAAAACACTCAATAACGGTACCCAAATCACAAGAGATATCAAGAGAGGCTTCACACTAGCTAAGAGAAGACGAGGAAACCATGGTTACCTCGAAGAAACCAAGAAAGGAGGATTGGAGGCTCCTTTCTCTACCAAATCCTTGAGTTGAGTTTTGAAGATTCAGCTCCAATTAAAGTGTTCCTCTTCATGCGATGGTCTAACGGCAAGCGACAGTGGCTCGTGGTGGTGACCGGTGGTTGTGGATGGTGGAGGAGGATGGTGGGGGACTTGGGTGATGTTTAGGGAAGAAGGAGGCTCAATTTTCGTGATTTTCACGCTATTGTGCAAACTTATAACTGACTTGACTCGCCCAAGCAAATTTTGGCTCGCCTGGGCGAGGTGACCTAATTTTGAAATTTCACTGTTGTTGTGAAAAATTAATATCTCATGCTTCAGATGTAACACCCCGTATGCATTCGATTTGTTAACATTCAATTATGGTTGTTAAGCGCAGCAATTCATAATTCAAGCTAATTATTACGAAAGCAATTAATAAAACGAAGTCATCATGCGTCATCAACAGTCCTGTATATACATTATGTATGGTGAACTCCAAAAAAAAAAAAAAAAAAAATATATATATATATATATATATATATATATTACAGTGTACATCAACTGTGCATCTTCCCCTCAAGGGTACAAAATATAGGCATAACAAAACAATGAGCCAGCATGCTCTCAAAATAATATGCCTAAGGTTCACACAGAACCATATTCCTACTCGGGCTTCCTGCCCTGGAATCCACCATTCGCTTGCTAAGCATCACTTGCGACATATAATCCTTAAACGGGGTGAGATACAATCTTAGTAAACTCAGGGTCTTGGAGGGCTCTCCTCCCCCTGGTTCACTTTCACAATACATAGCATCAAAACAGGCATCACATAATCTAGCCATCCCAGTTGTCATAAAACACATCACATGTATATCACAACACAGATACAACATGTATGTATATATATATATATATATATATCGCATTGCCTGAGAAAGATCATCTACTTAAGGGCACATTCTCCCAGGACTTACTCATACGTATATATATATAAGATTGCCTGAGAAAGAACATCCACTTAAGGGCACATTCTCTCAAGACTTTACATATCATCGCCTAAGAAAGATCATCCACTTAAGGGCACATTCACCCAGGACTCCACGTATCATTGCCTGAGGAAGATCATCCACTTAAGGGTACATTCACCCAGGACTCCACGTATCATTGCCTGAGGAAGATCATCCACT
>CM023941.1:13571185-13583974 GCA_013407115.1 Glycine latifolia | reverse complement strand
GAAGGACACATTCCCTCAGGACTTGCTTTGACATATATGGCACTTTCGAGAGAAGATCATCCACTGAAGGGCACATTCCTCTCAGGTTTTATTTTATATACATATATTGACCACTTAGAGTTGTTTCACATGACTTTGGCTCTAAGGGAAGTTCATATTTAGCCCATTCTACTGGCCAGAGAATCTCATCAATCATACAACACATCATCACAGTGTACATCATATACATGTTCTCAATTAAAAAGCAGTAACACAATTTCAATACCACATGCATCATGACATATAATAACCATCTCTCCCTCGGAGTATGGTGGAACACAGTCAAAGGAAAAACTCCAGAGAATAAGAGCTTACTTGCTCTAAGCGTTACACTAGCCTTCACGGCTTCGTGGTCACAGCCACCAATATCCTCTGTATCACGCCCTATTACAAAGCCCAAGAGCTTCTTTGGCAAGCCCATGGTCCGCTCCTATCTGGGGTCCTACCTCGGTACTCTATAAAATCCAAGGTTCCACCCTTATCCAGGTTCTTACCTCGGCACTTTATAAAATCTAAGGTTCTGCCCTTATCCGAGTTCCTACCTCGGCACTTTATAAAATCCAAGGTTCCACCCTTGTCCGGGGTCCTACCTTGTTACTTTATAAAATCCAAGGTTCCGCCCTTATCCGGGTTCCTACCTCGGCATTTTATAAAATCCAAGGTTTCGCCCTTATCCGGGTTCGATCCTCGGCACTTTATAATAAAATCCAAGGTTCCACCCTTATCTGGGGTCTTACCTCGGTACTTTATAAAATCCAAGGTTCTTTATAAAATCCAAGGTTCCACCCTTGTCCGGAGTCTTACCTCGGCACTTTATAAAATCCAAGGTTCCGCCCTTATCTGGGTTCCTAAAATCCAAGGTTCCGTCCTTATCCGGGTTCCTATCTTGGCACTTTATAAAATCCAAGGTTCCACCCTTATCCGGGGTCTTACCACGGCACTTTATAAAATCCAAGGTTCCTACCTTCACGTCAGCACTGCCCCATAAAGGTGCTATATGCTCTCCAAAGTGACAACCCGGTCACACGAATCCGGTTTCCTCATTAACACTTAATTTAAGAGACGCGAACCCGGATCTGTTACAGGGTGGTTATAAACACTACTACCTCCTAATCATAATATTATTATATTAAAGTGCCAATCTGGACACCCAATTCCTTACGCTTCAGATGTTATTTTGTAAATCCCAACGGTCAAACTTTGAATGTATGAGATAGAAACTCACCTTTAACATTTGAAGGCGATCTAACGGTTAACCAATCCAGAATTGTGATTTTACCAAAATAGATTTTGGGTCAAACTCAGAATCACTCAATTTCAACGCAGCTCAAACAAACTCCACATAACTTAACATCCACACTAAGCAATTGCACGAGGATAATTTACACAACAATTCAAATAATTTAAACTAATCAAATAACACAAGAAATGCATCAAACATCTATTTTTAGTTATCAAAATTTCAGGGCGTTACACTAAGTTGATGAAGTTGTGAAATGGAATTTGAAGTGTGAACTTTCTTACATGTTGCAAGAAAGAGGAACAAAGAGAACGAGTGAGGGAAAAAAGAGAAAGAAAAGAGTGTGAAAGATAAGTAAGAAGAGAAAGAGAAGAGTGTAAGAAGAAATTCTGATGATCTTCAATCAAAACCCTAAGAGATTTGTCAAACTCAGGGTGAAATCCTCAAACCTTAAGAAATGGAACAAATCACTCACTAAAAAATTGAAACAAATGCTTATGATTAACAGTGCTCTTCCCAATCTTGATCCTCCCAATGCTTTGCAACCTGAGGGTGACCACCATTGAAGGATTGGAAGCAAGCTTCACACGTTCCACAACAAGTTAAGAAAAAGAGACAGAAGTGAGAGTATGAGATGTTTGCGTGAGAGAGAGACAGAGAAAGAGGGGGAATACGGGAAAAAGGAAAAGTTTTAAAAAAGAAATATTAAAACATTATTGTGGCTGTTAAATATGAGTTAGTGATTATATATTTATAAAAACGCCACTAATCACCAACTTAATTGTAGTGACATGCTTCTTTGTCTTTGAGAAAGATAACGTAATATGAAGGTTGATGGCAAAAAAACCTATAGTGTTACGATTTATATATTGTCAAAATCAAAATTAAATTCATTCAGTTACATAATTTAAATTGCACCTTTATGATACTAATAACTATATATTTATAAAATAATAATATATTCCATATATAAAAATCAAGTATCCCTGTATCAGTCCATGTTCCCGTGATAATTTGATATCTCAAAAATTCAATTATAATTCAAACTTTTTCACTGTGATGACTTGAATAATAATTTACTGTAATTTATATTGAAACAATGTTCACAAACATAATTTAATGTAAAAAAGGTATAGATAATGATAATAAAATTGACATTAGAATTTATTTACGACAAAAATTTAATGGCTTTTATATATTTATTTATATGGGAAAATTCAAATTGGAACGTATTTATGGCAAAAAAAATTACGAAATACATGGGATTGATTAAGAATACTGAAAATATTTTGAAATCACGTATAAAACTGAAATTTAAATATGACTACTTCTATGATTGATTGTGAAATCCTTACTAAATTTTAATGTGCAAATAGGTCATAGAATTGATTAAACCACGTTTAAACAAAACTTATTATGAAATCAATCATTTTAAATTATTTCGACAGTTGATTGAATGTCATGTAAATTAATTTCGAAAGAATAATTTTTTTACATAATTTTCAAAGAATCAATTGATATACTTATAAATTTATTGCAATCAAACTAATTAATTGACAGAATTAAAATAAATTGAAATAGTACAATTGGACGCAAATTAAGTATGAATTTTTGTTGCAAATATATTATTTAATGGGACATAAATATTTTAATTTGGTTCGTAACTAAATCAATCTACTTTGAAGTACCAAATGATAACAAGTGTTATTTAATACTTGAGAAACAACCATGCTTTATGACGTGTTATCAGAACTAATTTTAAAATTCTCAAATTTAATATTATGATAAATTTAATGGTTAAAAGTTTGGTTGCAAAGGTAATAGACCATTGATTACACATGTAGATGCTTGATATTGATAGTGAGGATTATATTGAACGGTAGTTGTATCTTTCTCTCTTCATATTGAAGCGTGCAGTGTATGTCATATATCTTTCTTTCTTCTTCTTTTTTTACCGTATTTCTTAAATTTCTTAATCCAATGTAATTGATGGAAACTTTCCATTATGTTTTTTTTTCTTCAATATTTCTTAATCGAATTGGATTCGTGCCAACCATATTTGTTATTATGAATTCCTGATACTCATCTAAACCTAATCTTGGAAAGGTTAAGGGATTCTTCAGTTACTTTAAAACAAAAAACATATGTTAGACAGAACAAAATAGCATTTTACCATTTCTTTATCATATACAAAATTGTAAACATGAAAATGGTCCAATTTTTTATTTAAAAGTTACCTCTTATGGTTGATTGTTCTTGTATAGTAGTTGTAGCTCAATTTCATTTTTTCAAATTAAATTTTTTTTTATTAATTTTGTGATATATGATTTTTTTTTTGGACTTTAGCGTAGTATGGAAGCATTCATCAGCTGAAAAAGGATTTCATTGAGGGTACCTGAGAAGAAAGTGAGGTCAAGGGCTTCCTCTCTTATTATTGAAATTAATTGGTTCTTATAATATTTCTCTAATATTTTATTTCAACTATGATGTTTTTTATTGTCTATATTATCTTGGATTCTATTATGTTACAAAGCTTTCATTTTGTTTCCTATCTTATCAGTTATTTTCTAAATTGATATATTGATACATGTAACCCACGTCTAAATTAATAATGCATCATATATGAAAATAAATGATCATTTGGGTGTTGCAGTGAAAGCATATTATGAAAAAAATAGTTTGAGGCAGCAGCCAAAACAGGAGGTTGTGTGTAACATCCTAAAATATCCTAAAATAAAAACTTTTCATGAAGGATCCTCAACTCTTTTCTTTTTAATGAACATTATCAACTTCAAAACAAGATGGTCTATTTTTGAAATTGTATGCAACATATGTATTTATAAAATGTTTCCTTTAATGTCATGAATAGATTTATATAATAAATAGTTAAACTTTAAGCATAAAGCCTTACATGTTTGAAATAACATCATGTGTGTGTGACGAGTGAAGCCCGTGAGTCCCCCGTGCAAAATGGATCTATGTCCTTAGTCGGGTTATCCCCACTCTCCATTTCCCCTAGGTTGCTTTGAACCGTTCAAACCATTCCCCAACATACCCACATTGGGTCATCTATCCTTTCTCATCGTTCCCTCACACTTTCTCATAGTGTAGAGATCCTCTGTCCTTGGATCGTCGGTTACGTTGTACATGCAGACGAGTGTTTGGAGTACTCTGCCTTTACCGAGTCGAGACATCGTATTCCTTAGGAACTTCCATCTCTCCAACCCTGCCTCACATTCGTTTCCTCATTCCTTTCCTTTCATTTGTCCTTGTTGTATATGTTGCCCTCATTGAGATGCCAACTTCACAAGTTGTAACCACACATACATCAAGAGGAAGGAGCATTCACTCTTTCACTCTCTTATGGTACCATTAGTACGGTCCCTCAAGTGTATAAGTCCACTTCTCACACAAGAAAACTAACCAACATCATTACCATAAATGCAATTCTTGTTTGTGTTTCTGAAATTTTTGTTCATTGTTTGCAAATCGTTTATAAAATTTCCCTGTTGTTTATAAGTGGACTGAGTTCGGAACCAAAGTGAATTGTATCTCTAAGTCAACCTAGGTTATTCCCATACTGCAGAATTATCCTAGTTTTATTTGTTTTTTATAATGATTCGACAGTCGTTATCATGGCTACAATTGGTACCTAGGGTATGGAGGTGAGGACCAAGATGGTCCTTTGGGATAAAAAATGGCATCAAGCTGTGATACCTCAATGAGGTTGGGGGACTCATGTAGCCAACTTGGCAATCCTAACAATCACTGAAAGCATAACCAAGTTATATTGAGAGTAACTGGTTGTAGTACCAAGGTAAGGATATGTACTCCCATGATGTAGCCTAGAAAAAAACAAATGAAAGATGTGAGGCCTCTATGACGGCATGTCAATGAGGCGGTTGGGCCCGATTAGTGGAACAAAAAGTGTAGTCAAAGATTAGGGATACGAGAGTGAATACACATGGTCAAATAATAGAATTGATTATACTGATTATGTAATGTGTTTGTAATTGTGGCATGACCCGTGGTTCGAGAAGGAAAACTTTGGCAATGAGGTTAGACTTGGTATCCGCACATTCCACCATTTTACTTTTAGTTACCTTTGGTGCTTACCCAATATCTAATGCCTAGTTATATGCGAATTCCACCAATTCTGCCTTCTTCACCTTCTTACTCTTCATCATCGACAACTTCTATGGTTGATATCGCTATAATGGTAGAGGAGATCTTTGCTCAACCAATTGTGAGGAAGTATGTTCCACCATTTCCCGACAATGAGACTCTTTTGTCCGTCTATCGACCATATGATCTAGTTACCTAGAGAGGATTCCTTTTGCTCGGACGTTTGATTGATTAGACACCTGTTTTGTAGGACTATACTGATGATGCTAATAATGAGGAGGAGGATCCTTTCGAGGATGCAAGCAGCGTCAGGGAGTCACCAAGGATCAAGGAAGACCCATCTAAGGATTCTTCTTAGATCTTGAGGCATGTTTTAATTGGTGATGGGTAGTGAGTAGGATTCATCCTTATGATTAGATTTTTACTTTCCAATGTGTACCTGGGTGGGTAGATCTAGCACAATTATTTGGATGTAGTACCTTTTTCCATTTCTCATTCAATACTTTATTATGGTGGTTGTAAGTACTTGAATTATTCCCGTCAGATGGTTTTCTATACTACTACGTAAATAATACGTCGTTGACTAGTTAGAGGTTCTATTTTGGAGTACTATTATTCCTTATGTCTTACTCGACTAGTGTTTATTCGTGCTAACAATGTTTTTTTATATTTTTAAAAAATATTGATTATGTAGTTCTGAGTACTTGTTTACTTAGTAATGTAATATTTACAATTTAATATCATATTTAAGAGAACTATTTATTATTCCATGCATTATAATTAATTAAATTATAGTAATTCCTTTATAAAAATAAGGGTCTAATGCCTTAGGGCACTAGTTGAATGGATATTAGATATGATTAAATACTTGTAAAATTAATGATTAATCAAGAAGGAATCCATCAACTCTTGGTAATGAGTTTGAGCTCTATGATATCATTAAGACCTTGAGAGGACAATTAAATGAAAGAAGAAAATTGTTTCTTAAGTCATTAATTGATTAAATATAATGTGTTAACTCATTAGATTTTGTCAATAATACTATATTCTAGAGTTAACCTTAAGATATAAATGATGGAAGAAAATATTATATTAATCTTCTATTGATTCTTTAAGAAAAAAGAATGTTACTTCACGTTATGACGTTAAAGAGTGTTGCTACATGCCTACCTTAATTAGTAAATTAATTATAATTAATTTAATATACGTTCTTTATTGAACCTACGGGACCACACACAAACCAGAGTGTTCCAATCTTTACATAAGAAAATAATTTACTTGATAATTAAATTAGAAAATTTAATTTAATCAAATAAATATTTTAGTGAATATTATTTTGTTCTTTGGTAGCACCAAAAATATAATTAATAAAAATAAAAAAGTATCCCTTTCATAAATGTGGAAGTTGTCCACAATATAAGAATAAGATTCTATTGCTACATATCATGATCAAATAATGTGATTAGTTATTGTAATTAGTCATGTGATTATTTAAAATTTATTTTTGCATTAAATGTGGAAGTTTTTTTAGATGAAAATATATGCGACAGTTTTTATTTTCAAATCATAGATAAAGAGATATAAAATTATTTTAAATCAAATATCTTCTTTTGAAAAAGTCCAAATCCATATCTCTTTAACACTATAAATAGAACCATATGCTTGAGAGCAAATTGTAGTAGACACAAACAAATTAGAAAAATTCAAGCTTAGTTTCTAGATCTGAAAAGTAGAAAGAGGGTTTACTCTTTAGAGTTTAACTTATCAAAGGAGTTGATAACAGAGACTGATCTCGATATGGATACACGTAGAGTTTTTGCCTATTGAAGAATTTTTTTTGTTGGTTCAAGAGTGTGCATCTGGGTACACAATTTTAATTTTCTCTATTTAATATTGTTGTAGTATATTTTGAATGCAAAATAAATAATTTTTGGGAACACTCATATTTAACTATCATTGTAGCCCTTGAGAAACTTGGCCACATATAAAAACTGCCAAGGAAAAAGAGAAGATTAGAAGAAGAACGAGGTAGAGGGAAGATGGAAAACCAAGAGAAAATAGGAGAGAGACCAGCATCTCACAAAACCAATCTTCAAGCCTCCCTTTCTCTCTCCTCAATAAACTATATACTTTATTTAAAAACAAACAAATAATTTTTAAAAATCAACAAACTATATTTTATTTAAAAATATACTTTATATATGCAAACTTACACTCTTGTTGCACTTATTTGAAAGTATGAAAATTATATTTTTTAAACTATTATATATTCTGTTTATGTTGTGCTAATCAATAGCTATATTCTTATGTTGCACAAGTATCATATTAGGACAAATTCATTTGGGTAATTTTGTTTTATAATCATTGATTTTTTTATGTCAAGAGACCCTTAGATATTTATATTTAATTTGAATATATACAACTTTTATATGAATGATGTTTAATCTCTTTTTTTATCAAAAACATTCATTTTTTTCATTTGATAGTGCTAAAAATTATATTTATTAAACTATTATATATTCTATTTATATTGCACTAATCCATATTTACATCTATATATTTTTGACATGTAACTAACTAGGACAAATTCATTGGGATGTGTTTTTTTAAAATCATAGTTTTTTATTTTATTTTAAAAGACTTTTAAATATTTATATTTAAGTTTAATGCATACAATTTTTATATGAATGATGTTTAATTTTCTTTTTGTATCAATTTTTTTAATGAAAGTATAAAAATTATATTTTTTAAACTATTATATAATGTATTTATGTTGTGTTAATTCATATTTGTATCCATATGTTGCATGGGTATCATACCAAGCCAATCCATATGGATATTTTTCTGTTTTATAATCATTGCTTTTTTTCTTTTCTTTATATATATTAAATGACTCTTAGATATTCATATTTAAATTTAACGTATAGAAATTTTATATGAATTATGTTTAGATGTCTTTTGTATCAATTTTTTTTATTTTGACAATGTAAAAATTATGTTTTTTAAATTATTATATATTCTATTTATTTTGTGCTAATTCTTTTTTATAATTAAATGTATTTAATTATGTTTATACATATGTTAAATACTACACATGTTGCTTTAATTTTGCATATTTCAATTTTTTTTAATAAATATTGTTTAATTGTTCAGCTCTAATAAATAAAAGTAAATAAATTTAATATAAAATTATGACATCAACTAGATATAAAAAAATCAAATAAAAATAGCTATATTCTTTGACAAATGTCTATGTTTATTTTTATAATTAATTGAATAATATAATTTAAATTAAAACTCTAAAAAAGGAGTACGTACAAAAAGAGGATGAGGATACTAGGGGTACCACTCCCTATGAGGCAATGAAAGTCATATGCTCGAGAACCAAAACAAAGAAATTCTACATCCTCTTCCTTACATGATAAGCATTTCATAAATTTGTGCCGGCAAGAGAGCGTGTGTACATTGAACATTAGTGATGATGGCAGCTTTGTTTCAGTTTGTTACGGACGTTCAGAATGGGCCTAATCCAAGAGGCCCAATAAGGGCTGATTGAACCTTGCTTTCCAGGCACATCTCATGAGCAGCCGGAAATCATGCAACGGAATCAAGAGACATAAAGGGCAATAAAGGGTAATGATTGCGGAATGAATGTGGATTACGTCTATTACAGAACCGCAATGGACATCGAGGTTTGCCCATGTCAGTATTAATAGGTAAAAGGTTCCAACAATGAGGTACGCTTTTCTGGACTCTAACTCTTTCCTTGCTCACAGTGCACACACCCCACGCCTGATTGTGGTTTCTCTTAGTGTATTGTGATCATCTTCTCGGGTGTACTTACCATCATAAGTGCCCTTAAAAGGAGAGGTTAGATCCCATATTAATCATCCAACTTCATTGTTGGACTTCTGTTACAAGCGAATAGAACATTTGGCGCCGTCTGTGGGGAATGTTAAACTTCGACTCCCACCATGGTAAACACGAGAAGACACTTTGATGGAAGACCACCCGTGGTAGGGGCACCACCCTCCGTCCGGGTAGAGGATGCGCTTTCAGACACTGCATTATCTCGGCCACGAAACAACCCTCCAGTTATGCCAGAGAACCTATTACCCACCGCGGTCGAGGAAGAGCAAGGATCGATTCAGCGCTTCACCAACAACGCGCTGCAATCCATTCTAGCCCGGATTGAGCGGCTTGAAAGGCGACATGCCTTTCAACGCTAGGAGGACATGAACAACATTATCGCCCAGCTAGACGAGCGCTGTGCGAGATGGAGGCAGGAGGAAGAGCATCAAAGACAGCATACGGAGCAGCACGGTGGACACATGGAGAATCCGGACCGAGAGCAAACATTTCGTCCTAGCCCGGACGAAACACATCACCATCAGTTGGCCCGTCGACCACAATCGGCACGTGAGGCCGAGGAACGTTTACATTATGGGTCGGGGGTAGCCTCACACCACCCGAAACTCGAGGTAAACCCGGGACATCACGACAAACGGCCTAGCATTCCACATCAGGTGGTCGGGGCAGAAGGCGACGTATACAGGAGAAAATACCGGCGTGGACAACATAATAATAGCCCATTCTTCGACGAGATTGTCAATGCCCAGTTCATTGAGGATTTTGACGGATCTTTCCTGTCAAAATATGATGGGAGCCAAGACCCGCAAGTGCATATTGACGAGTTTGATATGCAGATGTGCGTCCGAGGGATTGATGAGCCGATAATCTCTCGGATTTTTGTCACTACCCTGACTGGGGCAGCACAGACATGGTTCCACACGCTGTCGCCCCGATCAATACACAACTTTGAAGATTTCGGCCAAAAGTTCCTACTCAACTTCGCAACGAGCAAGAAGCAACCCAAGTCCGAGTTCGCCCTCGGAAAAATCTGTCAACACCCAGGTGAAACACTGCAAAGCTACTTGGACCGGTTCAAGGAGGCCGTTTTGCAGGTATAAGGGTTGGAGGAGAAAGTACACGTCCACTTATTGTCAGCAGGACTTAGCGGATCATCACGGCTCGCGAAGTCTATATACAAGGATCCGGTCAAAACATTGCTCGAGTTTAGGGTCCAGTCAAAGAAATACTTGGAGCTGGAACAAATGGAGATCGCGAATACCGTCCCCAAAAGAAAGGGCTCCCCCCCGAGACACCGCCAGAACCCCGGGAATGCGCAACCGAACAGAAACCATGATCTCAACCACCGACCAGGACGATATGACATGAAGTATGACAAGTATACTCCGTTGAACACTTCCCGGGCTCAAGTATGGAGAGAAGTAGCCTTGACAGAGATGAAGAAAGTGGACAGACCTCGGCCTGTTTTTAAGAAGACCGACCTCGATCACACTCGGTTCTACGAGTTTCACAATGGGCCGGGACATACTACCGACCAGTGCTGGGTCTTACGAGATGCCATAGAGAAATTCATCCGAGAAGGCAAGTTGCGACTGTACGTGATTAAAACGCAAGGCCAACAAGTTAAGCAGAAAGGCAACCAGAATGATGATCAGAAAGGCCGAGATGAGAAACGGAAGAAACAGGAGGTCGAGGATTTCCCGGAGCCAGAGTTCGAATGCAATGTGATCACGGGAGCCATGGGAGGAGGAGGGGATTCGACTAACCAACGCCGGAAATACCTCAGGGAGGTCCTGGCAGTAAGGGAACAACCCCAGTTCAAAAGCCACAGCAAGCCCGAGCCCCCTTTGCTGTATTTCACTAAGGAAGACATGGAGGATGTGATACCCGGACACGAAGATGGTCTAGTGATAACCGGGACTATAGCTAACTGTTGGGTGAAAAGGATGTTTGTGGATAACGGTAGCTCAGCAGACATCATATCTTGGACCGCCTTCAAGAGGATGAATCTGGACGAGGTAGACCTGAAACCATGCCAGACAGTGTTGTCCGGCTTTAACGGCGAGAACACGGCCATCAAAGGGTCCATTAAGTTACGATTAACACTAGGGACGAAGGAGGCCTTCAAATCAAAAATAGTGAAGTTCGTAGTCGCCGAATTCCCTTCGCCATACAACGTTATTCTTGGAAGACCGACCCTCCACAGGTGGGAAATCTTGATGTCTACTAAACATCAGAAGATGAAGATGATAGGGGGCAATGGAAGGGTGATAACCATTAGCGAAGATCAGAAAGAATCTCGCCAATGCTACTAGAACGCCGTCAAAGGATCCGAGGTCGGCCTGCCTTCACTACCCCAGCATGGAGAAGAAGAGGGAAAGAGAGCAAACAAAAGGCAACAGGTAGAACCCATTAACTTGGTGGAGCTCGATGTTCGAGAAGATGTGGAGGAATGGAGGCCTGAACCAGCGGACGAGCTTGTGGAGGTTCAGATAGGATCTCAAGCTACCCAGATTACCAAGATTGGAAAAATAGTCGATCCAGTCGCAAGAGCGGAACTGACAAATTGTCTCCGAGATAACCGAGATGTCTTTGCATGGACCGCCTCAGAAATCCCGGGAATAAGACCTACTTTTTGCTGTCATAAGCTATCCATGCACCCCAACTCGAAACCAGTGGCGCAGAAGAAAAGGAACCTCAGACCCGAAAGAAGACAGGCATTGGAAAAACACATCCGGGAGTTATTGGAGGCCGGATTCATACACGAAATCCAATACACCACATGGCTGTCCAATGTGGTGATGGTTAAGAAAAGCAACGGCAAATGGCGAGTCTGCGTCGATTACACTGATGTCAACAAGGTCTGCCCCAAAGATTCCTATCCTATGCCGAGCATAGACCAATTGGTAGACAATTCTTCGGGTTTCAAAGTGTTATCGTTCATGGATGCTTATTCCAGATACAACCAGATTCCCATGCACCCAGAAGACCAAGAGATAACGGTATTCCGAGAAGGCGAGGCGAATTACTGCTACAATGTGATGCCTTTCGGTTTGAAAAATGCCGGCGCTACCTACCAGCGGATGATGAACAGCATTTTCGCCCAACAGCTCGGCCGTAACATAGAAGTATACATAGACGACATGATTGTAAAAATCGACGCAAGCGGGAATCACATATGAGATCTGGAGGAGACGTTTGGCAGGTTGCGAGAGAAGAATGTCCGACTAAACCCTCTTAAATGCGCATTCGGAGTGACTGCAGGAAAGTTTCTGGGATTCATGTTAACCCACAGGGGGATCGAGGTTAACCCGGACAAATGCATAGCAATTTTAAATATGCAATTTCCGACCTATAAAAGAGAAGTCCAGCAGTTAACAGGAAGACTGGCGGCGCTGACACGTTTCCTCCCAAAGTTGACGGAGAAAGCTTTGCCTTTCTTCAGGATGCTGAGGAAAGAAGCCATCATCGGCCGGAGTCCCGAGTGTGAAGCCGCATTTGAAGAAATCAAAAAA
>CM023941.1:13523732-13571085 GCA_013407115.1 Glycine latifolia | reverse complement strand
TCGGCCGGAGTCCCGAGTGTGAAGCCGCATTTGAAGAAATCAAAAAATGCCTCGCTTCCCCCCAGTTCTATCTAAACCAGAGCCTGACGAGGACCTGATCTTGTACCTAGCCGTGGCCAAGGAGGCGGTGAGCGCCGTGCTAGTTAGAGAGAATGGCAAGTCTCAACTACCGGTATACTTTGTAAGCCGAGCACTAAAAAATTTGGAGTTGAGATATCAGAAACTAGAGAAAGTGGCATTCGCTCTCGTGGTGGCCGCCAAACGACTGCGCCCGTACTTCCAAAGCCACACCATTATAATCAGCACTAACCAACCGATCCGACAGATCTTACACAAACCGGACCTGGCCGGCAGAATGATCAGTTGGGCAATCTAGCTTTCCGAGTTCGACATAAAATGCGAAGCCCGACACGTGATCAAATCCCAAGCCTTGGCCGATTTTCTAGTCGAACTTACCCCCATAGCATCGGCACGCGAAGAAATCTGGACCCTTTACGTGGACGGGTCGTCCAATGCTAAGGGAAGTGGGGCCGGGATCATAATGGAAAGTCCACAAGGGATATCTATGGAACAATCCTTACGGCTCAATTTCCCGACTTCGAACAATCAGGCCGAATATGAAGCCTTAATAGCAGGACTGGCCTCAGCCAAGGAACAGGGGGCCCGGAAGTTAAAAGTCTTCACGGATTCTCAACTAGTGGCGGCTCAAATCGAAGGGAAATACCAGGTTAAGGGACCCTTGCTGATCAAATATCTAACGAAGGTAAAAGAGCTGATTTCCGAGTTTGATGAGGTCGTTGTCTCTCATATCCCCAGAGAGGAGAATACGAGGGCCGATATATTATCTAAGTTAGCAAGTACCAAGGGTGCAGGTAATCATCGGACGGTCGTCCAGCAGGAGCTGCCCTACCCCACATGCATCATGATGATCACGGCCAACACGGATTGGAGGCAACCCATTATCAGATACATAGAATAGGGAATAACCCCAGAAGACACTACAGAAGCAAGAAGACTAATCCGAGAGGCCGCCATGTATACCACGCAGGAAGGAGAGCTATATCGCAAAGGCCCGCACACTCCTATGCTACTTTGTGTAGGACCCAACCAGACTAAGTATATACTGGCCGAGATACATGAAGGTATCAACGGCCATCATATGGGAGCTAAAGCTTTAGCAATGAAAGCTATTCGGGAAGGTTATTTTTGGCCAACTATGAAAATCGACGCCCAGGATCATGTGAAGAAATGCGAAAGTTGCCAGATGCACGCCCGGGTCATACGGTCTGCCCCATCTGAGCTAACGACAATCACATCCCCTTGGCCTTTTTACAAGTGGGGGATGGTTCTCTTGGGACCATTCAAGGCCACGGAAGCTCAACTACGATGGCTCATAGTCGCCATCGATTATTTCACCAAACAGATAGAAGCAGAACCTCTAGCTACCATCGCGTCTGCCTGAATACAAAAGTTCTTTGAAAGAAACATCGTCTCCAGATTCGGGATCCCGGTAGAAATCATCACGGATAACGGAACTCAGTTCATCGATAAGAAGTTTGGAGAAATGATGGCCGGCCTCCATATTAGGCATCATTTCTCATCAGTGGAACACCCGCAATCCAACGGCCAAACTGAAGCCGCTAACAAAGTCATCCTGGAGGGACTCAGGAAACGAATGCACGAGGCCGAGAAGAATTGGGTAGAGCAGCTATACTACGTTTTATGGGCGCATAGAACAACAGCTCACTCATCCACCCAGGAAACCCCATTCAGAATGACCTACGGGTGCGAGGCTATGATACCAGTAGAGATCGGACACACCTCCTAGAGAAGAAGGGTCATACTCAAGCAAGGCGAGGACTCAAACAATGAAGCATTGGTTAACGAGCTCGAACTAATAGAGGAGATCCGAGCTAAAGCACACAGCCGAGACATGGCCCTGAAGCAGCTATTGGCTAAAAAATTCAATAAGAAGGTCAGGCCAAGAAGTTTCGAAGAAGGCGACCTGGTCTTGCGCAGAGCCGACATCGGTAACAAGAACGCTCGAGATGAAAAGTTAGCAGCCAACTGGGAAGGACCCTATCGAGTGATCCAGGATCTCGGCCACGGGGAGTACGTGTTAGAAACTCTAGATAAATGCGCGGTCAAGCGAACATGGAACGCAGATAAGCTGAAGATTTACTATAGTTAGAAGATACTGAAGATTTAATAGTTAGAAAATATGATCATCCGTGTGTTTCCCGTTAATTGAGAAGAATGGGCCGAGTACGTTGGTACCCCCATCTCATGTAATCTCTTTCATCGGGATCACGAACATGAATAAAATTCGAACAGCTTTCGAATAATAATATACTCGATATTCTTTGACAATATATAAACGTTCCAAGCAAGCTCGAGGTGCCACCAAACCCTGATCAAGTTGGTATGGTCTCAGTCGGCCACGTTGCACCCCCAGTAACTTGGAATATATTCGATAACCGAAAACATTTACAATTCAGATAATATTATGCTTGGCCGTTGGAGCCAAACGAATAAACGTTGTGCACACAGTTCCAAAGAGAACACAATAATATAAAAAGATTCAACAATGCGATATTATAAAAAAGCAAATTGTATCATTGTACGAACATAATGAAAAAAAAAAAAACAAGAAATACAAGTTTTAACCGGCATCCCGGCCCTTCAATTCTTATCAACAACTCCTTGAGCCAAGTTCGCCTCAACGCCGGCTTCGGGGACACCCTTCGCTTCAATAACAGAATCCTCTTGTTTGTCATAAGAAACAATCATCCCGTCACAAACATAGGAGCGAAAGTGTACCCCGTCAGTGTTTAGATTGACCCCGGCATTGGCGTAACGGACCTGAGCCAAGGCATTGTTGAAAGACTCCTCGGCCACAGAAACCATTATTTCCCGGAGCTCGGCCACCTCCTTCTCCTCGACCAAGAGCTTGGACTTGGATTCCGCAGCCTCGGCCTGTGCCCCCTCGAACAAAGTCTTCACTTCGTTAAGGTTCTCAGTCATATGGACGGCCTTGGCCAACGCCTGCTGCTTCTCCGCATTGGCATCTCAAAGGCGGCACTCGAACTCCTCACGAGCAAGGCGCAGCTCTTCACCCACCTTTTCCGACTCGGCCCGGGCAGCCGCCAGCTCCTCTTGAGACCGGATATACCTTGTCTTCAACGTGACAAGGCTATCCACAAGGGAAGCAATCCGATAGGCTTGGAGCTACATACGACCGAGCTCCGACAATAGCTCCTCGGAGAGAGGAGACGAGTCCGATAAGTTTTTTTGGAGCCCGGACAAAGGGGAAAAGGTCATCAGCACCCCTTTCCCAGAGATGCCCGGGCACCAACTTCAGTGCCTCGGGAATCGTGGCCGTCAGAGCCTCCTTGACCGAAGAGTCAGAGACCAAGATAGGAGATGTGGCAGCAGCAGGACAAGGGGGAACCGGGACCGATTTCCCAGCTGGCTCCTGGGCTGACTTCGCGACAACCCCGGCTACCACAACATCTGAGGTAGACTTCACAACTTTCCTCTTCTTCATTTTAGAGAAGAAGGGAGGAACACTAGCAACTTCGGGAGTCGGCTCTGGCTGACCGGATGCCTTGCGGGTCCGAGGTCCAACATCACCGGTCCTCTTTTCCATATCAGCAGCTGCAAAAGAAAGGAAAACAATCAATCAACAAATCGAAGAGTTGCACGCATCATATCCAAACTCGTCTAAATAACATTGAGGGAAGGGAATAATATCACAAAGACCCCGGCCTTCTTGGAAAGCATTAATTCGGACCACCGAATAAGCATCCGCATCCGACAGTCCCGTCTCCTCACGTTGGTAAAAAGAGGGAGGAAACTCATGATGAGCACGGGTCCAATAAAGTGGGAACTTCCACTTCACCCCGGCGGACTCCGGCCCTTGGAGAAAGAAAGGTTGAAGGCCGGGTATGGTGCACACCTTGAAAAAATTGGTCTTGAATCTCTTAAAAGACTCGACAAATAAAGGAAAAAGCTTACGTTTTGGTCGACTTTCCAAAGAAGTCCATCCCTTCCTTTCAGGAGGCTTTCGGCCTGTGCGGCCGGTATGGACGGAAAAATAATATAAAAAGATAGGGACTGTACAAGGGATATCTAAATTTACACATAAATCTTCAAAAGATTTTATAAAGGACCAACCATTGGGATGAAGCTGGGAGAGGGCCAAAGAAAGGTGTTTCAAGACCGATATCTCAAATTCGGTTAAAGGAAACCAGATACACAGATGGGTGACCACATCTTTACAGAAAAAGAAAAAGTTTGATTCGCCTTGCTCGGCGGATGAGCATATCGGCTCATCGGGACCAGGTTGACGAACGGAAAATCCATCCTGGTTCCCGATAGGAAAAGCTGCGACACTCTCCCGACTCATGACGGACGAGGTGTTCAGAACCTCATGGGTTACCCAGGGAAGCTTAGACATTAGATGAGGAGAAGGTCTGTCAGTCTGGGACTCAGTTGACCGAGATTCTCCGATCACCTCCAAGGAGACGTCCATGGTTACCTACGACAAAAGGGAAAGACAGCGGTCAGTAAGAATACCTAAAGGAATGACGACAGTCGAAGAGGCCAATGACACTGGCTCGACCCCAAACCTCGACCCCAAAAAAGCCACTGACACCCCTGCCCCCGCATCTGGGGGCGGATTGAGGATAATCGGGTTATGACGACACACGTCCAGGGTGTCATCGGCTTGCTTATCAAAACCCGAGCTAGCCAAATAGAAGAACTCATCCAAGCACCTCGGACAGGGTTCGAACCGAGTCTTAGAGGCAGTCGTAATAGGCCGTGGAAACAAAGGAATACCCGAAGGGATTGCAGAAGGCCTCCTGGGTTCAACACAAGACCTCATACCAGAGCTTACTACGACATTTGAAGGACGAGATTTTTTGGACAAAAAAGGTCTGGAGGAATTAGAAGGTCTGGAGGAATTAGAGCCACCCGAAGGGGTGCGTAACAGATATTTGTCTTTCTCCTCGTCCGGAATGGGGAGACCAAAAAACCAAAAGGCAGAACGAGGAGGAACTGTCCTACGAATGCGCGCCTCCTCCTCAGGACTAAAACCAGAAGGAGGCATGACTCAAGAAGAAGAACAAGAGTAAAAGAAAGAAGGTGAAGCCCAGTACGGAGTAGTAAACGAAAGAAAGAGAAATGAAGAAAAAAGTACAACAAGAACCATAAAATACATAAACCCCAAAATAGCAAAATGCGAAAACCAAAAGAAGGAAGAGAAGATAACCTGAAAATAGAAGAAATCTGGAGAATGTAGCACCAAAGATGGGGAAGGTCGCAGCACACCAAAGAGGAAAACGAAGAATGCCAAACGAGAGAATGAGCAGGAAGAAGGAGACAATGATATAAACTTAGAGAAACAGGGCTGAGGGGCAACAGAAGATAGCAGAAGCTAATATCAAAACACGAAACGTTTGAAAAACGTAACCAACATAGGAAGTAACCAACCATGAGGGCAAAACCGTCTGAGTAACCAAGGGTCAGGGGCAAAACGGAGATTACACTAGAATCACTCATGATTAAAAGGAAACAAAGAAAAGACGGAGCATTAAATGAAAGGGGCGCGTCGTTTCACCTCTGAAGGGCAGTCAAAACGCTTCACTTCCCCAAAAAAGCATCAGAAAGCGGGAAAACAGACCGACTTCTTTCAAAAATACACCAGCAAAGCCAGGCCGAGATAATGCCACCAGACTAAGGATCAGCATGCACGTCAGAAGTTGATATCAGCCGGCACTACCGAGAATAAGGACCCGGTCGCGGCTTAATAAATGACATGATACCGGCATAACAGCATCCCGGTCACCCGAAACGCCCGGAACGCCGAGTAACCGGGCTGAGGGGCAACTGTTACGGACGTTCAGAATGGGCCTAATCCAAGAGGCCCAATAAGGGCTGATCGAACCTAGCTTTCTAGGCACATCTCATGAGCAGCCGGAAATCATGCAACGGAATTAAGAGACATAAAGGGCAATAAAGGGTAATGATTGCGGAATGAACGTGGATTACGTCTGTTACAGAACCGCAACGGACATCGAGGTTTGCCCAGGTCAGTATTAATAGGTAAAAGGTTCCAGCAATGAGGTACGCTTTTCTGAACTCTAACTCTTTCCTTGCTCACAGTGCACACACCCCACGCCTGATTGTGGTTTCTCTTAGTGTATTGTGATTATCTTCCCGGGTGTACTTACCATCATAAGTGCCCTTAGAAGGAGAGGTTAGATCCCATATTAATCATCCAACTTCATTGTTGGACTTTTGTTACAAGCGAACAGAACACAGTTATATGCACAATGTCAAACATTCGGGAAGCAACCACTGAAGTTATTATATGTATATGCACTAAATTTGTAAAATGAATCGCAAATGGAATCCTTCAATAGTACTCACAAGTTCTTACTTTGCATTGTTTCATTGGTTCCCCGACTAAAAAGATTTATTAGCAGAGAATGTAATTCTCCTCCTCTAAATTTGGTCCTTCAAATAGTACTCGCATTCTTTTTCCTTCGTTATACAAAAGAGCAGTGATATTCGTAATTTTTTCATTCAACGTCCACCTTAATATATGATTAATTATAAATACCCTCCACTGTTACATGATAATTTAAAATTAACAGAGCAGAAGACTCCATTTTAAACTCTTTAATTAATTTATTTATGAAATACTTATAAATTTTCGACATTTTCAAAATTCAAAAGCTAAAAGTGTAACACCCCAAATTTTGGAATCACAGTCAAATCTTGGGATAAAATGTTAACTAGAGACAGTACAGAGGAATTTAAGAAAAAATGACCAAATTACCCCTAGGTATTTTAACAAGATATCTTAAGAAGGAAATTTCATAAGCACTCTGGGATGCTTGAAAAATGATCTAAGCACCTTTGGGGTGACAATTACAGAGTTTTCCCGAACATTTTTTTGGAAATAACGATTTTACCCCTAGAGGGAGAGGTAAAATTACCAAAATGCCCTTGGGACAAAACTGATCAAGATGACTTTAGAAAATTGTGGGAACCTGAGTATGGGATAGAATACCTTTAGCTAACACATTATTAACATGATTGGGGTCAGAAAACCCTAAACAATAATTTCTAGGAATTTTGGAAAATATTTTGAAAAGAGCTCAATATATACTACCTCAGGTATCAGAAAACCTCAAGAAAATAATGAATATAATCTATGAAGTTTTCTCTTAATTATGGGAGGAATAAGTTTCCTAAATAAGTTAGTTTAATAACTTTATTAATTAAAAACAAAGTGGACCAATAAGAATTCAAATAAAGTTATTACATGAACTTAAGAACAAGAATTGGTTGATGGGGAATTCTAAATTAAGTCTTGACCATATGATGCAAAATCAATGGAGGAAAACTTGTAGAAAAATCAAGAATGGTCAAATAAGGAGCCTAGCTATACCATTAAAATTTTAAGAAGATTTTTAAAGAAAAACTTCCTCTTGACTTTTTGGACACGGAGGAAATTCTAGGAATTATCTCGAAAATCCCAACGGTCAAAAGCTAGACATTTAAGTTAGGAATATGCCTTTAAAATTATATGAAGATCCAACGGTGAACCAATTCAGGATAAGTATTTTAGTAATACGAGTTTGGAGAAAAATCAATAAAAAGGAAGTTGCTAGACTTTAAGAACATTAAGCTTAACGAAAAACAAAAACTGATTGGCTATTTGCTTCAACAAGTTACGGTGGGATGAATGAAAAATCAATTTAGGATGGCAAATTATGAAGGAGGGACCACATGAAGAATTATAAGCAAATAAGGAAGCTTAAAGTCAAGCATGCATCCAATGGAAATTTAGACCATGAAGACTTAGTCAATAAAGGTGGGACAAGGGGAATAAGTTTTAAATGAAGGGAATCTCACTTAAGAGAGAGATATGCACGGATGGGGGAATGAAATGGAAAGTTTGGTCTCACAAAAATATCAAAACCGTAAGCTTGAAAGGAAAACAAGTGGAAAAATCTATTTGGTTGTGATTGGTGGATCAAAAAAAATTTGAAAAGTCTTCCTTGCATCCTATTGGTTACCCTTATGACTTTAATTGATCAAAGCAATTAGCAAAGAAGAAAAAGCTACGGATGGCTTTACAATAGAAGCAAAAACCGTGAGGAATTAGGGGACAAGGAAATTAAATGCTTAGTACTTAATAGTACTTGCAAAGCTTGGGTGGAAGGAGTTAATTGGATGAGCAATTAATAAAGCCTTAGGTGATAAGCTTGCAATTAATGAGGATGACATAAGGTGGAGGCTTATATAAAGGACCGGTGGTGAAGAAAAAGGCTACGGTGCACATCAAAGTGGCCAAATTATGTCAATTTCCAATTAAAACAAACATTCTTTTTAAACTCCACTACAAATAGAATTTCAACAAAGCTATTTGGAGGAGGGTACGTGGAGAAGAGAAGAAATCCAAGGCCAACTTAAGTTTAGAAATCCAACTAAGGTAAGGGAAGTTTTGGTAGATTAAATTTAAATATATGCAAGAGATATTATTAAAATGATTTAAGATGGTGAAATGGAATTTAGGAATTAAGAAGTTGTTAATTAATAAAAGGATTATGATAGTAAGCTTAGAAGATAATGGTTAAATCAAGTCAATACAAATTACAAGGTTCTAAGAGTAATTAAAGAACTTAGTTTATTTTACATAGATTAGTTGATGGTATACAATTTACATGTTGTTATATTTCATAAATTATGATGTTTATATTTCATGAATTAGGCTAATTATGATATATATATATATATATATATATATATATATATATATATATTCTTTAACCAAGATTGTGTCAAATATGTTTTTCAATCTTAACTTATGTTACCTTTATGTTATTGTTAACTGTCATTGCTAACTGTGGATTGTGGACTACATAACATAACCTACTAATCTTGTTATTAGTACAAGATTTTAATGAGATTGAGTAATAAGACCTCTAATGAAATTAAGTAATAAAGACTATATGGAATTATTTGGACTTGATGACCACCCTATGATATTGTTAGACTGTGTTGGTGACTCTGTGACGTTGAGATGTTGTGATAAGACGATGATGATATAATGATGACCCTATGATGTGTGATGAGATTGTAATGATATGATGATGACTTATGAGGTTGTGATGAGTCGGGGATGAAGGCCCTGTAAGAATGACTCTGTGATGTTATGATGAAAATAAAAGAATAATTTACAAGATGAAAAATGAATCATTCATGCATTTCATGTGCATCTACCCGGTGGGGTAGAATTTGATGATGATGATGATGATGATGAGACGTTACTCATAAAGAGGTGATCCTCGTAAAGAGGTGTATGTGTCAGATAACTAAACTGAGTCCATATAACTAGGGGGGTAGACGCAGTGAGGACCACACCACCATGATGATCACATGGATGGGAGTGATAATCCTACGCGCCACTGAGCTACCCTGACCGGGTGGATAAGTTCGTACCACTGAGTGGAGGGTGGGGTTATCTGACAGTGGCCACAAATTTTAAGATGTTGCTGAGATCTCAGTCATGCATCATATAATAAGATGAGCATGCATTTTCTTACGTGTGGTGTGTGGAAAAGAAATGATTTAATTCATGTGCGGAGTAAAAATATAATTAACTTTTAATGACTGTTATAATATGTCCTCTGTATTATATTTAACTAGTACGTATATTTAATATTTCGGTATCTCATATTTTGTATATATTTAAATTGGGTTTATCATGACTTACCCTCTTTTGTGTCGTGTGGTTGGCACCTGTGATGACCCCAAATTATTTGGGCGAACAGAGGAACAGTGAAGTGGACGATGTGGTACTAGAAGATGTAGCTGTTATGATTCTCTGCTTGTGATGATCTATATTTAGTTCTGTATCATGGACTATTTCTATATGGGACTGTAGATTTGTAATGGACTGTATATTATGGACATGTGATATATGTCTGTGTGGATGGATGTTATGGATTATGTTAGGTAACTATGCGTAAACTTCTACACGTCTTAAAAAGCTGTTTTAAAACTTAACCAATCTAATTTAGATTTTATTTTTCGAAAATTTTAAGAAAAAAATAAGAGAAGTTTTCAGTCACAAATTAAGAAATCAAAAGCGGTCGTCTTTAAAAGAATACGTAATAGAAGCAGTGGTTACAAAAAGCATCAACTTAAAAATAAAAACATCAAAATAACTCAATGCACATCTATATACATATGCAACTCCTTAAAGAGAAAAATCTTAAATACCCAAGTTGATCAACACTATACACAAAACTAACAAATAAAAACGCAAGAAGGGTCGTGTCTTCACATCCAAGCATACTCATCCATCATGCCTCCAATAGAAGGGTCCACTTCCTAACTATCTCCAACCATGAACACGAAGTTCGAGATTATCACAATTACGACCACACTTTCTATTGAAAAGATAGTCTTTGGTTCGCTTTATTTTTAACTTGTAGATTAGAGAGGAAATGTATATTGAAAATACAAACTTTCTATTCCAATTTCGTAAAACTCATTTTTTCTTTAAAACATGCATAATAAAACATAGTAATCACTTATCATGTTAAAACATCAAGTCAGTGAGTAAAATAGAGATATCCGCGAAATAAATAAATAATACATGCTCAAGTAATAAGTAATGATAAATAAGTGAACGTCCATGGTCACCAAATATAGATAAATAAGTTTTATGCGTCATAATGAGTAGCAAAACGTAAGTGTCTTCGTGAAATCAGTAAGTAACATTACAACCCCAAAGTAACAAGTAAATTAGTGATATAAAGTAAGTAATGACTGAATAGATACAAAAGGTCTAAGCCTAGGTCTATCCATCCCAAAATACATATAAAGGGAAAACCTAAGACTCAAAGCAGTCACCTATACGCAAGCCCAAGTCAGTTGTACCCAAAAACAAGTATAGTTAGAAGAAAAAAAAGGTCTACTAGTAAAAATCATCATAAGAGTCTTGTGAAGAGTCCTCCTCCATCAGCTCTGACTCCATGAAGGGATCCTCCCCATCCATATATGGATCCTCCTTGATAGATGTATCCTCCTCCTAATCTCCTCCTTCATCCTTAGACACAAGCACCACCAAGTTTACCTCAAGTGGTACCCAAGACTTAGGTAACATTGATCATGGAGACATCAAAGCAGAGGAAGTAGCCTCAGTGTCCTCGGATGAAGTATCATATCTGATAGAGGACATCGCAACATCCAATAGTGGTGAATGGGACTCAGATGGAATAATGACCTTTGGCATAACCATGGCAAAATGGTAGTAAGATGGTGTGGTTGGGTCCATGATGAGGACATCAAAGGTCAACCTGACATCAAAGACCAACCCCAAGACCAAGACCCAATACAAGGCATAGGAGGACCCATGACAAGAGCAAGAGCTAAAAAGACCCAAGAAGCTTTGCAACATATAATGGCTAATCTGAGGGCAATCCAATTGCATGAGGGAACCCAAAATCTAGAAGGCTGCATGAGTGGACTACTAGTCACATGTATTGCTTGCTTGGAGTGATAATAAAAGCAATTATTGACATAGGCCTTTAATAATAAAAAAATAATAGTAATGAAGTGCTTGTAGCTGGTTTTGAGACTTGGACCCCAAGCTTAGTTATGCCTCACTTAACCACTAAGGCATTTTAGTTATTCTTACAATGTTGAGATTTTAATTTTCTTTTATTTCCTACTAGATGCATGAGAACTAATTTATATAAATCAATTCTGAAGTGAATAGAGAAGGGACTTTTAGCTATTGATTTTATCATTAGCTTGAGAATTGTCTCTGCTAGGGTTCTTCCTTGAACCATTTTGATCTTATCAAGAATTGCTCAATTCTTGTGGCGATCATCAAGGCTTATCAAACATCAATTGTTTGTGGCACCTATTTGCTACTTCCCTTGCACACTTTCTGTTTCCTTGTTTAAATTTCCGCATTTCTAAATTCTGTAATTCAGCCCGAATTTCTTATTTACATAAGTCTCGTTTTACTTATCCTTTTTCGGTGTTTCTTATGTCTAAATTGCATTTCAGAACGTCCTCTTTCACCTCGTTTTGGAATCGCGCCAATCTGAGTTCTACAAGTTGAGAAACGTCCAAAAGTTAACAATACAATTCTGGTTCAATTTATGAGCGAATTCCAACCTAGAATTGGTCCGAAATTGAATCAAGGCAGGGGATTCACATCAGTCCACCAAACATAAAAATCAATTATTCGTGGGTGTGCCCATCTGTGCACTAGACGCCGGAGGAAACCATAGTAGCAATCCACATGAAGCGTATCATCAGCCCACCGCGTCTTGATAACATCAATTAAGAATGGGGGAGTCGGCGTCATGCTAGACATCAGATCCTGAAAATGGTAACAAGGAAGTGTGTACTTCATCCTATTAGAAGCCACAAACATGGATGTTATGTCCCACACATGACCTAAACAACCACAACGTGTGTTTTTCTAGCATACATCACTCATGAAATCTTATTCCGTAATTCTACTCTCAAGCAATTGATGTCTTGGGCCCAACACTGCCACAAAGCCTCCCAGGCCTTATCGTCTTATACAACATATGGATGACATGTCACATGCCAGTATAGGACATGGCACTCTCACTAACCATGGATATTGTTTTGCTCTATTTGAGATTGGCAAGTAAAGCCCTCGAGTCCCCAAAACTAACGCCCTTAGTCGTGTTATCACCACTTAACATCCCCTAGATTCCTTTGAATTGCTCGAAACATCCCCATGTGTGCTTACTGTATGTCATCCACCCTTTCCTAATGATTCCTTGTAACAACCTGTCTCGTCGCTACGATATCACAACTCTAAAAGTGTAATTTCAATTTTAAATGAAAACTCCATTAATTTGATTATGAAAATGAACGTAAATTTTTTGCATAATACACCCACCAGACAACTCACAAATACATAAATAAATAAATACATATCATATACATATACATATACACATATTTATATATATATATATATATATATATATATATATAAATTAAACCATTATATATCATTCACATGTTATAACATAATTTAGTTTTTACATGTATCTAAGCCTGGGATTTACATGTCCAATAAAAAAGAAATAAGAAACCAACTAAGAAAAAGTTGATAACAAAACACAACTCTCTCCCAAAAACAGTTTCAACGTTATCACGTCGGTTTGGCGGCTCCAACAAAAGGATATCCCTCCAACATCACCTACTGTTGCTCATCTGCTCCCACAAACGAAAGTTTCACGATCATCACAGGTACCAACCACACAGTACAAAATTGTAAGGGTGAGTTTATTATACAAGATCAACAAACACTAGATGAAAATGATTAGAAGGAAAACAATAACAATAACCACAATAATTCTCAATAATCAATCAGTTCAACATACGCTCAACCAACTAGTCATCAACTCTTTCAATAATTCAAATCAATTATACTAAGAATGATGCATGCACCTCACTCACCTCTCAAATGCAATGTGGTACAATTCATCAGGAAATAGCCTAAGCGTGCCCACATGACACTCTCACTTAGGAAAGCGATGCAGTAACTAATCGAGGTCACCCTGTCGTGCACAGGCAACTCGCCCCCAATGGTGATCAGCCTGAGTCTCAAGGAGTTCTAAATCGAGTGATATGCCCCCAAGTGCCCGCATTTTTTCCTCATGAAAAACCACAGGTACTTGTTGCTACCATTTATACTATTTCCATGCAATTATGAAGTATGAAACATGGGCATCATTAATGCACTAACCGTGGATAGTTAAAATTCTAAGCAATCCCTTTCCCTCCTCAATGATGCTTAAAATTCTTAAACCAATCATCTTCCCTCTACAGGGATATCCAATAGGTCACTACACCTCCTATGTACATACACAACATACATTCATCACAAAGACATTGTCAACATCAACATCATCTCTCATCAATGTCTTCATCAACATCAACATCATTTCATCTCAATGTCATCATTAACATCAACATCATCCCATATTAATATCATCATCAACATAATCTCATTTCAATATCATCAACATTATAGGCATTCAAATTCCACATATGTACATATAACACATGTTTAGGATTCACATTCCCCAAGTCTTCAGACAACACAAATCTCATACATTTACAATCTGTAATACCACGAGACTGATATTTTAGAAAATTTCTAAATTTAAGAGGAAAACTATAATTTACAAAACAAACTCATGATCATTTAAAATTTAATAAAGAAGTAATTAGGAGAACAAATTATAAAATGTTGGGTAGAGTCTCCTATGTAATTAAGACTTGTTCCAAAAAATCTAATTATTATAACAACAACCTCATTCATAATTCCATTCATCAATAACAAAATATATTGCATCCCATTAGTTTAAAACACAACTTTTCTTGAAAACTAAAACACAACAGGGATAGACATACATCCCCATAATTGGATTCCCTGACCCCAACTATGGTATCAAAAGCTATAAACAAACAATAAACTCCCATCACCTATCTATATCCTTCTGTTAGCTCCTTATAGTGTCTTTTTGAGATCTCTCAGGTTCACGTCCTTTGGTCCAAACACAGAGCCTATATACCAAATCGAAGATAATTCAGTATAGATTTTAAAGACAGGGTCAATATTAACATTTAGGGTCAAATACCCACTAAAATTTAAAGGAGCTAAAATGAATTTTTTGGAGTCTACATCAAAGAGACGTCATTTTGAAATTTTGATCACGCCAATGTGACCGGGGTTCAGCGAAGGTCATGAAAATGACATCAATGTTATAAAAAAGAAACTTTTACAACGTCTCATTTTCAAAGGTCTTTCAAAGGAAGTGTAAAAAATCCAATAACGGTACCCAAATCACAAGAGATACTAAGAGAGGCTTAAACTAACTAGGAGAAGACAAGGAAATCATGGTTAACTCAAAGAAACTGCGAAAGGAGGATTGGAGAATCATCATAAGAGTCTTTGTGGTGCATAAAATGATAGTGTAGATACTATGAGAAAGATCAAAAGGTATGCTCTCCATAAGATAAAAAAGAATAAACTTGTGCAAGTCTAAGATGGAGTCCTTGGAACTAGTCTTGTGCAAGATGCTCTTGTTGAAAAAATTATGCCAAATCTTTACTTGATCACACATCAAGTTGTACACCACTTTATTTTGGTCTTTCACTTTGTGGAGGTTGTCTTTGTGCAATGCTCTTGGAACATGTTCAAAATACATTTTCTCCCAACTGTTGTTTTACCTATTACCTTTCCTCAAGCAACTAGTAACTGAAACTTAGAATGCACATTCCATGATGTT
Source organism: Glycine latifolia (assembly GCA_013407115.1). Taxonomy (NCBI): domain Eukaryota; kingdom Viridiplantae; phylum Streptophyta; class Magnoliopsida; order Fabales; family Fabaceae; genus Glycine; species Glycine latifolia. The sequence continues at coordinate 13,555,705 of CM023941.1, read as the reverse complement.
CATGAAACATGTTCATAAGGGTGAAAAATGAAATTGTTTTTTTTGTTCTTCATTACGGAACCCGTAACTCCTTACGGTCCTCATGAAACTTGTTTAGAATCTACCCATTAATTTCTCACTATTAATCCAAATAGGACGCATGCATCAATTGGACTTGGAGTCCAACTCCAACCCAATTACACTTTTAGTCTTGAAAAAGTCCAATAACTATTATTGGGCTAAACTTGCTAGTTATAAGCAATCAAGAACAACCTTTTGTGTGTGACCCATTAGGCCCCATTAGTCACTGACATAAATGAACTTGGACCAATTAAACTCCTTTATTGGTCTCAATTCATTTAATGACCATATAAGACACTAGCAATGCTCTGCGGCCCTAGAACTAATTGAGTTGATCAAGTGATATACCTTTCTGATTTGGATACCATGTTGGCACCATCCCTCATTCAAATTTAGTTGAAAGCAAGGATAGAGTATCATTTCTCTTAGTTGACAAAATATTGCTTTTCAAAAAACTAGAAATCTTTTTTATTGACTCTAAGACGGATCATAACTCCTCATGATCTCTTATGCATAGATTTCAAAGTCAACTAGAAGTCATCAAAGCCCTACCAGTCTTGTGAACGACTAATCCCTTTTAGGGACTATAAGTCCTTTCGGCATGTCCATCTTCCCTCATGTATTCAAGTTATACCCAAGAGTACATTGTTCTCCCCATTTTCAGGCGGATAAAGTTGTACAATCAAAGTATAATCCCAGGACATAGTGTTTGGTGACATCCTCAAGTCTAGGATGATCCCACTACCAAATGATGAGAGACTTTACAAATCCAATGATACTTTAAAGAATCCTTGTGGAGTCTCTCGACGGGTCAGTTCGGTGCCATCGGTTCTCCAACAAATCCACCCATGACATCAGCTAAGGCATCACCATGGTTGCATTCCACGAGGTCCCTACCTTGTATCTCTATACAAGTAGACAATGTCGTACTTGTCCTTTTTGAGTTCATTAATGCCCTTTCTTGGTGATTCAAGACTAGGAACTCATTTCAGTTAATAAACATTTAGTATCCTCGAGTCCTCACTATCATGATCCCTATCATTGATCCTTGAGATAACACATGCTCTATTCCTAGGGCCTTTATCTTTAAATGCATATTACTATAAAATATAGCTGATACATAAATATGATAAAGATAAAGTTTTCTCAAATTTATTAACCATGAAATACTAAATAGCAAAATGTGTTCATCTGATGAAACAAATTGTCTCTAGGACACCTACATACTAACAGTAACTTGAGAAATGCTTGACACTGATACAGTGACCTTCTTTCTAAGAACTTTGGAAATGATGGTTTAGGGGTTTAAGAACTCGGCATTACGCCATAAAATCCTTATCAGTTCTAGGTGGATGGTTTGAGGTTCATTGAAGTAACCTCTTGTGCCACAACTTAGAAATATTTCATGCATATCCAAACCAATGCTTTCTAGATAGAGAATGTCAAAGTAGTGCTCAATGTAGATGGTAGGCTTATTTTTTATATGCACAATAGTCATGTCAATCTTTGGAATGGTTGGCTCAATAGAGGCTTCACTACCACTTGATATGACTGAAAGGTTGAAGCTTTAATTTAGGGTCCAAGAAGAGATTGAGAGAGAGAACACAGGAAATGAAAGATTTCTTTGTTATTTGATTGAGAAATGAAAGGTTTGGAGAGGGAAAGAGAGAATGGTTTAGAGAAGTGAGAATTTGGGTGTTTTTTCTAGGTTTTTGAGAGGTATTTATGAGGTATGTTATTCAAGAAATGACTTAATAGATGCAACACAACATTCTTTTACACAAAATGTTATGTTTTGACTTAATAATTAAAGTGCTGGTGTTATGCCCTCGTTGATAACGACTGTCAAATTGCTAAAAAATAAATAAAACCAGGATAATTTTGTAGCACAATAATAACCGAGGTCGACTTAGATATACAATTCAATTTGGTTCCTAACTTAATCTACTTGTAAACACCAAGAGAATTTTATCGAACAGTTTATAGACAATGAACAAAAATTACAAAAACACAAAAATTGTAGAAAAATGTAGAAATTATAGAATTGATGAAAGATGTTGTCAGCATGTGTCCATCCAATGACCTTTTTGTGGCCTCTCAAAATGTCCAGCCACTTCTCCTCATGATCAAGTGACATACTATTGGATATGATGACTGAGGGCTTCTAAGAATAATCTAAATAGGCATATTTAAGGTGCTTAGGTAATGGTTTCAGCTCCAAGGAAGGTGGTTGAATGGTGGACGACAAAGGAAGGTTGGTGGCTGATGGAAGGAAGATAGAAGAATCAAAACATGCACCTGCAACACAATTAGAGTGAATTGCAGAGGAAATCTTTGTGCAAATACTACACACAGCAGCAGAATCATCACAGGTACATTTAAACAGAATAATCAAAAACTAAATATTTCAAATATCTACACTATCTACTGCAACATCAATGATATCTACAAGGAAAAAAATGCTCCTCTGCAAGACGTCTCATGGCCTAAAAAATGTTAAAATGCATAACATCATCACCAAACTCCATGGAAAAAGTTCCTACATGCACATCAATTTTTTTCCTGATTGTCATCAAGAATGGTCTCCCTAGGATCAATGAGGAACCATGACTAGAAGACTCATTCTACATATCCAAAATGTAAAAATCTGTTGGAAGAATTAGATCATTAACTCACACCAGCACATCTTCAATAACTCCCAGTGGAAGTGCAACACTCATGTTGGCTAAGTGAATGGTAACACTAGTAGGTTTCAAATCACCAAGATGTAATTCCACTTGCTCATTTCCCTTTAGGTTCCTCTTGTGGGTACACAAATCCTTCAAGAACTTTGTATATTTTGGGATCTATTTGATGGCATCCAAGAGGGGAATGTTGACTTCCACCCTCCTGAAAGTCTTAAGAAGATCAGAAACAAGCTCTACTTTCTTTACAGGAATGGATCTAGAAGGAAAAGGTAGATGAATATGTTTTGGTGTAGAATCTGTTTTGGCACTATCATTAATTTTGGCACCAACATCTGTTGAAGTTAGAAGCTCCTTGCCACTCCTCAAGGTAATAGCACTCACATTCTTTGGATTAATAATTGGTAGTGTTGGAATGTTGACAGAACCTTGTTGTTGCATCTAGTAGACAATTATAGCTAACTGTCCAATATGAGTCTGCAGGTCTTGGATGGTGGCGCTCACATTCTGTTGAAACTGAATGTTGTTGGTCACCATTTGCTTCATCAGCTCTTCTACGGAAGGTCCAGAACTGCTCTGCATAGGTTGTGCATGTGTAGGTGCAGGCTACTGGAATTTTTGTTGTTGTCTGAACGGGGGAGCTTGGTATTTGCTGGTGGAGGGTTGATATTCTTATTGTCTAAATCTTTGTTGTTGTTGCTGTTGTGTACCAGGACCATACCTCAAGTTTGGATGATCTATCCAACTGGATTATAAGTGTTGGAGTTATATTGTTGTTGTTGAGGTCTGAATGACTCTCCAGGTTATATGGCAGAAACTTCAGTAGACAGTTCTATTTCTTGGAGAGTGATATATATATATATATATCTGTTGGATGATCAGGTGCACAATAGATACCACACAACCTTGATTGATTTGCTGTCATCATATTATATTGTTGACCAATGGCAAGATGTCTCAGAAGAGATGTTAATTCTATTAGTTTATTCTCCAACCTCTAGTTATCAGCAACCATAGAAACAAAAACTTCATTTGCAGTAGCCTGTAGCAACTCTAGTACCAAATTGTTGATAATTGGCTGTCATGTTAGAAATTATTTGTCTTGCAGGAAGAAGAGTATTGTCCATTAAAGCTCCTCCACTGGCTGCATCTATCATACTCTTGTCCATTAACATCAATCCTTCATAAAAGTACTAAATCAATAATTGCTCACTAATTTGATGGTGAGGATAGGTAGCACACAACTTGTTGAATCTCTCCAAGTATTCATATAATGTCTCTCTAGGTAGCTGCCTTATGCCACAGATTTCTTTCTGGATGGATGTTGTTCTAGATGTAGGGAATAATTTCTCTAAAAATCTTTTCTTCATATATGTCCAAGTATTGATAGGATTTGGTTGAAGGTATAAAAAATCCTTAAACAAATTCGTAATCATGAAAATTGAAAACAGGATTGAAGAAGAAGATGAACATTCACAAAGAAATTTAAATACCAAACCAGAACTTAAATTCTCCTTGCTTGGACTGAATCCTTGGACTGATTGATTATTTAGCCTTCCATGATCATCATCAGTGGAAGAACCATGAAATTTGTGCAAGAAAAAAGAAGAACAATGAAGAACAGTTGAGAGATAAAAAAGGAAAGAGTTTGATCTTAAAAACTTGCACAGGAGCTAGAAATTATGTTTGTACAAAATGAAGTAACTAACTAACTAACTACACTAATATATATTCACTAAATCATTAGCAAATAATGGGCCTTGATTAGGCCCATCTATTCTAACTAATTAAGTTGATTACATAAATCAAAACCTAATATTGTAGCCCAAAGCTCAAGTGCAGAGGTTCTGACTTCCAAACCTAAAATGACCCTCAAACTAGAAGCATTGACCCAAGCTTATCTATTCCAAAATTTGTAGCTCTGTACCTTAGCTTTCCCATGACTACTCATACACTTCATTTGGAGTTAAGTAGAATCATCTAGGTCTTGCAAAGGAAGATATGTCAAATAAGCACAAAATCTGAAAATAAGCAACAATTACCAATTAAGCTCAATTATTTGCCTAAGACCAAAACTGAATTAAAGTGAGAAAATAAGAGTCCAAGAAAATTCAAACAAGCTAAGAAGAATAGAAAAATACTAAACTAAAAACGCTCAATCACTCGTTCATACATTGGACTTTCATATAACATGTAAGATGCACATGTTATAACTAGTTGTCATGGGATGATATGTCTTCTGGAGACAAAGTTATATTGGACACAAATATAGAGAATAAATCACTTCTATATAAAGTTTATTCCTTATCAGAATCATTCTTTCTTCAGTAAGGGGTTTTGTAAATATATTAGTATAGGTCCACTGTCCCTTTCTGATCATGGTCTCTTATAAATTGATGTTTAAATCTCATATGTTTTTGCCCTTGAAGGTAATGTAGGATCTTTAGAAATGAAAACAATAGGAATACCCACAATAACCAAGAGGGTGAATTGGTTAAAACTTGGTCTTTTGAAATTTCTTTATCAAATCAGAGTAAGGATCTTAATTACTTTTAAAACCAAGAATACTTTTAATCAATCAAACCACTCAGTTCAAGAAATCAATAGCTCAAAACTGAACTTGTTGAGTAATGATAAAAATGCCAAGAACAAATAAGCAAGATGACTAATAGAGATTAAGGAATAGAAAATTAACACAAAAATTTATACTGGTTCACTTCACAAAAGAAGTTACATCCAATTTCTTCTAATCAACACTACATTAGAGTTCCATTATTATAAATTTTAGTTCTTACAAGCTTTATTACAAAACCCTATTTATCAACTCTAGATAAAGACAAGAAATCTAAACCCTATTAGACTTCTAGAGAACAAAAACCATAGAACACTACTTTGTTCTTTCCTAGAGAACACTACTCTAGTACAAGCTTCAAAGAACAAATTACAATAGCATCAAAATAAAAAAAATTGCAAAACAAGTTTACACCCAAAGAGAATGGAGAGAAACAACCTGATGATCCAATGAATATGAATGCATGTGAGTTACCAATCAAAGTTGAATGAACAAATGAATTTCAGAACATGCTTTCCTATTCTTCTTTGAAAACTCTTGCCCAAGAAATCATTCAATACCCATGAAGATTAAAGAGTGGGACAAGAAGTAGCTTAACCCATAAAATCACTTTCTAACTTTGTGATAGCTTGTATGTATTCAGAAAATTCGAAGTATTCAGATAGAAAACCAAGCCAAGCCTCACTTCTATTTATAACAGACTTTTTCAACTAACTGTAATCGATTAAATGCACCAAATAATCGATTAAAAAGCCTTGTGTAATTGATTAAATTGTCACTTAATCGATTAAAGTGTTCATAGCATTTCTGGATTTGAACAATGAGCAAAATAATCGATTAAAACGAGCTATAATTGATTAAAGCAGTGATACATGTATTCCTGAAAAGCCTTGTATAATCGATTACAAGAAATGGTAATCGATTAAATCAGTGTAACAAGCTTTTCTAAGAATCTTATGTAATCGATTACAAGAACTGGTAATCAATTAAAGCAGTGAAGCATCATTTTCTTTTAACACTATGTAATCGATTACAAGCAATGGTAATCGATTAAATTGTTCTTTCAAAGCTTTTCCAGATTTAAAAACGAAGCAAATAATCGATTAATTCTCAGTGTAATCGGTTAAACCAGTGATAATTGTATTTTTCCAAAAACATTGCCTATTGAGTTCTTTTTCAAAAATTGCTTTAATTCTTTGATGAAAACATTTAAGTATATAAATGATTAAGTGTATGCAATGCAAGGATCAACAGATTGGCCTCTTTATACACTTCATTACATTCTTCAAGGCATGTGAAAAGCTCAAAACAATCTTCCATTGCCTAAGCTTCAAGCTTCAAGATGCTCCCCCTATATCCAACAAGAAAGACTAGTAGTAGCTTTGTTATCAAAGTGATTTGGCTTTCTGGATGGTTCTTTATTATGTTTCATTCAATTGGTTATCTTACTTCTTCTTGAGGATCATCCAATGGTGGATTTGATGTTCAACTTTTGTGCTATGACTGGATGATACAGAGTTACTAATACCATCTCCCAGTCTCATATCTACAAAAGACGTGTCCAACTCTAATAATTTCTTATCAGACTTGGTGTCATTAAAACTCACATGCATAACTTCTTCAAGTACTAAGTTTCTAGATTTATATACTCTATATGTCTTGGATGTTTTAGAGTACCCAAACAATATTCTAACATCACTCTTGGAATCAAACTTTTCCAAGTTGTCCTTAGTATTTAAAATGAAACATTGATATCTGAAATGATGGAAGTATGATATGTTGGGTTTCTACCCTCCATAATTCATGGGGAGGCTTTTTCAAAATGGGTCTGATGTAAATTTTGTTTTGCAAATAACAAGCAGTATTCATTGTTTCACCCCATAAGTGCTTATTGAATCCGCATCCCTAGTTTTAATTGTGACAAACCATTAGCAATGCAAATTGTATGGATGACAGGTTTATGTGATGACTAGCATTCTACTCAACTATTTCAATGTTATATCTATTAAGTACCAGACATAATCTTACATAAAGTAAGAGATCAATTATGTGTTGGTTTGAATAAGTTTGGGGGAATACTTGTGAAAATCAATTTGGAAATAATTACAGGTCCCTTTCATTTAAATTTAATTTAGAGCTAGTAGTTTATGTAAATCCTAATCCTTCCTAAAAAGAGAAAAAGAAAAAGAAGGAAATAAAATTTGTGATTCATTTTGAAAACAAACAGTGGCATGAATCCAATTGGATTGAAACAATTAATAGGTTTTTGGGTGATATTTGATATGAGAAAAAGGGATGGTGTGAAGATTGTAATACATTGATTGCTCTCTATATCTCATGGTCTATGCATTCTAAAAAAAACCAAATTCCGTTCAAGCCAAGCCACGGTACAACCTTGATCAAGTCTTTGTGATCTTTATGTGTGTGCATGCATTTTACTGCTGATGAGAAGGAAATTAAAGTTGAATTGTGTGTTCAATTATGTGATGATTATGAGTTGATAGCACCTAAAGCAATTGGTGCTCAAACGATACACATGTGCAATGAGGGTCAATCATTTTTAACATTATTAAATTAGGATTGTATGCTTGTTTTGTGTCTTGCATTAAAACAATTGCATCCCTGCTATAGTTTCGGTTGAATGCACCACTCTTGAGTTTGAATCATTGGTTTAGTCTTTAATGTTCAAAAAGAAACATGTAATGATTTGTTAGTATATTTTTATTTATGTTGTACCTTTTGCTTGAGGACAATCGTAACTCTAACTTTGGTGGAGTTGTTAAGTGCCTTTACATGTACTTTTAAGGCACCAATTAAGGCACTTTCCTTATCTTTTCTTAGATTTAGAAGATTTTTTTTACTCTAATTGTGTTATCTATATTAGTCTATCAAATTTAGGATAATGTTTTAGTATTTTGGCTACTTTGTAGTAATTTATCCCATCTTTTTGTAGATAAAGGGTTTGAAATGGAAGAAGTGTCTTGAAGAGCAAGCTTGGAGTACTGAAGCTCCAAAATGATCAGCTTGGACAAACAAAAATTCAAGAATGAAGATTGACATTTGGCCAAGCCAGAATCAATAATTGAGCAAGTCTACACTCAAAATGGAAATGCTGCCTTTTGTATTTTTCAGCCTAACTTGCGAGTATATTCTGATTCCCGCCTCTTCTTTAGGATCATTATTGCATCAATTGCAATTTTGTGTTGTGGTGTTGAAGGGGAAGAATCTCCGAAGTGTTCATGCGTTCTTCATCCTTTTCTCACCTTTCCATGCAAAATCCAAGCTACTCACCTCCATAAGTGGCTGATTTCTATTGTTGTAAGGGGTAGATGTAGCCAATTCTGAACTATCATGTATCTTTGGATATGATCTAACATATATTTCACATATATGTGTTCTATGTTGTAATGCCCCGTATGCATCCGGTGCATTAACATTGATTTATGGTTATTAAGCGCAGCAATTATCACAGATAATTAAATTGGAAGTGATAAACAAAATTGACGTCATCAAACGTCATTAATAACATCAACTGTACATCATATATGGTGAATTCTCATAATATACAAAGTGTATACATAACAAAACTATACAAATCCCTCTCAGGGTACAAAACAATAGGCATAAATCCAAAATATAGAGTCAACATGCTCTCAAACTCTATGCCTAAGGTCCCTACAAGACCTATCCCTGCTCGGGCCTCTTGCCCTAGGATCTCTCAGCAGCTCCCTGAGTATCACCTGCAAAACATAACCCCCAACACGGGTGAGATAACAATCTCAGTAAACTCAGGGTCCTTGGAGGTCTTTCCTCCCCCTGGTTCACTTCTATGCATATAATATCAAAATTGGCATTACAAGTTAGCCATCACCGCTATCAAGCCATAACACCACAGATACATAAGTCTCAAGGTTCATCAACACCTTTTTTTTAAAACATATATCATTATCATTTAGCCATCAGACTATTATTTATCAATATCATTTATCAATGCCTGAGGAAGCTACATCCACCTATGTGGGCACATTTCACATCAGGATCTCCTACTATTTGCCTGAGGAAGCTACATCCATCTATATGGGCACATTTCACATCAGGATCTCCTATTATTTGCCTGAGGAAGCTACATCCATCTATATGGGTACATTTCTCATCAGGACTTCCTATTATTTGCCTGAGGAAGCTACATCCATTTACATGGGCACATTTCTCATCAGGACTTTCTCAAACATGTATATATTCTATTATATTCTACTGGCCAGAGAATTCTCATCAATCAACACACATAGCCTCAATCCATGTATATCAAGTACATGATTCCAATCAGAATAGTAACACACAATTTCAATATACATGCATCAATTCATACAATAACCATCACTCCCTCTAGAGTATGGTGGAACACAATCAAGGGGAAACACTCCCAAGAACAAAGAGCTTACCTGCTCTCAGCGCTACACCGGCTCTCCAGGCTTTGTGGTCACAACCACCAGCAATGTCTGTATCACGCCCTACACAAGGCATACAAACAATCAATCAATAACGGTCCTCAACCGTTAGAATGAAAGGAAACTCTATTCCTTTCCATTAAAACCGTTTTGTTCTCTATCTTAGGGTTATCAGAGCTAATCACCTTATTGGCAGTTCACAGACCCTCAACAGGATCTAACTCAGCCTAACCAAGGCACTAGAGTCCCTCTAAGACTCTGCATAAGCTAATTCAAAGTATACAATTGCTTAACCCCTCTGTATTTCAAGAATAACCAAGTTATCCAAAACAATCAATTCAATGCTTAATCATCTTCTATACAGTCTCATGAACATTTTTAGTAAAAGCAAACATGCTCATACATGTCATGATACCCTCCATTTAATCATCATTCTTCCTACTCATACATATATCAGAGTCAAAACCAAACTTCATCAATAGTCATTATTCAAATCTTATTATTTATCAGAACAACCTCCTGAGCATACTTTTCTAAAGGACTCAAGCCTAATTCCAGCCCTATCACAAATGGGTCACTATTCATCCCAAAAACAAATTTCCAAATCAATCGATAAAACTTGAGTTTCTTACCTCTAAACAGTCAAGGAATGCTAGAAAACAACTTTCCCAGGCCTTAGCGTCCTTGAATCGCCGTCTTTTCCGCAAACTCAAGCTTTTCCCAAAGTTCCCTAGAGAAAGGGATTTCTCCGATTGATGGATTTTTAGGAAAAAGGATGAAGGATTCTAGCTCACATGAAGGTTTCTCACAAGTTTCATGTTTGGTGGGAGGTGTTTTGATGAAAAAAAAACAAAGGTTTAAGAAGCTTGGGTGCTTAGCAATGGAGGTGCAAGGCCAGAGGAAGAAGAAGCAAGGGAATTTGGGCCAAAATCGCGAAAATGAGCTTTATATAGTGGTCTAGGTCGCGTTCTGGCGCTGATCGCGCCACTATGGCGCTATCCGCGCCAAGTTCCAGTGTCTGTGGCGCTAACCGCGCAAATATGGCGCTACTGGCGCCAAAAACCTGTATCTGTGGCGCTAACGGCGCCAGAAACCAGCATCTATGGCGCTACTGGCGCCACTCTCACGCTAACGGCGCCAGAAATTCCGTCGCAAAATCTGTCGCTAACGCTTTTTTTGACGGAATATAGCAAATTTAAACTTTTCTTTCTTTTCTTTTATTTATTTAACCTTGGTTATTATATATGTCAACATATTTTATATTTTCTTAATGCTTGTTGTGGATTGGCCAACCATGGAATGATTTTGGGATGTAACTGATGTTGGGAAGCACTTTTATTATCTTAACTGATCAAAATGTCCATGGTTTAGTGTCTAGGAATGGAACTAATTTTTTTGGTAATCTTTTGGTCACAACTCTTAATGTTGGAGCCTTTGTTAAGTTATAGAGGGATCTTGGCTTAGGGAAGGTTACTTAGACTCTTTTTACCTAAGAGATAGGACTAAGAAACATTTATTGACTAATGTTAACATATGAACATGAATGAAGTATGTATGGAACATTAATGCATGAAGAGAGTGAAGACTTGGTGAAATCTACCCCTGCAACGACTTCTACCATATGTCACTAGCACCTTGTTTGTTGTGTTTCTTGTTTTTACCATCATATAAAAGCATTTACTTTCATGTTTCATAACTAGACCAGTTTGTTACTCAATGAAGTCATCTTCAAGTTCATGTTTTTATTGCTTTCTTGTATTGTTCTTAAGCCTAAGAGAATAGTTTGCTGCCTTGATTATTTTACACAAGTCGCTTAGGAAACGATATCTAGACTTATCCATTGTATTTCTTGCTCAACTATTGTACTTGCCAGAAAAATCCATCAACGCTGGACAAGTTCAAATAGTGTTCATACCTGAAAGGGCTTCAATCAACATGACTCTTGCTTTGTTGGAAAAAAATTTCTACTACTCAAAAGATGGAATGAAGTTGTTCCTGGAATCTCAAGATGTTGATTTGTGGGACATATAAAAATCAGTCCTTACAAACCAACAAAAAGAAATCAAGTTGGAGTTGAGATAAACAAAGCCAAAGTTGAATGGACCCAAGATGAGAAAGCAATAGTTCTTTTGAACTCTAGAGCAAAGTTCTTCTTGACATGTGATATGAGCATATTTATTTATTAGAAGAAGAAGAAGAAGAAGATGATGATGATAATGATGATGATGATGATGATGATGATGATGATGATGATGGTGATCAAATGCTTGGAATGCAACAAGCCTTGCCATATCAAATCTAACTACCCTATCCTTAAGATACAGTTTAAAATGGGAGATCCAAAAAGAAGGCAATAATGGCTACTTGGAATGACATAGATTCATCATCATCTAAGGAAGATGAAGAGCATGTTGAACCTATGTCTCATGGAAGATTCTAATCAGAATGAGGTATTTGACTCTGAAAGTGTTTCTAAATTTTCAAATCACAAATAGTTAAAACAAGCTTTTGATAATCTACTTAATGAATCTCATATTTTAACACAGAAATATGCTCATTTGAAAGAGCAACTTTCTAATGCTCATAAAGAAAATGAGAAGCTCATAATGGATTATGAAAATCTTTTTAAGAGAAACCATTGTTTGTAGGAATCTCATTTTAAACTATCTAAATAGTTAAGATTGGGAAGAGATCCATTGCAAAAAGAATAATCTCTTTTGGTCAAACTCAACTTGAAAATGAAAACAAGGTTTTGAAACAAAAAGTTGATAAATTGTCAAAAGACTTAGCTAACTTTGTAGCAGGCACAAAAAACTTGGATAAGCTAATTGGAAGTTAGAATAGCTTTTATGATAGAACTAGATAGGTTTCATTCAGAATCCTAAGAAAGTTTTTCAAAAGCCTGTTAGGAATAAGAAGGCCAAGGGGAAATATTTTAACTATAATAGATGGGGACACTAGACCTCTGAATGTTATAGAAAGAGGGACACTCAATTCAAAAAGGTGACTAACATGGAAGGACCTAAGAAACTATAGGTACCTAAGATTCTACTACTTTCTAATGCAGGAATGTTTGTACCATAACAAGAAGAAAGAGTTGTTGTTCTTGAACAATGGTTGCTCTAGGCATATGATTGGAGACAAAAACAAATTCCTCAGCCTTGAAAAGACAAAGGATTGAGGGTCAATTGCTTTTGGAGATAACAAAAAATTCATCATCAAAGGAGTTGGTATAATTGGTAGACCAAACTCTGCTCAGATTTAAAATGTTTCTTATGTTAAAGGGTTAAAACATAACCTTCTACACATTAGTCAACTTTGTGACAATGGATATGAAGTTAAATTTGAACCCAATGCTTGCCTAATTAAAGAAGCATAAACTAGAGATATCTTATTCTCTGGTGTGAAAGAGAGAAACCTCTATACAACTGTCTATAGCCCCTACTTAGTTAATCTTGTTTAGCAGTCTTTGAGAAGGATAAGTGGGTATGGCATAGAAGAGTGGGTCACCTTGACATGAAAACTCTGTCCAAGTTATCCTAGCATAACCTTGTGAGAGGCCTACCAAATAACAAATTTGAAAAATACAGAGTGTGTGAGGTATGTGGCAAAGGTAAATAAACCAAATCTAGTTTCTAGCGCAAAAATGTAGTAACCTCTCAGAGAATCCTAGAACTACTGTACATAGACTTGTTTGGTCCAACCAAAACACTTAGCCTGGGTGGAAAAAGATATGGATTTCTAATAGTTGATGATATCTTTAGATTCACATGGTGGTTTGTAGGAAAGTTCAGAATCAAAAGATTTGAGAATTGTCTATGTAAGGAGTGATCATGGAGGAGAATTTAAAAATATTTTCTTTAAAACCTTCTTTAGTGAAAATGGTATCTCCCACAATTTTTCTTGTCCATGAATACCTCAAGAAAAATGGTGTTGTGGGAAGGAAAAAATATATTCTTACAAAAGATGGCTAGAACACTTATCAATGAGTCTGGCTTACAAAACTATTTTTGAGAAGAATCTATTAACACGACCTGCTACATTTTGAATAGAATTTCTATCAGAAAAGTTCTAAACAAGACTTATTATGAATTATGGAAAGGACGAAAACCAAATGTATCATACTTCCACATTTTTGGTTGTAGATGCTACATTTTAAACAACAAAGAAAACATTAGGAAGTTTGAGGAAAAAAAAAGCAATCTTTCTTGGTTACTCTTGATCTTCTAAAGCATACATAATCTACAATATGAGAACTCAAGTTGTAGAAGAAAGTATGCATGTTGTCGTTGATGAACATGATAACACACTTGAGAAGAGAAGGATTGCAACATGATAACACACTTGAGAAGAGAAGGATTGCAGTCTTAGAAGAAAAGATTGAAAGAACAAAGGTCAACCAACATGCTCAAAACGTCTCAAGGAAAGTTGAAGAAAAAACTTCTGAGAAACCTCAGAAAAGGCTCAAAAAGACAAAGTTCAGAACAAACAATAAAAGCTAATATGCCAAAAAGTTGGAGATTTGTCTCCTCTCATCCTCCAAATCTTATCATTGGAGAGACAACATTTGGAACCAAGACCATGCAAAGAGGTTGGCATTCAATACTTGGGCTATGTATTTTTTTATTTCTCTACTCATCTGGCATCTGAGTTTCGTGCACTAAGATAGAAGGACTTAACCTCTTTAGTGGGTTTTGCTCTCGACTCTGCTTCTCTTGGATTGAGTTCGACTATGATTCAAATGTCACAATATGACGATACGTATGGCAACCATCCATGAATAGTCATTATATTATATCATGCCATATTATATGAACATGCTTATGTGCAAACTTTATCAATAGATGTTTTAAGTACCATAAATTTTCATGATGATATAATACACTGGATGCATGATCTAACAATTTAAGCATATATTCAAATGAGTTAGGCAAAGATGCATACTCTTAATCAAAAGTTGTTCACGTTATAAATGCTATACATTTTACTCCGTTTTAATCACTTTTGGAATTGCAAAACCTGGTTGGTAGATAAAGTCAAAGGTTGCTTTTGCTTCATATGTGACCTTTCCCTCTCAACCCAACTTTTGCACTGCGTTTTTTTTCAAAAGGTTTTGCAAGATATGTAACACACCCTTAGGGGCTCAAGGTGAGATAAAGGTACAGGCTAAGCATGGATGGTCTTGTACTTGTTATGCGCATGTGTCAGAGCAAAACACATATAGGCAAACATGAAAAGTGAGATCACCCTAAAAAAGTATATGAAAGTACATGATTTACTCACTCGAGTTGATGAAATAATTCCCAAGTCAGGAGGAAAGATGACCGAGTCACCTCACCATCTCTCAATAATCCAATTTGCTTTAGCTTCTAGATCAATTTGGCTTTCGACATTGCAACCATGTCGAACTGTCTAAACGACATTCCGAGCTACCAGAGCTAGCTTCGAAGGTTCGAAGTCTCCTCTGATAAACAAGGCCAGTTATACCTAACATATATAAAAGACACCTCGCAACATGCACCAGCCTGAGGTAAATTACAAAGCCTTACCACAAGGTTTCCCTTTTCTTAGATATTATTAATATAATATATAAGTTTGCATATATATGAGCTTTTAAGGTTAATGTCGTAATTAACACCAAATGGCCAAACAAAAATATAATGAAATAATATGCATATGTTGGTCATTTCCTTTCACCCGGAAAATTATTTATACTGATAATGAATGAAGAAATAAGTTTTTGCATTAGTAAGCAAGGAATATGAAACGTGCATGGTACACTACATGACTACATCATGATATATATGTAATTTTTATAGCATATATACATGCTCTTTCCCTGGGTAAGGGTACATCTGTAGGAACTTTCAATAACACCGGATGCAAATGGTAATTTAAAGCAAGCTTACGACCAAATATGGACAAGTTATGAACCCTAGAGCTAATTTGTTTAACCTGATTAATATTATCTCACTCTATTGTACAAGCTCGCATTGCATTTCTTTGGTTTAAAAGATTTTGCAGAAACTACCTATGTCACTGAAAATGCAAACAATCATAATTCACGTGGAAAGGTAATCCCATCTTTATAAATAATTGAGTGATATCATGACATTATAAAAGATTGCACGTACACGGTACATATGCCATCACATATATACAATTTCATGCTAACACATAGAGTGAATGGGATTTGAATTTCTTCAAAAGGGATCGCAGGACTCGATTCCCCTAAAAGCAGAAAACAAAGCCTACGGTTAAAATGTTATTACCAAAGAAGAATTACGGTAACACCATGGCTCCTAAATGGCAAGGGAGTACAACTACTATAGTTTCAATTCATTAAATTCCATAACATTATCTACCTATTGCACAAAGCTTGCTTCACCTTGCTTCAATATTAGCTTTGTTCAAAGACTCTTATAGGAGTAACAAATCACTCTCAGGCCGACTAAAATCAAACAAGACACAACCCCTAGAAATATGATTTGTCTAGCTGAGGGAAGAACGAAAGAAGATACAAACCCCGAAAATATGGTTTGTCCAATCGAGGGAAGAATGAAAGAAGATATGAATCCTAGGAATATGGTTTGTCGAATCGGGTGAAGAACAAAAGAAGATACGAACCCCAGGAATATGGTTTATCCAACTAGAGGAAGAACAACAAAAACTAAAGATAAAGACCTATGAAATACCTAAGGAAGTAGGTTTCCAGATCCGGGGATGATGATCAAAGCTAAAAAGGCATGATAGTCGCAAAAAAGTTATGCAAAGTTTATGCAAAAATGGGTAGAGCAATGATTGCTACAATAAGAGACTTGACGCATGGCAAAACCTTGGATTACATCTGTTTCGGGTGAATACTAACTTCATATTTGTAAAAGTTGACATTGGCTTTAGATAACATGGACTTAGGGACAGCTATTTCAATGCAAATATTAACTTCATACTTGTAAAGTTAATGTTGCTTATGTGAGACAATATCAACTTGAGAATAACTATTTCAGTGTAAATATTAACTTTCATATTTATCAAGTCGATGAGACAACATCGTCTCAACTATTTTGAAAGATATATTCATTTCTAGATTCTTAGGTTGATATTGCTTAAATAAAGTAATATCAATTGGGGGGCAATTGTTTTAGACCCTTTCGGGTTTCTACATAAGCCCTGGCCCAAAACATTTATCTAACTGTTTCACCTATTATATAAAGGTATTTTATGCCTGCAGTTATTTATCTGAACACATTTTATATACTCTAAAACAAATTTTGATTTAGCATCAGAGTGTTTGCAAGTGATTGCAAGTTCTGCTTCTCATCGAAAATCGTCATTACTCGTCGAAATTCCTTTCTACTGCTTGAAGAATCCACCATGTTCAGAAGCACCCAAAATACCTCTGAACATAATGCAAAACCGAGAGCAAAAAATTATATTTTATACAAATTATATAAAGGATGAGTGAATTATATATATATATATATATATATATATATATATATATATTGATGGTAATTAATTAAAACCATTTTCACAAATCAGTGACTCAAGAATATTAAAGCTTCTAAATTAAATATGGAGAGGAAGTTACAAGAGATAGTTCAGTCAGTACATTATTGTTGATTCTCCTCCTTTAATTAATGGCGTGGGGTACTATTAGGCATGCAACTTGGTCCCACATGCACTAACCACTTGAGAAAAATAATAACCCTGAGATATCGATGCTTTTGATGACGAAGAGCCTCTATTTTGGTTTGGTCTTTGTTGCTGGAAATAATCTGGGGGTGACACGTACTGCCACCTTCACCGACGACGACGAAGATTGAGCTCCAGATTCAGGTGAGGACCCTGCTAAATTCATATATATAAATTTTGTATAATCACTAAGTTTATAATATTGCAATTTATTAAACTTTATTTTAAATTAAAAGCCTGCATTTTATGTACTAATTAAAATGCAAAATGATCACAAACAGAAATAGAGAATGACGAAGAGAGATTTAACAATTCATACGATAATTATACAATAGTTTTATATTTATCTCTTTGTATTATTATGCCAAGTAATCTTGACCAAAAACAAAATTATGACAAGTAATAAATGATGTAGAGCATACATAGACACAAAAAGTTATTGTTGTAGAAAATGTTACACTTGTGACATTTCTCTTCTACACAATGCACATGTACAAAGTAATGTGATTCCTACAATCATTATTATTATATTTATTTCCTTTCTACGATTAAAAGTGTGTCTTAATTTGAAAAGATTAAGGAGAATTTAAGATATTGTGTACTTGTTGTTCATAAAGGGTAGTTAGAGAAAAGAAAAAGAACAATGAAGAGGTCGTACTTGCAACATTGTCCAAAGAATGCTGAGATTTGTGAATTTCTTGAGCTATCTGCTTAGTTTTTCTTCTGCGACGATTATGATCTGCCAGTCTCTTCCTGCAGCTCCGTTTCTCATTGTCAAATTCTAAAAGAAGGTGAAATCTGGAAAAAAAATAAAAATAAAGTAACACATGTTCCTCTTTTACTAATTAAACACAACAAGTATAAGGCATAATTGTAATGGAGAATGTAATTTATTGAATTGAAGTTCCAATTGAATGCTGCTACGTACTTAAAAAACACGAAAACAGGATATAGTACTAGCAGTACGTAAATAGAAGATAGTGGATCGGAGATGTTAAATTTAAGGGACGCAATTGCCGTCGAAATTTCCCAATGTTACTGGTGTGTAATCATTGGACAAATAACAATATTGTTCCATATGGCAATCTCGTATTTCTGATCTCATTGTTCTAACCGCAATCTAGGAAACCAGTGGCATGATGTTGTCCTTGCCTCCGATTAGTTGACAAGACATATTGTTAGACAATAGATGTAGGTTCATAACTTGCCCTTTAAGATGAATTATTAATAAAATAAAATTCTAACATATTAATATGAAAAATATCATAAAAAAGAATTTAGATGAATGTTATATGCATAAAATAATTAATTTTCGATTGACAACACATTTTCATTAAACATTGAATAAAAAAAGGGCATTTTCGCTCAACGGCTTTGGAAATGAAATAATCTTAGATGAAGCCTCAAAATGGTAAGCTTTATTAAAGAAATATATACTAAAATGATTTTGTGTATGAATATCTAAATTCTTTCTGTTGAAAATGATTTTGGGTTGAAAACATAGTCTAAAATATTTTATAAAAAGGCTTATCATGTTATAAAAGTGGATTTTTTATAATAAAAAAAATGTTATGAAAGTGGATTATGGACTGACTAGTTAATAAGGGTTAGTGTAATTGCACTACCAAAACAAGCAAAACAAACAGAACAAAAAATGGAAGACGAGGAGGGAAATTTCCTGAACAGGACGGAAATACCCTCGGGATCACCGCGAAGCCAATGGATTGGCTCCAAGGCACAACACCCAGTGGCAAATTCGTCATTGTGTGAAATTCCCCCCAAAAAGCAATCACAACCTGCTACACTGTTGGCAGAATCGCTGAGTCAACCCGGCAGCAACGACAGTGGAGGCCTTGGAGTGGTACTCACACACCTTGTGGCGGCGGTGGTAGTGCTTCTCGTCGGAAAGGTCCGCATTGCATCCTTCCGCCTGACACCGTGGCAAATTTGATGACAGCGTCGACTCTACCTTAGTTCGGTAGAGTCGGTTGACCGTGTCGTCATTGCACGAGGCAAAGGAGGTGCGGCCTCCGAGGTTAAGCCCAAGTCCTGGCCCATGCCCAAGTCTTTGAGCAGAGCCCTCAAAGTTCATGACATCCTCAGGCTTGGGCATGAACAGAAATCCACGCCCAGGACCAGGCCCAAGCCCACAGTGGGAGGTGGCCAATGGTGGGATTGAATTAAGGGACAACATGGAAGGTGGTGGCTGTGAGAAGGAAGTGGTGAACGCGCTTTGGAAGGCGCGTGGGTCGAAGAAGGCGTGGTGCTGATGCGGTTGTGGTGGGTTGAAGTGGTGATGATACTGATGGGAGAAACCTTGTAGAATGTTGTTGTTAGATAGCATGGTGAAGTTGTGATCGAAGATTTGTCGGGGAGTCTGGTCGGGTTCCCCGGTGGTGCCACCTTCATTTACGGCGAGTATGATCGTTGATGGGTTCCCCCACTCATAATCCAACATCTTTATATATGGACTAAGTAAGCGCGAGCAACTAGAGGAAGCAAAAAGAAAATTGTTCTTTAGTTTTTTTTTTTTTTTTAATTTGATGGTGTGAGTTGGTTCTTTTGGGGTGAGAAGAAATGTGGGTTTTGAAGGATTTTTTAAGAATTGGACTATGGCAGTGGGAAACTTGGAGAGAGAAGTGAGATTCGGTTTCAATTCTAATATGCAGGCTCTGGCTAAGTACTAACCACACATCCACCACTTGGTCTCTGCCTACTCTGCACTTTTTTCCTCGGTTCAGACTCTAATGGCGTATATTTAAAGTCTTGGTAGCTAGGTAGCTATGTAGTAGTGTTTTTATTTCCTGCTAAAATAAATAAGAGGTGTTTTAAAAATTAAAAGGATCACATTTTCACTTCACCCGTTAAAAGTTGTACCCTTTCGTCCCTTTATCACTCTCCCTCTACACCTTAATGTGAATTAATTACACTCTTTTTGTTTTTTTCTCTCCCTAGATGAGTGGAAGAAGTAATGTTATAGTGCGGAGGAAAGTGCCTCACGAGGTGACTTGTGGATTCTTTGTATAAAATACATAGAGGAATTCGTATGGAAAAATTATTCTAGGATTGTGTTTAATGTCGTAAGAAACTCAAACATTTGAAATTACTATTTTGTATCTTTATTTATTTATTTGATTTTCTTGGATTGTTTGTCACTTTAATCTAGCTTTATAATCTTCAATTCTAAATTCAATTTAATAAATCTTTCAAAAGAAATTGTTAATAAGTAAAGATGATCTTATACTACAATTTGAATTGTTCATTAGAAATCTAAAATATTTGTTTATTATAAGTTTTAATTATAATCTTGTATATTAAAAGAAACATTTGTCTTGTATGGTGAGGAAGTTATAATAATATAGACTGGTCTATAAAAATCAAACTCTTTATGTCACTACTAATAATGTTTTGGGTTTTACTTTTTATTTTTCATTTGCTACTAGCTAGTGCTAGTGACTGTAACTCTTTTGCTTTTACCACTTGAATATTTGATCCAATACTTAAACGGTTTAAAGTATATCTCATGCTCTCCTATTATGAAACAGTTTCTCTGACAGAACACGTACATATTGCGAAAAAAAAAAAAGACAAATGATGTAGTTGCTTTGCCTGCTGATTCAACAACTATCTCTATAGGTCCAACCACTCTGCTTCAAAGCCAGAATGATAGAGCAAAAGAAGCAAGACCAGTGGTCGGCAGGAGTACTAGCAAGCAAGTAGTAATGTCTAAATATAAAAGTATAGTTTATTAATTAATAGGATAAATACCTATTTTTTCTATGAAAGTGTAAGATTGGAACAAATTGGGACAAGATGCACTACACTTATCTTATCAAAAGAGTATGTAAGAAAATTATTTTAATGTTTTCATTTAGCTCACTTTCGTGCTTCTCTATTTTTATCTGTATTTTCGTTATTAATTTTATTCTATAAAATAGATTAATTAATTAATATAATATTCTACACAAACTAATAACATATAAGATAATAACTTGATTTGGACAAAAGATTTAATTTGAAATCTTATAAAATTTTGTTAACAATATCCTGAATTTACCCACTTACTATTGATACGTAATTACTCATAAATTAATGCATATCTATAATATAGTTTCATAATTGATGAGAAAAACATGAAAAATGTGATGCATAAGAATAGGAGAGAATGTGGTAATGTCTATGCTAATAATTTACATACAATATGAAACTTAATTGAAAATTCTTTCAAGATGACAGTAGTTAAGTTAGGAACCAAAATGTTAGTGAGTAGTTAAGTTTATAAACTAAAATGACAATGGATTGCTAAGTTCATATACTAAATTAAAATCATTTAACAATTTTTTAAACTAACAAATTAATCCATTGAAAATATGCAGAAAAATTAGTCCCACAAGTAAGTAGTACATATGACATTTTTTTATAACAATTAGGTCCAGAGGTATCACATGGATATAAATATTTGAGTTAACAAAGAGAATTTAATGATACGATGAATTTGTTATACTTTTCAAATATTTAGAGACTAAATTTTAATTTTCATCTTTTAGACACTAATAGTTACCGTGTTACACCTTCAAGGATTAAAATAAATATTTAGCCTAGTTAATACGAAAGAAAAAAAAGGATACCTATATTTACTTGACATGTGTAACGACCTAGTTTAAAAGAGAGAAAACTGGTGAAGGGAACTAAGAAAAGGGTTTATGGGTGGAGGGGTGACATTAAATTTTTGGACCCACAAATAGCTCTGGGTTTGGTCTACTTTGATTACTGGCCCAGGCCAGAAGATCGCCATGATTTAATTCATATCAGGCTACGTGGATTTTGTGCTTGCTTCTTTGAACACTTGCTTTCTTGCTTTGTACGTTACAAACTTGGAGCCGACGAGTGCAACAAGTTGTGTTTAATTATTTCAGTATAAATGAATGGTTTCTCGACTTTTACATTATATAAGTTTGGAACCATGTGGTTGTCCTTAGCAAAAGAATTAACTTGATTTATAAAAATAATAACGCCAGGGGTGTTGATAAAACTCATTTAATGCAATCAAAACAGGAAATCTCACAATTTTCAGGTTGATTTCTAAAAGAATCAAGCTATGTTAATAAATTTTTTAATGAAGTGTAGAACCGTATTGTTGATCAAAAACAAGGTTTATATATAAAGAATAAAGTTCATAAAAAAAAATATAGCTGGAATAAAAAGCAACTATCGAGGTTTGTTTCTAATTAATGATCCAAATCTAATTGGGTTTTAAAAATTAGGATCTTAGTAAACGATTTTACTGTCTTTAATTATTGTGACTAACATTAATTGAAAGGATCTTGATTTTAGAGTACGAGGCGGGTGGATCTATTTAAGGTTTAACTCACAAAACTTACATTTTAATGGGCTAGGTTAGTTTGTTTCGCAAATTATTACTTCTGTTATATAAAATTTGATTAAGTTATGAAACTTATGTATAGTTTATCTCTCTCATTTTTTACTTAAATTAGACTTATGATATGTGGAGTTATAGATCTAGATGAGAACTATAATATATAAAAAAGTTAGTCAAATATGTTTTGTTTATTGCTTGCAGTCGTGAAGACAATAAGAAATGTTAGGTCTCATTTTGAGTCTACTGGCAGATTTGGAGTTTTGTTTTTAAAATATTATTGCTAGAGTTTTAGAACTCCAATTGAGGCATGTGATACATTGATAGAAAGCTTAGGAAGTCTAGTTTAACATACTAAAAGATTGTAATTTAATGACTTGTAGATTAGCACAAATTATAGGAAGAAGCAAATCATATGTGGTGAGAAATCTTATTGTTATGATGTTCTTGAAAAGTGTGTTTGTATGATGATGAAATCTGAATGTTTTGTTGCCTAACTGCATCACATGAGTTATGTAACTTTGCATGTTATTGTGTATGTCAGATGCATTAAGAAAGATAAATGACTAAATAAATAATAACCTAAAGGGTGATACGGTTAAACCGAGAACGACCCTGAGGGAAGAACTAAAGAAATATAAGACCTAAAAAGTGATACAATTAAGCTGAGCACGACCCTAGAGGACCCAATAGGTGATACGGTTAAGTCAAGCATGACCCTGCGGGAAATACATATTAACCCAAGGGTGATACAGTTAAACTGAGCACAACCCTATGTGTAACACCCTGGAATTTCGATAACTTAAAATATATGTGTAATGTATTCCTTATATAATTTGATTACTTTATTAATTAGGATTAGTTGAAATTTTATGTGAATTATTCAAGTACAATTGTTTGGTGTAGATGTTAAGTTAGGTGGAGTTTGCTTGAGCTGCGTTGAATTGCGTGATTCTGAGTTTGACCCGAAAACCTATTTTATTAAAATTATTATTTTGGATTGTTTAACCGTTGGATCATCTTCAAAGTTTAGAGGTAGGTTTATAACCCACCTATGTAACTTTTGACCGTTGGGATTGTTAAAATAATGTCTGAAACGTAAGAAATTAATTTTTCACTGAAGCCAAAATTCTAAAATTGGGTCAGCTCGCCCAGGCGAATTTTGCAGGCATTTTTTCTCGCTTGGGCGAGTGAAGTCGGCATTAAATATAGACAGCAGCATCCAGACCATGAAAATGGAGGATTTTCATTCTCCTAAAGCTTCCCCAACCTCCCACCATCACCCTCCACCATCCAAGGCCACCGGTGACCACTACGGACCGCCGTTGCTTGTTGTTGGACCACCGCACAGAGAGGAACACTTTAATCAGAGCGGAATCTTCAAAACTTAACCCGAGGTTTCGGTAGAGAATAGAGATCCCAATTCTTCTTTCTTGGTTTCCTTGAGGTAATCTTAGTTTCTTTTGTTTTATCCTATCTAGTTTAAGCTTCTATTAGTGTCTCTTGTGTTTGGGGTACCATTGTTGGGAGTTTTACACTTCCTTTGAAAAATCCTTTGAAAATGAGATGTTGTAAAAGTCTCCTTTTTATGAAATTGATGTCATTTCTGTGATCCTTGTTGAACCCCGGTCACATTGGTGTGATCAGAATTTCAAAATGATGTCTTTTGATGTAAACTCCCAAAGCACCATTTTAGCCCCATTTTTATTTGAGTGGACATTTGACCCCAAATGTTAATATTGATCTTACCTTGGAAATTTATATTAAATTATCTTTAATTTAGTATATAGAGCTCTGCATTTCGGCCAAAGTACGTGAACTTGAGAGATCCCAAAATGACGTTTCAAGGAGCTAACAGAGGAATATAGATAGGTAAGGGGAGTTTATTATGTTGGCAATAGTTTAGATACCATAGTTGGGGGCCAGGGAGTCCAACTATGAGGATATCTGTCTGTCCCTACTGTTTGCTGGTTTTCAAGAAAAATTATGTTTTTAACTAATAGGATGCGATGTATTTATGATTGATGTGTGTTTGTTCTTGTGTGTGCTCGTTTTCAAGAAAAACTGTGTTTTTAACTAATGGGATGCGATGAATTGACTTGTTGATGAATAAAATGTGAATAATATTGTTGTTGTTATGATTGGATTTTTGGAAAAAGTCTTAATTATAGAGGAAACTATGCCCAAAATTTTATAATATGTTTTCCTATTTAATTCTTTATTAAATTTTTAAAATGGGCATAAGAGTGTGTTTATATATTGTAGTCCTCCTCTTTAATTTAGAATTTTCCTAAAAATATCAATCTTGTGATATGATGAATTGTGAATGTATGAAATTTGGGTTGTCTAAAGACCTGGGAAATTTGAATCCAGGCATATGTATTATGTATAGATGTGAAATGTGATTACTTGTGATGTCGTTGATGATATTGAAATTGAGATGCCATTGATGTAGTTGATGATGTTTAAATGAGATTATGTTGATGCTAATAATGTCATTTTGTGATATGGATATATATATATATATTGACACCCATGGGGGGTGCATGACTAATTACCCTTACGAGGAAGGATGTGTTCCTAGTCGGGTCATGCATTGATGGTGCCCAAGGTTGTCATTGTGTGATGTGGATATACATGGATATCCATGGGGTGTATGACTGGTTACCTTTGCGAGGAAGGATGTGTTCCTAGCCAGGTCATACATTGGTGGTGTCCATGGTTGTATGTTGTGTATGTACAGGTGGGATGCAGTGATCGGTTGGTTATCCTTGCAAGGAAGGATGTGTTCCTAGCCACAGTCAGTGCATCGGTGAACCCATATTGAGGTGTTATGTATGTACATGGGGAGGGGGTGTATGACGGGTTACCCTTGCGAGGAAGGATGTGTTCCTAGCCGGGTCATACATTGATGATGCCCATGTTTCATACTTCATTTGCATTGATGGAAATAGGATGGTGGCAGTAGGTACGGGGGTACTAGGGGGCATCACTCTGTTTGGAACTCCCTTGTGACTCAGGGATGATCACCATGGGGGGAGCGGCCTGTGCATGACAGGGTGATCTTAACAAACTACTGCATCATTTTCCTGAGAGAGGCTATGCACGATTGTTTGAGTTGTGAACTGCATTGAATGATTGGTTTGTTGAGTGTGAATTGGAATCATGGATTTTTGTTAATGATTGTGGTGGGTAATGTTGTTTCCTTCCCAATTGCTGCTATCTGATGTTTGTTGGTTTTATGTAATAAACTCACCCTTGCATTTGTTGTACCGTGTGGTTGATACCTGTGATGATCGTGAACTTTCGTTCGTGTGAGCAGGTGAGCAGCTGTAGGTTACCTTGGAAGGAGATCTTCTTTGTGGTTGGAGCCACCAAGTCGACGTGATGATGTTGGATTTCTTTTTGGAGAAAGAGTTATGTTTTGTTAATCAACTCTTTATTAGTTAGTTCTTTGGCTTTTTGTTAGATATGTAATTTCAGATGTATATACATGTAAAACTAAATTAAGTTCTAAACACGTGAATGATGAGTATTGATTTAGTATATGTATACATATGTATTCAATTATTGTAATTGTATCGTACGTACGATGATTGTATTATTGTGAAAAATTTACTCTCACTTTCATAATCAAATTAATGAAGTTTTTATTAAAATATGAATTTGCACAATTAGAGTTAGTGATATAGTAGCAACGAGGTGGGTCGTTACACTATAGACCCCAAAGGGTGATACAGTTGAGTTCAGCATGATCTTGCGGGAGGAACCTAAATCTAGTAATGAGCTCATTGTCTAGTTTAGGGTATTAAAGAAGAGACTAATAAAGCAAATCTATGCATTGTCATGATTGAAAATGATGCTTGTACTATGTTAGACTTTTGGCAAGCATACCAATTTGTCGTTGTAAGTTACAAAATTTATAAAAGTTCGTCTCCACAGGGATTTGAGTTACTCAGTTAATCCAAATAAAACTTAATAGTTTAATAGTTATATACAACTAGTGTGAACAGAGTTTCATGTATTTGTGGAATAACAGAAATTATGAAATTTAAAGAAAAAGCATAATAATAAATTTAGTGTGTTGTAATTATGGAAGATTACAGAAGCTAATAAGATTAATTCAAGAAAAGCGTATGATTGGATTTCATCATTCATAGCCTTAGTATTCAGTTAATATTACTATGCATAAATTATTTTCTTTTATTATTGATGCACACATAAAATCACCCCAAATCGATCCCTCGCATTTGAGAATCCTAAGAATATTTATCAAATATTGATTCCTCGCATATGAAATAAATACCCCAACATTACAATCATAATCACGTGCTATTTGCAATCTAAACGTTATGCTCTATTCCTAGCAACGTAACGTAAAGAGTAAAATTATTCAGTTCAAGTTTTAAGAGTACTTTCTAGTTAAACTTAGAACCTCATTTCATGAAACTAGTGATCAAGTAGAATCAAGCATTAAGTACGGAATGAAATTACCAATAATAAATAGAAAAGACTTATGCATAAATAAATATTAAAAGAAATACTTAAGGGTAAGAAGATTACATCTAATCCTTAGAGAAGTTAGCCAATCATTGTGAAGAGCACCTCCGCAATGGAAGAATTGATGAAGGAAATCATCACTAACTCCTTCCGGCAGAGTTTCCACACTACTTCCTCACTTCTCTCACTCTCCCTAAGCTAAACTACTCTCAAATCACGTCCTAAGCTCTCAAACTTTGAAAATGGGATGCTTTTCTCCAAGGTTTGCATGGCTATTTATAGGAAGGGAAGGCTTCTGGAGTCCACTCGCCCAGGCGAGTGTTTTTGCCTGTTTTTACTCGCCTGGGCAAGTTTAATGCCACTTGCTGATGCCACTCGTCCTGGCGACCATTTTAGCCTATTTTCACTCACCTGGGCGAGTTAAAAGATACTTCTGGAAACCTCCACTCACCTGGGCGAGTTAAAAGCTTAATGGTGAAGAAAGGTCATGGGCCTGGACGAGTTCTAGGCCATTTTGCTTCTGACACCTCCCAAATTCGATTTTTATGCCCCTTTCGCTTGCTTTGCTTGCTTGGATGCTTCGGATACCATCGAAACTTATCAAAATACAAAATATGATTGGACTAATCTTCCAAAATGTGAAAAACAACATTTATATAAGTACTAAATACAAATCAACTAGGTTTTAGGGTAAGTTTATAAACAATTTTATTGAAATCAAAAGATAAGTGCCAACATTGTAAGCTTGAAATTAACTAAAATATGACACTTATCACTCCTCCTAACCTAGAATCTTGCTTGTCCTCAAGCAAAGTAACATAACACTATGAAAATAGAAGATGTTTTTAATATGGTATGAACATGCTTTGCAAAGAATCAACTTTCCAGAGTGATCAAAACAATGTTTTCAAGTAGTCAACTATGAGAATTTTGAAAACAAAAGATGGAATTTCATCAAACCAAATGAAATTAAGACAAATTTTCATTTCATTTCTAAAGAACATCAAAAAAAACTTTTCATTGATTCAAATAGAGGAAAGCCTCTCAAAGGTGTTTATTTCTCTCATAGGTAAGTGTTTATTCTCAATTCCAACACTGATATGTTATAAATCAATTTTGCAGTTTATTTCCCATCAAATCAAAGTACATATTTATCATGGATCATTAGGACTTTTAAGGTTGGGCCTGGCTTTGAAAGAAATCTTGGTTTTTCTGGATATTCAAAGTCATCTTAAGAATAGGAGAGCAAATAAAGATAAGACAACCATTTTCCAATCAACTATCCAATCTTCCAAGATTTCATTTTTCTCATATCAACCGCTTAATCACCTGACTTATAAAAATTACAATACTTTATACACTTTTAGAACACAGCTTTGCCTTTATCAATTGTTTTCTGCTTCTCTTCTTCATTTATCACCTTTTTTTCAATTTTTTCATTTGTCACCACTTCATCATTTTTTTCATTTTCTTTTTCAACTTTTTTATTTTCATCATCATTTTCCACAACTCCTTCATTTTTGTTTTTCTCATCATTATCCTTCAAACCAACCACAGTCTCTCTCCTTGTTATAATTGCCTTACATTGTTCCTTTAGGTTGACTTGTGTGTTTGCTGAAAAAGATCCACCTCCATGCTCTGAGAGTTGCTTTGCGAGTTTTCCAACCTATACTTCAAGATTTTTGATGGAAGCATCAGTATTCTTTTGATTGGTGAGGGACATCTGCATAAATTGAGTTAGAGTGTCTTCCATTTTTGACAATCTATCAGGCTGAGCTTGGTTTTGTGGATTCCTATTAGAAGGACCTGCATATGAATTGTTAGTGGGACCTGCAAAATGAGGATTAGTAGGAGCAGTATATGCATTATTATTTTGTCTCCAACCATAAGGTTGATTTGAACCTGGACCTCCTCGGTAACCTTGATAGTTTCCTTGATAATTCTGCTGAGGTCTGGTTTGATTCTGCAAATAATGAGCCTCCTCTTCTGGTTGGCAATCACCAGGTGCTGGACAGTGGCCATTTTGATGTTCTCCACCACAGAAATCACATCTCAAAATTTGTTGAACTTGATGAGCTGTGTGTGTTTTCTGTGATCCTCCATGTTGAATTTGTTGAGGAAGTTGGCCTATTTGTTTGGTTAAGGCCTCGAATTGTTGAGTTAACAATTTATTTTGAGCTAGAATTGCATTTTGAGTATCTAGCTCCATTACACCTTTCCTCTGAATTGGAGATCTATCATGGTGAGACTGGTAATCACTGGCTGCTATGGAGTCAATGATCACAATTGCTTCCTCCAGGATTTTTGACATCATAGTTCCTCCAACTGAGGCATCAAGAATCATCTTTGTCTGAGGTCTCAAACCACTGTAGAAAATATGTAATTGTGCAGCACCATCAAAATTGTAGTTTGGGCACCTCCTCAATAACGATTTGAATCTCTCCCATGTCTCACAGAGAGGTTCATCTGCTCCTTGGAAAAAAGTAGCAATGGCTGATTTTGTGCTTATGAATCTTGATGGAGGAAAGAATCTAGTAATAAATTTTTCCCCCACTTCTTCCCACGAGCTCAGGCTTTTGTTTGGTTGGGATTGAAGCCATGTCTTTGCTTTACCTGTCAAAGAAAATGGAAAAGCTCTAAGGTAAACAACTTCAGCATCTTCGTCAGAAGCTCCCATAGTACTGCATAACTCCATGAATGTGGACAAGTGAGTGTATGGATCTTCATGGTCCATCCCTGCAAAGGGATGTGAGCCAATTATACTGAGTAATGCTGGCTTCATTTCCACAACTTAATTGTTGAAAGGAGGGATGACTATGTTGTTTGCAATCTAAACGTTATGCTCTATTCCTAGCAATGTAACGTAAAGAGTAAAATTATTCAGTTCAAGTTTTAAGAGTACTTTCCAGTTAAACTTAGAACCTTATTTCATGAAACTAGTGATCAAGTAGAATCAAGCATTAAGTACGGAATGAAATTACCAATAATAAATAGAAAAGACTTATGCATAAATAAATATTAAAAGAAATACTTAAGGGTAAGAAGATTACATCCAATCCTTAGAGAAATTAGTCGATTATTGTGGAGAGCACCTCCTCAATGGAAGAATTGATGAAGGAAATCATCACCAACTCCTTCCGGCAGAGTTTCCACACTACTTCCTCACTTCTCTCACTCTCCCTAAGCTAAACTACTCTCAAATCACGTCCTAAGCTCTCAAACTTTGAAAATGGGATGCTTTTGTCCAAGGTTTGTATGGCTATTTATAGGAAGGGAAGGCTGCCGGAGTCCACTCACCCAGGTGAGTGTTTTTGCCTTTTTTACTCGCTTGGGCGAGTTTAACGCCACTTGCTGATGCCACTCGCCCAGGCGACAATTTTAGCCTATTTTCACTCTTCTGGGTGAGTTAAAAGATACTTCTAGAAACCTCCACTCGCTTGGGCGACCAAATTACACTAAGGATGCTCGCTTGGGTGAGTTAAAAGCTTAATGGTGAAGAAAGGTCATGGGCCTGGACGAGTTCTGGGCCATTTTGCTTCTGACACCTCCCAAATTTGATTTTTATGCCCTTTTTGCTTGATTTGCTTGCTTGGATGCTTCGGATACCATCAGAACTTATCAAAATACAAAATATGATTGGACTAATCTTCCAAAATGTGAAAAACAACATTTATATAAGTACTAAATACAAATCAACTAGGTTTTAGGGTAAGTTTATAAACAATTTTACTGAAATCAAAATATAAGTGCCAGCATTGTAAGCTTGAAATTAACTAAAATATGGCACTTATCACACTAATGATGAAGTATGAGATTATTTTTAAGTGTTATGAATAAAATGAAACTACTTTGAGTTATATGTTTATGAAATTAAAATCAACTATGATTATTCACATGTTTTCATAATAAACCAAAGTAGTTGGAATGATGACAATGACACATTATGATAAGTCATTTTTCACCTAATGGGAATTCTTTGGAATTCACATTGTTTTAGTGTGTTCCCGTGTCATTCCAGATAGGTAAATCGGGAGGAGTAGCTACAAATTGGGAACAAACTGGAAGATTTCTTTTAATGTTATAGATCTGTAGTATTTTCCTATATATGTTTTGTAGAATATGGACATTAATATTATTGTATGAAATATTATTTACAAGTTATTACTAAGTTTGTAATTTATTAAAGAGACCAAAAAGTCTCAATAGGCTCTATATAAGCAAAAATTTCGTAACACAGTTAAATTTCAAATATTGAGACAAGTTTGTCTTAATCTGGTATGGTAAAAAAAAATTGTTAGAAAAGCTAACATCTTCTAGTTACGTATTATGACCTAAGCATAATATAGTACCTGGAAGGGTGTTAAAAGCAGCAGAGAGCAGAGAGAGACATAGGGAAAGGAAAGAAGTGGCAGTGGAGAGCGAAGAGACAAACAGGGAAAGAAATGGAGTAGGAGCAGAGAGAGACATAAGGAAATGAAAGGGGGAAGAAAGACACACAGGGAAAGGAGAGGAGCAGAGAGCAGAAAGCAAAAAGGGAAAGGAAAAAAGCAGAGAGACAAGCAAGGAAAGGAAAGGAGTAGGAGCAGAGAGCACACAGGGAAAGGAAATGGGGAAGAGAGACACACAGGGTAAGGAAA
>CM023941.1:13496574-13508732 GCA_013407115.1 Glycine latifolia | reverse complement strand
AGGCTTTTTCTATAATGTTCTCTCTTGCCTTTTTCCACTCTTATTCCTCTCTATAGTTCTTTAGCAAAAACTTCTAATCAAATCAAGCCTCTTTACTATAGTAAAATAGGAAATGATTCTAGGCTAGACTCAAGAGTCCAAAGAACAAGAAACTCTAAGACAAAACCTTGGAAATTTTAAGAGACAAGCAACAAGGCAAAATTTAGAAAAGCACAGCTCAAATTGGAATTTAATGAGACAACTCAAGGAATACTATGGCTGTAGCAAACTACACAAGGAGGATATGCCAAGAAAATTCAATTGCTAGAAGCCAAATTTCAACAAATTTGCATGTTATACAAGTCCACTTGATTTTGTTGTTCAAAGGAAATTTTGGAACTTGTAATTTTGTAATTTGCTTCTAAATTCTGCTTTTCTTTCACTTTTTCCAGTCACTAATCAATAATGTCTTTGGCTGTACACTTGATGTATTTTTCTTTTGCTTTTTGATTGTTTCTTTCACAATTTTTTTTTCAGCTTTTGTTTTTTCTTTTGAACAAGTTCAAAAATCCTTAAAAAAATTCAATGAAACACTAAAATATGATGTATAACAAGTGTAAAATTTGCTTCTAACAACTCAATTTAGTTTAGGCATGAGAGTAGAATCAAAACAAGTGGTTATACAACACACAAACAACACTAACACAAGTTGACAAGAATCAAGGCTAAAAAATCAGCAAAATTATCAAGAACACATGAAGAACATGAAGAACATAAGAGCAAGAATTTCACACAAAACTTGAATAAGACTACTAGGATAGGTGTCAGAACAAAACACAAAGCCAACCCACCAATATTCACACGAAAATCAACAAGGAACAAGGAATTGAAATGGAATTTTCAGATTTTCGAAGTTGCAGAATTTTACCTTTGCAGAAATCTAAAATTGAACTTGAAGAAGCATTCTACAAGGATTAGGCTCTAGATACCACATGATGTAAACACAGCTGAACTCATAGCTGCTAAGTTTCCTAAATCTACCTTGCAATAGAACCCAAGCTTCAAGCAAACGTCAAGAACACATAAGCTTCCAACACTCCTTGAATTGGGGCTGTTTTAGAAGTTTTAATTGCAGAAAATGGAAGATGGAAGAAAGGATAGGGATGAAGATGAAGACACCATGGAGAAGCTCTCCAATAAGTCTAGGAAGAATCACCACAATGGCATTGGGAAGCCATTGATAAGACTCAAGAAGTTCTTGAACAAGAACAAGAGAGAAACTCTCACACAATTTTCAGAAATTGTATTAATGAACCAAAGTTAGTTACATTCAGTTTTTGGAACCTTATATAGGCCACGAATTACAAGCTAAATGCAACTAAAATTTAATGAAAATACAAGTGAAATGAAGCCTAAATGAAGCTTGAAGTGCAAGCTTTCCCTAAGTGACCTTTGGCTTCCCAAATATGTGCAGTTGCAATCTCAGACTGGAATAATCGATTAATTCGCTCTTGTAATCGATTAAAGCAGTCAAGAACTGAAATAATCGATTTCACTAGCCATTTAATCGATTAAAGCAGTAAGGCCTTGGTTCCTGCTTACAACTGAAATGCTGTAATCGATTACAAGGCCAAAATAATCGATTAAAACAGTGACAACCTATTTACAAGTGTTTGATGAATTTCTTCTAACAAGTGCTGGAATTTATTGAATTAAATTGGATTTGAGACATCAAAATCCAGCTCTTTCATCCTTGATTTGGTGTGCCACTTCATGCTTGCCCAAGTTAGCTTGATATATGGTCTTGAAGTGCTTGAGTCCTAGCTCTTGTCATTGGTCCTTTGAAGCTCACCAAAGGAAGTGCTTCAAGCTCCCCTTCTATACCTTTGGCTTGTCTTGGACCTCCATCACTATCCCTAGAAATATCCCCA
The DNA here is from genome assembly GCA_013407115.1 of Glycine latifolia. Lineage (NCBI taxonomy): Eukaryota > Viridiplantae > Streptophyta > Magnoliopsida > Fabales > Fabaceae > Glycine > Glycine latifolia. The sequence goes on along the minus strand of CM023941.1, from coordinate 13,506,822 downwards.
ATTAAGTATACGATTCAATTTGGGTTTCAACGAGACTCGATAAAGTGCATGTCAATTCTTGGAGTCATCTATGAGGTGAGTATGCTCATAAAGCATTTAGTATAGAAGGCGAATAATGAACTCAAACAATATATTAATGTGAGAAAATTACATCAAATAGGGTTCATTCCTTTCCTCTCCTAGCTAAGAAGAAACTGGCCACTCATGAAATACAAGAAGAGAGAAGAGAAAAGGGTTTTTCAGTGAAGGGTGGTGTGTAGATGTGATTTTTTCTGCTACATAAGCCTCTCTATTTATAGAATCATAGATGTGTTTAATATAGGAAAATAATCTCCTTAATTTAAAAAATAATATAATCTATGCAAGGAAATTATCTCTTCAATTGATATAATTTGTTTAAATTGTTGCAATTATCTTCCAAGTGATTTTCTTCATTTATCTTTGAGCTATATCTCCATAATTATCTCTCTTTTTTGGTACTCTCCTCGCTTAAGCGAGATATCTTCTGTAAAATTTCATTTTTTTACTCTATTTGAGCTGACTTGAGCAACCTATGCCTAGCTTGAGCGAGGCAACCTTGTAATATTTCCCTATTTCTTTGTAAAACCTCACAAAATCATATTTAAAACTTCTAAAATCATAAATCCTATCTAAAATATATTAAAAACTAGAAACATAACAAATTTGATTTGAAACAAGGCCTAAAGTATAGTAAATTATCAATTAAACTTCTCAAATTGCATATTAAAATACAGTAAATTTGACATTTATCATCCACCCTATCTTTATCTTCCATCATCCAACAATCAATAGTTGTTCAGTATTAGCAGTGACATTTGTCATATTGACCCTTAGTTCAACACTTTGCAAGGTCGGATTCCCAAAAGCTTGTTGAACCTTCCAAATCTAAAATCTTTAAGATTGGATAACAATGAACTTACTGGACCTATTCCAGATTGGTTAGAGGAACATGATCATTTGCAACATCTAGGTCTATATGAGAACTTGTTTAATGGTTCATTTCCTTCAAGTCTTGGAAATCTCTCATCCTTAATTTAATTAGGGGTTATCTCCACTTTCTTGAGTGGTAATGTTTGAAACATCATTGTGCAACTCTATAATTTCATGAGTTTTTTCATTGGAGGTACCTTGTATGATGTGCTAACTAAAAAGCGTTTCTCCAAACTCTTTAATTTAGAGTCACTTGGCTTGAATTCAGCTTTTGTATTTAATTTGGATCCCAACTAGATTCCACCTTTTTTATCTTCATGGAATTAACTTGAGATTTACAATTCTTAGTCCTACTTTTCCAGAATGAATGTACATAGAAATGACACTAGAAACTTTTGATATTTCTTACCCGGGATTTCATCCATAAATGTAGACAAGTTTTGGAGCTTTATAGCCAATATTAGAGGAATTAGCTTGTCCAATAATTCAATAATTGATGACTTATCAAATGTGACTCTAAATTCTGAATATATATTTATGGCTCACAATAATTTCATCGAAGAGCTCCCACTTATAACAACAAATGTCTACCTTTTTTATGTGTCGCACAATTGTTTGTCAAGACCCATTTCCCCTTTATTATGCCATGAATTGGGTAGGCAAAATACTTTGGGTTTCTTGGATATATCATATAATTTTTTTACAAGAGTAATTCCTAATTGTAGGGAGAATTGGAAAGGTTTAACTTTACATTACATTAGGAGCAATAAGCTAGGTGGTGAAATTCCTTCATCAATAGGTTTGTTAAATTAACTCATTGAAATGGATTTGCACAGGAACAACTTGTTTGGGAAGTTTTCACTAGGCATGTCAAACTTTAAATCATCGGTATTCACTAACCTTGGAGAAAATAAATTTTTCGGGGTTGTACTAACAAAGATGGCGGAGAGTATGCAAGTGATGATATTAAGATCCAATCAATTTATTGGCAATGTTCCACCACAAGTATTTAGTCTCCCTTCTCTAATACAACATGATTTTTCATAAAATAAACTTTCTGGGTCTATTCCTCTTTGTGTCTACAACATTACTCCCATGGATGTTGCAAGAAGAATGAGACATTATCAGCTTACACTCGATTTGTTTTGGATAGGTCAAGAATTAGAGTATTGCACTTATAAAAATCTAAAGTTGATCCACGTCAGGGTAGACGTGGCCAAGAGGGGCTCCACGATCTTGTGTGTTACACTGTAAGTACCCTTTGTTAGGAAGAAAAGAAGGGGGGGACCTGCAAAACAAAGGACTCTGACGCTCAAGTAACTACGTGAGTTAGGTGAGAATGAGAGATGAAAAGGGTGAGATGAAACCTGGTACTTATAGAGTTGAGTAAGAGCTACGGGTCCTTGTTTGTCAAGGTTGTTATAGTAGTGTAACAACCTTTACAGATAATTACTAGCTTGTAGATAATAGATAGTAAATAATTGTAACTTATAGATAATGTGTATCTCATAGATAATTGAGTACCTGCCACTTGATAAGAAGGTTGCTATAATATCATTAATATTCAAATAATGAGGTATTAGAGATAACCTATTCGGCCCAGTAGTCTGGTTGCTATGGGAGAGATGTCTGCCACTTTCAACTTTTGATCTCTTTCTCTCCTGAAACTTCCTTCCCTTTCGTTCGCAATTTGCGATTTTTCCCCTTTCGATTGTCTTCTTCATTCTCAAGGTATTCTTTCTCTTGATCATGTCTTTCATTTTCGACTTTGCCATGGGTATGGATGGCAGTGACTTTACGGGTTCGATTTGGCAACCCCTGGTGGACCAAGAGGTCATTTCAATCAATGGCTCCTTAGAAGAGGAGACTCGCCGATGAGCTTCTCATAGCGAGTCCTCTTCTTCTGAGAAGAGGGTGGACTAGTGCAATGTTGGTGGAGGTTCTTCTCGCCTCCGTAAGAGAGCATAACCTTATGGTGGATCTCTTGACGGTGAAATCATTCCAGTTACCATGATCCTTCCCCCTTTTGCTTTAGGAGAGCGAGAAGGAGTGGTGACGGGGATGTTAGGGTTTCTCCCTGTGTGCTGCGTAGCCATAGTGCTTGGTTGCTTTTGTTCCCTCATGTCATCGCTGGTTGTGAGTGGGTAAGGGATGATGCTTTGAAATATTGATCCTCCATTACTTCTACAGTGAGTGTCACTGCTCTATGATGTCAACTTAGGTTGGAAAACCTTGAGGACTCTTGCAAGATTGTTCACCCTTCTTTTTCATGTACTGGTGCCTTTTTGAGGTGCTAAGTTTAATTGTTCCTTTGAATTCTTTTCAATGTGCTCTGCTTGAGAACCTAAATGTAGCCCTCTCTCATCTGCACCCCAATAGGTTGGCTATGGTGAGGGCCTTCAAGATCTTGTGCCCTTTCTTCAACATCCAATCTAGTGTGTCAATGTTTTTGCATTTCTTTCAGATGAAGTTGACAGGTAAGATAGGCTAGGTTTCCTTGAACAAGGTGTCCAAGAAGCTGTTCGAGTTTGACTCGAACGTGTTTCGCAGCTTCAAGGACCATTTTTTCAAGTTGTTGTCTACTAACATCATGGCTGATGGGATGCCACTGATGTTCAACGGGACAGGGAACTCGCTTCCTGTTCTATTGGCACTTAGATACCACTAGGTTCAAGTCTTTTGACGAGGATCAGTTGACCCTTGTGGAGAAGGTTGACAAAGCTATTTTAGAGCAACCACTGGCCTCACTGGATGCTCGGGCTATCTTATCCCTTCCTTCGACGGACGATCCTCCCACTGCCTTGGATGGAAAAACATTTTTCCTTGTCTTTGTTTGTGTCTCATGTTTCTAATGTTGGTCTGAATTAACACTTATGACACCTTCTACTGTCAACCCTATTGTTGGAGAAGGGGGTCAACCTGCTGCTAAGGTTGAACTTGATGATGAAGATGTTGAGGTCTCCCTCAATGTGCCTTGCTCTTTTTGGCTAAAAGGAAGCTCGATGATGGTTCTGGGGTATTAGGCTGCAAGAAGTCGAGGGCCGCTTTCAGGCTTCATGCTATGAGGCAGACTACTGGGTTACTTTCCGGTTCAGGTGGCCCTCCTACTGCTAGTTCATAGGGTCTACCTTCGACTCTATCATCCCTCCAGGATATTGTTGCTGCTCTTGCTCCTCTGACTCCTCCATTATCTCAATTTTTCATACAATAATTTCAATGGACAAATCCCATTAGGGACTAAGCTTCATAGTTTTGATGCATGGAGCTATGATGGAAATCCTAAACTTTGTGGCCTTCCATTAACAAAGAATTACTCTAAGGAAGAAAATCATGACAAGCCAAGTGGGAGTTGGATTTGATGTTGGCTTTTGGGGAGTTTGGGGTTCTTTGTTACTAAGTATAACATGGACACAAATATTTTCAGGTCTTGGATCATATTGTAGACTGGCTTTGTGCGTTTGTAGCTCCCAATTTCAAAAAGTTTGCTGAATTTAGATAAAGTTCTAGATTAAGTAAAAGACTATTTGGATGAGCTTTTCAGAAATTAGTTATACAATAAGTGCTTATTGTAAAAGTGGTAATGTCAAAAACTACTTTTAAAATAAGTCATGTTGTGTTTGGATGTACATCTACATACTAAAGAGCTTATTTAAATGGCAAGTGATGTTTGTCATTTTTTAATTCTATGTATTAGTGCTTTTGTTTAATGAAATTACTAATATGATGTTTGGGGATGGAATTTGTGGCGTTAACATATGAGGTTCATTTGTTACTTAATTTAATTATTAATAAAAAATAATAATAAATCTTATTTGAGATTTTTGGTGCAGTGGTAATTTTAGGTGCATATTATATTATTACTTTGATGACAAATATTAAAGGTAAAGTGGTGAATAAAAAAACTCATCAAAATTTTGGAGAATGAAAGAAGGGGGAAAAACACACACTAGGAAAACCATGTTTGTGAAACAGAAACACATCTAGAAACTGCATTAGAAAACAAATTTCAATAAAGCAAATATATTATTAAATTATTATTAGAAATTACATTAGAAAACAAAAATTGCATTAGAAACACATCATAGTAATAATAACATATAGTAGTTGTTCTTACCAAAATATGGAATTGTCACGCACAAGGGTGGACGTGGTCCAGGTGGATTTCAGATTCTGCGCGTAAGATGATGACTTAACCTTGTTGAGGAGGGGGACCTGCAAAACAAAGGAAATGACTCTAACGCTCAAGTAAGTGCATCAATTATTGACAATAAAACATATAAAGAGAGTATGAAAGTGGACATCCTAGGGTGAGGAATCTCAGAATATGGGTGAGTGTGTCGTGTATGGCTGAACAAAAAAGGTGTATGGAAAGGTTAGAAGGAACTTGTATTTATAGGGTGAACATGGGCCTTTGTAGGTAATTAACCTGTAGATAAGATTTACATATAATTGTAGGCTGTATATAATTCAAATTGTAGATAATTCATACCTTATTGATAATTTTTTACCTAGTAGATGAGTAACAACTTGTAGATAATCTTATGCTTATAGATAATCCTTTGAAGAGTGTTGTTGCAAACATCACAGTTTTCATAGTGGTGATTCTGATTCTGATGGTGGCTTCGACGAGTTTTGGATATACCCGGAGTGGGAAGAAACCCTCAGGGTTCACCTTCCTCCCTTATCTTCACCAAGGCTTCTTCTTCTGTTGCAAGAAACCCTTGACATTTGTCAAAACACTGCCCCTAACCTTTTACATCAATTTTATAAAAAGGAAACTTTTACAACATCTCATTTTCAAAAGGTTTTCAAAGGAAGTGTAAAAACTCCCAATAATGGTACTCAAAACACAAGAGACACTAAGTGAGGCTTAAACTAACTAGGAGAGTACAAGGAAACCATGGTTACCTCAAAGAAACCAAGAAAGGAGTATTGGAGGCTTTGTTCTCTACCGAATCCTCGAGTTGAGTTTTGAAGATTCTGCTTTAATTAAATTGTTCTTCTTCGTGCAATGGTCCAATGGCAAGTAGCGGTGGCTCGTGGTGGTCACTGGTGGCTGTGGGTGGTGGAAGAGGTGATTTTAGGGTTTTGGGTGAGAGTTTAGAGAGAGAGAGAGAGAAGTGAAAACACGTTTTTCTGCATTGCTGGACGTATTTATAATCTGCAGGTCTCGCTTAGCAGGCTCGTCTCGCTCAACGTAATTTCCTCTTTGTTTGGGTTGTGAACCTACTATAAAGATTTGAAGATCCCAATGGTTAAAATATGTAGATATGGGTTGTGAACCTACTGTAAAGATTTGAAGGCGATCCAATGGTTAATGCGTCCAAGAATTGTAGTTTTACTAAAACATGTTTTGGGTCAAACTATGATCACACATTTTAAACATAGATCAAATAAACGTCGCATAGCTTAACATCCTCACCAAGAAATTGCACAAGGGTAATTTACACAACAATTCAACTAATCTAAACTTATCAAATAATCAAATAATACAACAAATACGTCAAACATCTAGTTTCAGTTATCAAAATTTCAGGGTGTTACATCCCCGGCAATGGCGCCAGTTTTGATAATGACTGTCGAATAGCTACAAAACAAATAAAACTAAGATAATTATATAACACATGATTAAGCTAGGTCGACTCAGAGATACAGTACAGTTTGGTTCCTAACTTAATCCACTTATAAACAACAGAGGGATTTTATCAAACAGTTTGCAAATAATGAACAAAAATTATAGAAACACAAACAAGAATTGAAGAAAATGCAGAAACTAACAAAATTCATAAAAGATGTATTAAAAACAGATTCAAGAATATCAATCCAATTCACCAAACCAAGCAATGCAAATTATCATAGTTCTCATATAATGATCATATTATGAAGATTCATTCAATATCATTAGAAGCAGTTCAATCGAATTAACCCCTAAATAAATTGAAACCACAAATCGGATTGAAATATCATTCAAACAATCTATAATTAAAATTCAAAATTAGGAAATAAATCTATAATCTAATTCATTTTCAATCCTAAACATTCAGAATCATGAAAATCGAAAAGAGGGTTGAGGAAGAAGATGGACATTCACGTAGAAATTAGAATTCCAAACTAGAACTCAAATTCTCCTTGCTTAGACTAAATCCTTGGATTCATTAATTGTTTAGTCTTCCATGATTATCATCAATGGAAAAGCCACAAAATTTGTGAGAAAAATAGAAGAACAGAGATGAAAGGAAGAAGAACAATGAAGAATCATTGAGAGAAATAGAGAAAAGATTTTAATTCTGAAAACTTGCACAAGAAGCTAGAAATTCTGTTTTTGTATCTCTCTCTATGTGTCATGTCTATGTATTCTCAAATAACTCCTAGCTACACTAATATATAGTTACTTAACATAATTAAGGGATGGGCTCTAGTTAGGCCCATCTAAACTAACTAATTATGCTAATTACATCAATTAAAATCCAAACTCACAGCCCAAAACTAAAGTGCAGAGGTTCTGACTTCCAAGCCTAATTTGACCCTGAAAATGGCAGAATTTGTCCATGCGTATCTCTTACAAAATTGTAGCTCTTTTCCTTAGATCTCAATGGAATACTCATATGATCCATTTGGAGTTTTGTAGAATCCTATAGGTCCTGCACAAGGTAGATAGGTCATTTAAGCACAAAATCTGAAAATAAGCAACAATTATCAATTAAGCCCAATTATTTGCCTAAGACCGAAACTGAGTTAAAATGAGAAAATAACAATCCAAGATAAGTCAAATAAGATAATAAGAATAGAAAATTACTATATTAAAAATGCTCAATCACAATTCGACCATGCTACTATGAGGTTTTTTGCATAGACTGTTTGAGAACTTAGCGGGCTGTAAGCCTAGCAGCATGGAGTGCAGTGCTACATCTGGGTTGAGATTTCGGATTTGGACAGCAATTCGTCCAAATTTTTCCATGATCTTTTGGAGGGATTCATCATCAACTTGTCGCGGACTGGCCAACACAACGAAAGTTATACGATGTGAAAGATTGGTTGTATACTATGAACGAAAATGCTCAACAAGAGTGTCGAAGATATCGATGGACCTCAAAGGGAGTCCTCCATACCATGTTAGTGTTACCCCTTTGAGGGACATTGGAAAGACGCACACAAGATTGCATCATTGTTAGTGTAGAGATTTGCCTAGGTGAGGAATGCGTCCAGATGTTCATTTGGATTGATGGTATGTCGTACCACTCTAGGTTGAGCGATTCCAACCTAAAGGTAAGTAAGCTTCCATGATGCGGTCGACAAAAGGGTGTTGACGAGTCATCCACCCTTCTGGGCGGTGTATGTGTGATAGACTGGGATTGTCTTGAGTGGTGACTGTGTGTCGGGGGTGTGATTCCCCTTGAGTCCATTCATTCATTGTACGAGCAGAGTGCTCATCTCCCTAAGGGCATCTCACACGAGCCTCCAATTGTTGATGGTCAGCCTTCAGCTTTTGGAGTTCCTCCTTACGGTGTCCCTCCATCTCCACAATATGCGTCTAGAGTTGTTGGAGAGTGTCTATGTCTGGCATGGTTGTCAGGAGAGAATTGGAGCTTTCAAGAGGGGTCTTGCGTATAAGGCCAGACCGCGTGCTAACTATTGGTGGAAAAGAGAGGCACAGGTAAGTTTTACCACGGCCCATGGTGGGCGCCAAATGTACTTACCAAAATCTGGAGCTGACCCACGTCAGGTTTCACGTGGCCCAGAGGGGCTCCACGATCTGGTGTAATGGACTGTGAGTATCCTTTGTTAGGAGAACAAGAGAGGGGACCTGCAAAACAAATGACTCTGAAGCTCAAGTAAGTATGTGAGTTAAGTGAGAATGAGATATGAAAAGGGTGAGATGGAACCGGGTACTTATAGAGTGGAGTAGAAGCTGCGAGTCCTTGTTTGTCGGGGCTGTTACAGTTGTGTAACAACCCTTGTAGATAATTACTAGCTTGTAGATAATTGTAGTTTATAGATAATATGTATCTCATAGATAATTGAGAACCTGCCACTTGATAAGGAGGTTGCAACATTATCATTAATTTTCAAATAATGAAGTATTAGACATAACCTGTTCGACCAAGTAACCCAAATGCTATGGGAAAGATGTCCATGCTCTTGTGCCAGAGCTGACATGGAGGGTTGATGTGCGTATTGGAATGCAATCTCACTTGCCACATATACTTTGTGGACCCTGGATGGTACAAGTATCAAGACACTAGGCCATTGAGAAATCTTGAGCCTTCAATAAACAACTTGTTTGGAGAAATTTAACCAAAACCTTTTGGCTTCACTCAACGGAAGTTCTCTAATTTGTCTAGAAATCATTTCATGGGAATGATAATAAGCAAGATTGGTGGCATGAAAAATTTGGAGTCCCTTGATCTCTCAAACAATCATTTTTAAGGGGAAATTCCTACTACTATCTCTAATTTTTCTTTTCTAAGTTATCTCAATTTGTCATACAATAATTTCAATGAACAAATCCCATTAGGGACTTAGCTTCATAGTTTTGATGCATGTAGCTATGATGGAAATCCCGAACTTTGTGGACTTCCTCTAACAAAGAATTGCTCTAAGGAAGAAAATCATGACAAGCCAAGGGATGGTGGGGGGAATGAGTTTAAAAATGAGCTACTCTATCTTGGAATGGGAGTTGGATTTGATGTTGGCTTATGGGGAGTTTGGGGTTCTTTATTCCTTAGTATAACATGGACACAAATATTTTCAGGTATTGGATCATATTGTAGACTAGCTTTGTGTGTTTGTAGCTTCCAATTTCAAAAAGTTTGCTGAATTTAGATAAAGTTCTAGATTAAGTAAAAGACTATTTGGATAAGCTTTTCAGAAATTAGTTATACAATAAGTGCTGCTTGTAAAAGTGGTAATGTCAAAAACTACTTTTAAAATAAGTCATTTTGTGTTTGGATGTACACCTATATACTAAAGAGCTAATTTAAATGGCAAGGGATGTTTGTTGTTTTTTAATTCTATGTATTAGTGCTTTTGTTTAATAAAATTACTAATATGGTTTTTGGGGATGGAATTTATGACGTTAATATATAAGTTTCATTGTTTTTCTAAGCCCTTTCTAGCATAATGTGAAAGATTACCTTTTGACTAAAATGGACAAACATAAAAGGTTACTTAATTTAATTATTAATAGAAAATAATAATAAATATTATTTGAGAGTTTTGGTGTAGTGGTAATTTTAGGTGCATATTATAGTATTACTCTGATGACAAATATTAAAGGTAAAGTGGTGAATAAAAAAA
>CM023941.1:13472508-13496474 GCA_013407115.1 Glycine latifolia | reverse complement strand
AAAAAAAGGTTAATAAATAACACTAATATATGTCTTATTAAAATTTATAGCAGAGTTAAGTTTAAATTAAGAAATCTTTTGAAATTTTTCTCACAAACATATAAATGATTTTTTTAGTTCATGATATATCAATTATTTTAATTTAATAATTGTAATAAATATGATTTTCTCGAAGTTGATAACACAAGTATATATTGATTCAATTTATCTTAATTTATGTGACAATTTATTAAGGCAATTATTAAATTATGAAATGTTTAATTATAATAACAGAGTATGATTTAAAATATTATTTGATAAAAAAAATGAAATAATCTTTATGAGGTTACGAGTTTGGACTCTTTATGTGATAAAATAAAATAGATAGGCTATGATAATTTGATTCTGTTTTTTCTGCAAATGGTGAAGAAGAACATATTCATATTAGAAGTTCATCTATTCTACTATATCGCATATACAAAATACTGTCAATGTAGGTGTTCTATACAACAATTTAAGTTATATGTTAGATGTCTTTCAATAATGCTAATATATGAAAATTTAAGTTTTAATTTTTATTTTATTGTGATGACAACTTTCAATTTTAATTGAAAATAGTTTAATCCAAATATAACAACTTCTCATTTTTAATTGAGTATTTTTTATATTTTATATTTCATTTTCAAAATTAGCAAGTAAAAGATTGTTGAATTTTGATTTTCAATGTCAAAATATATTTAAATATTTATTAACATACTTTTATTAAAAATTTAAAATAAATAATTAACAATATATTAAAAATTTAAAATAAAAAAAAAATTAATCCTATAAATTATAAAATGTGAATGTAATATCTATACGAGCACAAGTCAATGAACTAGTTGAGTTAAATAAGTTTGAGTCAATGGAAAGTGGATCAAGATTTTCCACCGTTAATTTAACTGAAAATATAGTACCCCTAAAAATATTCTTTTTTATTACAATAAAGCATATTTTATTTTTAAAAACTTATGCATTGTTAAATTGTAACGCCAAAAAAGGATCCAAATCCATGGACAAGTAGAGGAGTGCATAATCAACATAATATAAAATAATTGAGAGATAATTTTATTCTTTAAATATATAATTAAGATTTAATATCTAAGTGTCAATCATAAATAAATTTCAATAATATGAAAAATAATTTTTGACTTTCAGTGATAGATAAGTTGGGTTCACGTTCACCCCAAAATACATCAGCCCACAAATAATATTTTTGATATACTTTTTAATTTCTAGTTAATTGTACATTTTCAAAATTACATCATGGAATGGATTGTGCATTCCATAAGGGTGACCGGGAGGTGCAAGAAGCAAGTCCACTTTGCTGGGACTATATGATGGTGTTCCATTAGAGGTCATGCTTAGGGTTCTGCTTCCTACACCAGCAAATTTGCTTATACACCCAGCACTCAATAGTGTAATACCGAAAATGCCTATGGTTAAAATGGTTAATTAGGAACGCTTGAATAATTTCTGATACATCCAACAAATGCTCCTTCTTCGTTCTCTCTGCTTCTGCCGTGCCGTTCTTCTTCGTGTCTTCTGGCATTCATTTCCATTAAACAACAAGGAAGCTAACACTTCAGAAGTTCTATCCGCTTCCGCCATTGTCGAATCCATGAGTTATGGCCTTCATTTTTGCTTTCATTGTCGTTTACGTTGATTTGAGAAATGAATGGGCGTTCATGGGTAGGGATTGACAATCCGTAAGGGGTATACGGATTGCCAATCCGTAAGGGGCATACAGATTGCTAATCTGTATGGGTTTTTTTAGTTTTTAAATTTTTTTAAAGAATTTGTTGTAATTTTTAAAATTGGATGAATAAAGTGAAGTGTGATTCTTTTGCCAGTGAGGCATATTTGATTTGTTTCATGAATTGTTAAGTATTTAGGGTGCCAATAAGTAAGTCGTTGATGAAGTTAAATAGTAATTTTAAAGTTTATGAATTAAGTGATTGGTTCATTAACTAAAAGAGTCATTTCAAAGTGTGATTCTTGCTAGCGAGGTATATTTGATTTGTTTCATGAATTGTTAAGTATTTAGGATGCCAATAAGTAAGTAGTTGATGAAGTTAAATAGTAATTGTAAAGTTTATGAATTAAGTGATTGGTTCAATGCAACCAAAAGAGTAATTTCTAAGTTAATGAATGAAGTAAAGTTCAATCCAATTTTAATTTGAAACCTGTCATATGTTATGGAACCCCTAATGAATTTGATCAGGATGGCTTTTCTTTGAACTTGTTATTTAACATTTTCTAAAAATGTCAGGTTATGGTTAAGAGTAATTTGAAAACATATTGTCAAATGTTATGGAATCCTTATTGATATTGATCCAGATGGCTATGCTTTCAACTTGTTATGTAATATTTTCATTAGTATGAATTGATTTGAACTTGTAATGTAACAATTTGGTTTGAATGTCAGATTATGGTTAAAATGAGAGGATTACAATGGGCTTTGGCCAGAGAAGGCAGAGAAGCCAATCAAGAAGAACCCCCTGCACACCGAAGGCCGACAACATCGACACGAAGACAATGCAGAAGGACTGGTGTTGTTGAGGATGTGCCTGCTGAGGAAGCCGTCGACATTGGTGACATTGTTGCACCTGATGAGGGAGGCATTGGTGCTGAGGTCGAGGGATTTCCTGGTGGGCCCCATGACACTTCAGTGTTGTCTCTTTATGCTGATCATGTAGCTGCTAAGGTTTGGACGGGAGAGGTACAATTGTTGCAAAAATATAATTCCATTTGACCATTTATTTTTGGCATTTATTTGTAGGAAGCTAACTAACAAATATTACAGGAACTTCCTGAGCTGAAGTTGGCATTGTTGGATATAGGGGGAGCATCTTAAAGCTTGAAGCTTAGGACTTGAAGAATTGTTTTGAGCTTTTCACATGCCTTGGAATGCCTTAGAAGATTGTAAATCAAATGAAGTGTTAAAGAGTCCAATCTATTGATCCTTGCATTGCATGCATTTAATCATTTATGTGCCTAAGTGTTTTAACAAAGAATCAAAGCATGTTTTTACAAAAGAACCAAAGAAGCAATGTTTTTGGAAAAATGCAAATTGCACTGGTTTAATCGATTACACAGTGTATTAATCGATTATTTGCTTCATTTTAAATCTGGAAAAGCTTTGATGAACACTTTAATCGATTACCATTTATTGTAATTGATTATTTAGTGTTAAAGGAAAATCATGCTTCACTGCTTTAATCGATTACCGTGTATTGTAATCGATTACATAAGACTTTCTGAAAAGCTTGTTCCACTACAATAATCGATTACCAGGTATTGTAATCGATTACACAATGTTCTCAGAAAAGCTTGTTGCAATGGTTTAATCGATTACTGTTTCTTGTAATCGATTACACAAGAATTTTATGAAATGATGTGCTACTGGTTTAATCGATTACTAGTCGTATTAATCGATTATTTTGCTCATTGTTCAAACCCAGAAAATAGATGAGCACTTTAATCGATTAAAATGGCAATTTAATCGATTGTTTATGCATTTTAATCGATTATTTGACGCGTTTAATCGATTAATGTTAGTTATAAAGTTTTCTTATAAATAAGAGTGAAACTTGTTCTGGTTTACAACTTGAGAAATACGAATTTCTGATTACATACAAGCTTTCACCAAGATTTAAAGAGTTTTTCTGAGCTTAGTAACCTCTTGTCCCAGTTCTTAATCCTCATGAGTTTTTGATTGATTACTTGGGCAAGAGTCTTTCAAAGAAGAATAGGAGAGTGTTGGTAACTCATTTGCATTCATAATCATTGGATCAATAGGTTATTTCTCTCCATTCTCTTTGGGTGTAATTCTGTTTTGAATTTTGTGTAATTGGGTGCTATTGTAAATTTGTTCTTGAGGCTTGCACTAGAGTAGTGTTCTCTAAGGAAGAACAGAGTAGTGTTTTCTGGTTCTTGTTGATAAGGTGTCTAATAGGGTTTTAGATTTCCTTTCTTTATCTAGGGTTGATAAAGAGTAAATGTAATCAAGCTTGTAAGAATTGAAATTTTTCAATAGTGGAATTCTGATCTAGTGTAGATTAGAAACTGGATGTAGCTTCTCTTGAGAAGTGAACCAGTATAAATTCTTGTGTTGATTCTCTGCTCTTTAATCTCTTTTAGCTATCTTGTTCATTGGTTCTTTGTACTCTTATCATTACTCAACAAGTTTAGTTTTGAGACATTGTTTTCTTGAGCTGAGTGAATTGATTGAATAAAAGCTTTCTTGGTTTTAAAGTGATTAAGATCCTAACTCTGATTTAGAAAAGAAAATTTTAAAAGACCAAGTTTTAACCAATTCACCCCCCCTTTTGGTTATTGTGGGTATTCCTTTTGTTTTCAATTGGTATCAGAGTAGGTTCTTGAGAGTTATTTAAGATCACTATCTTTCTTTAAAAAGAAAATGAATACCTCACAAATTACCTTCAAGGAGGGTGCCTCCCTCAATCGTCCTCCAATGTTTGAAGGAGAGCACTTTAGTTTTTGGAAAAATAGAATGAAAATCTTTATTCAATCAAATGGCCCAGGTGCTTGGAATGCAATAGACAAAGGCCTGTGATTCCTATTAAAATTGTTGGTAATGATATGATTCCCAAAGAATGAGATGAAATGACTGATGCTGAAAAAAAGGTTGTTCAATATGATTTTAAAGCTAAGAATATGATTACTTCTGCACTTTCTTCTAATGAATTCTTTGGAACAGTTAGGTGCAATAGTGCAAAGGGGATGTGGGAGATGCTGAAGATTACTCATGAAGGTACTGATGAAGTTAGAAGATCAAGGAAGCATGCCTTAATACATGAGTATGAAATGTTCAAAATGAATCCCACAGAAAACATATCTCAACTTCAAACAAGGTTCACTCATATAGTAAATCATCTTCTTGGTCTTGGAAAGATATTTGATATTGAAGAGCTAAATATCAAAATCCTAAAGTGCCTCACAAGACCATGGCAACCAAAGGTGACAATAATCAAAGAATCAAAAGACCTATCCAAAATGTCAATGGCTGCACTATTTGGTAAGCTACTTGAATATGAGCTTGAAATGTCACAACTAACCAATTCTGAAGATGCAGAAAAGAAATACAAAAGCATAGCCTTAAAAGCTGCATCCTCAAAGGTGGAAAAAGTGGAAGATTCAAGTGAAGAGGATGATGAAGACAACATGAACTTAATTGTCAAAAAGTTCAGCAAATTCTTGAGGAGAAACAAGAATAGGAAGTTCACAAAGAACAACAACAACACCAACAAAAGAAGTGACAACAATTTCACTTGCTTTGAATGTGGCAAACCTTGCCATATCAAATCTGAATGTTCAATCTTCTTGAAGAAGCAACAAAGTGAAAACAAGGTGAAGAAAGAAGGAAAGCCCAAGAAAGCCTACATAGCTTGGGAAGATAATGAATCAACAACTTCTGAATCATCAACTGAAGATGAAGAAGAAAATGTGTGTCTTACCTTTACAATTGAAGAAGATGATGATTTATCAATTGCTGAAACTGAGGTAAGTTTTGAATTTGATCAAGCTATTGATGCCTTTCAAGAAATGCATGAAGAAGCCCAAAGGCGTGCAAAATCCAATAACAAGCTAAAATGAGATCTTAGATGGCATGTCACAAAACTTGCTGAATTACAATCTGAAATTTGTAAACTAAAAGAAGAAAATGAAAAACTTGTTTCAAGTTACCAATTAAATGGTTATGTATGTGCTTCTTCTTCATCTAATGTTAACAAATACAATGATTTGCAAAAAGA
This sequence comes from Glycine latifolia, assembly GCA_013407115.1. Taxonomy (NCBI): domain Eukaryota; kingdom Viridiplantae; phylum Streptophyta; class Magnoliopsida; order Fabales; family Fabaceae; genus Glycine; species Glycine latifolia. The sequence continues at coordinate 13,490,679 of CM023941.1, read as the reverse complement.
ATTTGATGAGTTCAAAAGAAGTCATGGTGAAAAATTTATGGTAGTACTTTCTGAAAATAATTACTTAGTTGATCTTTTGAAAAGGCTTTACAAAGGAAAATGCAATTTGGCTGAAATACTAAGTGTGCAAAAGTATACAGGAGATACTTCTGGTTTGGGTTACAAGCATGGATCAAAATCCAATGGAAGAACCAAGTTTGTGCCTCCAAAACAGAAATATACAAAAGCTGTTTCAAAACCAAGGTTTAATCACATGACTTATTTTGAAAATACTTCAAGAACTATTACTTGTAACTATTGTATGAAGAAATGTCACACATCTTATAAATTCTATGCTTGGAGATTCTATGTGCCTAATTGAGAATGCATTTGGGTGCCAAGAAAAAGAAAAATAGCTAACCCCTATTGACCCAATTTCAATTGGGTACCTACCTTTGTAAATTGATTTGAATTTTGCAAGTATGTCTAAGAGCAAGATCTTCATTATGGTATCTTGATAGTGGATGCTCTAGACATATGACCGGTGACATATCCATGCTTACAAATTTGACTCTTAAAGATGGAGGATTCGTCACCTATGGAGATAATAACAAAGGAAAAATAATTGGTGAAGGAAGTATAGGAGATAACTTTAAGACCAAAATCAGAAATGTTCTCTATGTGGAAGGATTAAAGCACAACCTCTTAAGCATAAGTCAGCTCTGTGATAAAGGGTTCAAAGTGTCATTTAATGACAATTGCTGCATGATTTGTGATGGACAAACTGGTGAGGTGATACACATAGGTAAAAGAAAAGGTAACATCTACTTACTCTCCATAGATCATGCATATATTCATAACACTTCTTGCTTAATTAGTAAAATAGATGAATCATGGTTATGGCATAGGAGGGCAAGTCACATTAACATGCATCATATGAACAAGCTAATTAAAAAGGATCTAGTCATTGGATTGCCTAAACTCAAGTTTGAAAAGAACAAATTATGTGATGCTTGTCAAAAGGGGAAACAAACTAAAAATTCTTTACAAAGTAAAAATGTTATTTCTACTTCAAGACCCCTTGAATTACTTCACATAGATTTGTTTGGTCCTTCTAGAACTATGAGTTTAGGAGGTGATTACTATGGACTTGTCATTGTTGATGATTACTCTAGATTCACATGGACTTTGTTTTTGAAATCCAAGAGTGATGCTTTTAATGCTTTTAGAAAACTGGCCAAACTTACTCAAAATGAAAAGGAAAGCAAAATTATCTCAATAAGAAGTGATCATGGTGGAGAATTCCAAAATGAGCATTTTGAAAAATTCTGTGAAGAAAATGGAATCAACCACAATTTTTCAGCTCCTAGAACACCTCAACAAAATGGTGTTGTGGAGAGGAAAAATAGATCCCTTGAAGCAGGTGCAAGAACTCTTCTTAATGACACAAATTTGCCTAAACATTTTTGGGCTGATGCTGTAAGTACAGTTTGCTACACCTTGAATAGATTGCTAATAAGGCCTATTTTGAAGAAAACTCCTTATGAACTATACAAGGGTAGAAAACCAAACATTTCCCATTTGAGAACTTTTGGCTGTAAGTGTTTTGTGTTAAACAATGGCAAAGAATCACTTGGAAAATTTGATGCTAAAGCTGATGAAGCCATTTTCCTTGGATATTCATTACATAGTAAAGCATATAGAGTTTTCAATAAAAGAACTTTATGCATGGAAGAATCAGTTCATGTTATTTGTGATGAATCTAATCCCTTTAAAGAGGAAAAGAAGTGTGATATTGATGCATGTCCTATGGAAGAATTTATTCAACTAAATGACTCAATGAATAAAGAAAAGGAAGAACCAAATGTTGAAATAGAACAATCAACATCTGGACATAAGCCTAAAGACTGGAGAACAACAAGAGATCTCTCCCTTGATAACATAATTGGTGAAGTTTCAAAGGGAGTATCTACTAGATCTTCATTAAAAAATCTCTGCTGTAATATGGCTTTTGTTTCATAAATAGAACCAAATAGTATTGATCAAGCATTGTTAGATGAACATTGGTTAATGGCTATGCATTATGAGTTGAATCAATTCAAAAGAAATGAAGTTTAGGAGTTAGCCCCTAGAACATCAACTCATAAACCTATTGGCACTAAATGAATTTTCAGAAATAAGCTGGATGAAAGTGGAATCATAGTAAGGAACAAGGCTAGATTGGTTGCTAAGGGATACAACCAAGAAGAAGGCATTGACTATGATGAAACCTATGCTCCAGTAGCCAGATTAGAAGCTATTACGTTATTGCTTGCATATGCTTGTTTGATGAATTTCAAATTATTTCAAATGGATGTCAAAAGTGCTTTCTTAAATGGTACATAGAAGAAGAAATTTATGTAGAACAACCTCTTAGGTTTGTTGATTATAAACATCCCAATCATGTTTACAAGTTAAGAAAAGCATTGTATGGTTTGAAACAAACACCTAGATCTTGGTATGAAAGGTTAAGTAAATTTCTGGTTGAACAATCTTTCATAAGAGGTCAAGTTGATAAAACCTTGTTCATAAAGAGAAAAGGAAATGATATACTATTGATTCAAATTTATGTAGATGACATTATTTTTGGTTCAACTAATCCATCAATATGCAGAGAATTTTCAGCTACAATGCAGGGTGAATTTGAAATGTCAATGATGAGGGAACTCACATTCTTTTTAGGACTACAAGTCAAGCAATTAAAGAGTGGAACTTTCCTTAGTCAATCAAAGTACTGTCAAGAGATGATTAAAAAGTTTGAAATGGAAAGCTACAAGGATGCTGCAACACCTATGGCAACTTCTACTTATCTTGACATAGATGACAAAGGCAGGAGAGTTGATGAATCCAAATACAGGGGAATGATTGGATCTTTGCTGTACCTCACTGCAAGTAGGCCTGATATAATACTAAGTGTTTGCTTGTGTGCTAGATATCAAGCCAACCCCAAGGAATCTCATCTAACAGTAGTCAAAAGGATACTCAAGTATCTCAAGTCCACACCAAAAGTAGGACTTTGGTATCCAAAAGGTACACCTATCAGCTTAATTGGATATTCTGATTCTGATTTTGCAGGGTGCAAGTTGGATAGAAAGAGCACAAGTGGAACATGTCACTTGCTAGGGAGCTCATTGATCTCTTGGCACTGCAAAAAGCAATCATGTGTTGCATTATCCACAACTGAAGCAGAATATATATCAGTTGGAAGCTGTTGTGCACAAAGCCTTTGGTTGAAACAACAACTTCAGGACTTTGGTGTTGAGCTGAAGGAAATACCACTACTGTGTGATAATACAAGTGCCATTAACATTTCCAAAAATCCTATCATGCACTCCAGGACAAAGCATATTGAAATCAGACATCACTTCATCAGAGACCATATCCAAAAGGGTAACATCAAAATTGAATTTGTTGAAACCAATTTTCAATTAGCTGATATATTTACCAAACCTTTGGATAGGGATAGATATTACACTCTAAGAAACATGCTAGGTATCCTTGATGAATCTAATATTTGCTAATGTATGCTTGATTTGTGCCAAACCATGAGAAATAATTGAACACTTGCTTAATCATCATTTGCATTTGAAAATTCGAAGTTGTGCTGCATAATAACTATTCAATCTGCATATTTAACTGGAATAATCCATTAAGGCACAGAATAATCGATTAAAATCAATTAAAAAGCCATTGGGAATGGAATTTGAGCTTATGTAATCGATTACACAACGAAATAATCGATTATTCTTCATAGACACCTTCTTTGAAAATCCCATTCCACTAGAATAATCGATTACACCAACGAATTACACAAGCTTCAAAATGTTTTCCAAATTCTCATTTCCACTGGAATAATCGATTACCTTACGGATTAATCGATTAAATTGTTCTAAAAAACACTGAAATTTGTATTCTCACTGAGATAATCGATTACATATGAGGAATAATCGATTACACTTCATCTTCCTCATCTATATTGTTCTGAAATAATCGATTGCCTTGCGAGTTAATCGATTACTGTATGTCTTCAAACTGATTTTTCTTAAGAATTAATCGATTACATATGCAAATAATCGATTAATCTTGGACTTACTGAAGAATCTACAAAATCTGAAAGATTTTCTTGGAAATTGTAACTGCCAACGGCCACCAAATTCAAATTTTGAATCTTCTGAGCCTTCAATTGAGTGGTTAATTCGTGGTAACTGTTTTTATTTTCAAATTTGAACCTTGGAGCCTAAATTCTTCTATAAATACAGTCTATGCTCTTGTGCAAAAATCACATCTTTCTCATCTTCCTCCTTAAGCATTTCTATGTCTCTCTTTCTTAGGGTTTAGAAACCTAGCCTTAGCAGTCCTTTCTCCCTGTGATAATGTCTGCCCCAAAGAGACCAAGGTCCTCAAAAAGAAAAGCTGAATCCTCTAACCCAGCTGCAAATAGATTAGATCATTGCTTCTCCAATGAGCAAGACAAAATGACCTACCTTCAGTTTAATGCAACTAAGATTATAGGTCCTCCTACATACCTCTCCCTATACTGGTTTAGAAATGAAGGTTTTCAATTTCCTACCTTTATAGAAGCCCAAGGTCTTAAAAAACTTGTGGAGATGAAGGGTACATTTTACCCTGAATTGGTCAAGGTATTTTATACCTATTCCAAGTTCTCAATGGAAGGGACAATCTTGTCCCAAGTTAATGGGATTGCAATAGAAATCACCCCTGAAATATGGGAAGAAGTTGCTGGTCTTTCTTTTGATGGTGAGAGGAGGTTTGAGGAAGAAGTGGGTGGGTATAATAGGATTGACACCTATAGGGGGATGCTTCTTGATCCTCAAATGAGGTTGAAGCTTAGGCTAAGCACTGGACCCATGACACATGAGGACAAACTTCTTCACTACATCATCACATACATCCTTACCCCTAGAGCCACAAACCATGCCCAAGCCACTGATGATGATTTACAGCTTGTATATGCCTTGAAAAATGGCACAAAGATGAACTGGATTCTTGTTCTCCAGGAAATTATACTGAAATCTAAGAGGTTAATGAACTATCCCTTCCCATATACTGTTCTTATATCCAGGTTCATTGACTACTTTCAAATAGATGTCTCCAATAAGGTTGTTGACAACACCAATGCCAGCAACAGCCTCATCAAAGAGAAGCATCTTACCAAGCTGGGGATGACCAAGACCCCATATGGATGGCAAATGGTTGGACAACAACTTCCTGCCCCTATATAAGATGATGATGATGATGCTAAAGATACTGGCCTTGCTGAACCATCTTATAGCCCATTTGAATCCTTAATGATTCAAAAGATGGATGCCTTGCTATCACTGCATCATGAGCATCGGGCTGACACTAATACTTCTTTGGAGGAGATAAAATCCAGGATAGAAATCATAGAAGCTAGGATTATCCTTGATTACTCTGGCACCGAAGACTAGGCTTCTTGTAATTTATATTTGTTTCCCTCTGTTTTCCTATTATTTTTCTTTTCTTTTATTAATGTATTGCAGTTTACATCTCAATCAATGAAATTTGCATTTTCTCTTATCCTTACTTGCTGTGTTTTTACTTTTTGCCTTTGATAAGCCAAATAGGGGGAGAAGAAATGATTGATTATGATCTTTGCTTTGCTCTCTGTTCTACTCTGTTTTTCTGCTGATTTTTTGCCAATCAATGATTCATGAAATTAACTAAGTCTAAAGGAGTAACCCAAGTCAAGGGGAGCAAATCCAATGAAAATAAATGATTAATGCAAGCTTAATACTTAACACTTGCTTTTGGCAAAGAGATTGATTTGTTTTTCAGGTTAACAAAGTTCAAGACTTTCATCTTGCTCATCCTCAAAGCAATTCCAACTTAAACAGATGGTCAATCAATATTTGGCATGTTCAAAGCCAAAAAGGGGGAGATTGTTGGATATAGGGGGAGCATCTTAAAGCTTGAAGCTTAGGACTTGAAGAATTGTTTTGAGCTTTTCACATGCCTTGGAAGATTGTAAATCAAATGAAGTGTTAAAGAGTCCAATCTATTGATCCTTGCATTGCATGCATTTAATCATTTATGTGCCTAAGTGTTTTAACAAAGAATCAAAGCATGTTTTTACAAAAGAACCAAAGAAGCAATGTTTTTGGAAAAATGCAAATTGCATTGGTTTAATCGATTACACAGTGTATTAATCGATTATTTGCTTCGTTTTCAAATCTGGAAAAGCTTTGATGAACACTTTAATCGATTACCATTTATTGTAATCGATTATTTAGTGTTAAAGGAAAATCATGCTTCACTGCTTTAATCGATTATTGTGTATTGTAATCGATTACATAAGACTTTCTGAAAAGCTTGTTCCACTACAATAATCGATTACCAGGTATTGTAATCGATTACACAATGTTCTCAGAAAAGCTTGTTGCAATGGTTTAATCGATTACTGTTTCTTATAATCGATTACACAAGAATTTTATGAAATGATGTGCTACTGGTTTAATCGATTACTAGTCGTATTAATCGATTATTTTGCTCGTTGTTCAAACCCAGAAAACATATGAGCACTTTAATCGATTAAAATGGCAATTTAATCGATTACTTATGTGTTTTAATCGATTATTTGACGCGTTTAATCGATTAATGTTAGTTACAAAGTTTTCTTATAAATAGGAGTGAAGCTTGTTCTGGTTTACAACTTGAGAAATACGAATTTCTGATTACATACAAGCTTTCACCAAGATTTAAAGAGTTTTTCTGAGCTTAGTAACCTCTTGTCCCAGTTCTTAATCCTCATGAGTTTTTGATTGATTACTTGGGCAAGAGTCTTTCAAAGAAGAATAGGAGAGTGTTGGTAACTCATTTGCATTCATAATCATTGGATCAACAGGTTGTTTCTCTCCATTCTCTTTGGGTGTAATTCTGTTTTGAATTTTGTGTAATTGGGTGCTATTGTAAATTTGTTCTTGAGGCTTGCACTAGAGTAGTGTTCTCTAGGGAAGAACAGAGTAGTGTTCTCTGGTTCTTGTTGATAAGGTGTCTAATAGGGTTTTAGATTAGGGTTGATAAAGAGTAAATGTAATCAAGCTTGTAAGAACTGAAATTTTTCAATAGTGGAATTCTAATCTAGTGTTGATTAGAAATTGGATGTAGCTTCTCTTGAGAAGTGAACCAGTATAAATTCTTGTGTTGATTCTCTGCTCTTTAATCTCTTTTAGCTATCTTGTTCATTGGTTCTTTGTACTCTTATCATTACTCAACAAGTTCAGTTTTGAGACATTGTTTTCTTGACCTGAGTAAATTGATTGAACAAAAGCTTCCTTGGTTTTAAAGTGATTAAGATCCTAACTCTGATTTAGAAAAGAAAATTTTAAAAGACCAAGTTTTAACCAATTCACCCCCCTCTTGGTTATTGTGGGTATTCCTTTTGTTTTCAAGCATCTCATGGGAGAAAGGTGCAAAATTTTGGTAGGCCCGCACCAGAGATTGAAGGGTTGGTGGCCGGCACGGGGTTAAGCCCACTGATTACTTGTTGATTAGAGACAGGTGACAGGGGTTTAATCTTAGCCTTTGTAGAGAGATGGCATAAGGAAACTAGTAGTTTCCATTTTCCGATCGGAGAGATGACAATCACGCTGGATGACGTCGCGTCATTGTTTCATCTACTAGTCATGGGTGCTTTCATGACGTATGATCTGTTGGATGTAGTGGAGGCTGTGGAATTACTGGTGGACCTGCTGGAGGTGACTGTTAAGGAGGCCGAAGCAGAGACGAGACAATGTCATGGAGCATATGTTCGTTTGTCTTGGCTACGAGAGTTGTATGGTTTGAAGTGCGAGCGGATGGAGTGGATAGTGGCAGCCAGAGCATATTTGCTCCATTTGGTTGGTTGCACCATCTTCGCTAACAAGAGTGCCACACATATCGGTGTGGTATTCTTGGAAGCTTTCCGGGATCTTCATGAGTCTGGTGGATTTTGTTGGGGAGCGGCTGCCCTCCAACACATGTACGATAACTTAAACTATGCCTGTCAACACCATGGTAAACATCTTGCTGGGTACATTAGTCTCCTTCAGGTACTTTTGCTTAACAATATCAAATTAATTTATGCTTATTCATTATGGTTTAGTTTTGACATAACCGACTTATTTGTGTAACTTTATTGGTGAATATAGTGTTGGATATACTCGTATTTTCCTGCAGTTGCCAACATGATGGCAGATGAGGACTACGAAGAGAGGCTACCACGGGCATGTCGGTGGAGGCCAGGGAAGGCATTACCCGTCGCAACCTATCGTACGCGATTAGATAGGTTGACTACCGACGGTGTTTGTTGGACACCGTACACTGATCACCGTCCATTCCAGGCCTTTGTAGGCATTTCCCTTTTCTCAGGTCATATCAGATGGAGGCCATACATTATCAGACACCAGCCAAAAAAGGTTCTGAGACAGTTCTGAAAAGAATATGAATACTTCACACTTAACCAAGAGGGGGGTGAATTGGTTAAACCTTGATATATTAAAAATTTCTTTAATCAAAATCAGAGTTTCTAGGATCTTTATCACTTTTCAAAACCAAGAAACCTTATTCAATCAAGTAGTTCAGCCCCAAGGAATTCAATGAATCAAAACTGACTTTGTTGGTCAAGAAAATGAATCAAGAAACAATTAAAATGAAAAGGATAGAGATTGAGAATCAATACACAAACAATTTATACTGGTTCACTTCAAAACCATGAAGCTACATCCAGTTTCTTCCAACCAACACTAGGTTAGAGTTCCACTATTATAATTTTCAGTTCTTACAATCAATTACAATGTCTCCCTTTATCAACCTTAGATAAAGTACAGAAATCTAAAACCCTATTAGATTCTAAGAGATAAGAACCTGAGAACACTACTCAATTCTTCCACCTAGAGAACCCCTTCTCTAGTTACAAGTAAGAACTCAATTACAATAGCCAAATTACAAAGAAAATTCAAGACAAAAATTACAATGAGATTAAGGAGAGAAACAACCTGATGATCCAAAGTATGCAATGCAAAATGAAGTTACCAGATCAGGTTGAGTGATTAAAAGACAATAAGCACAACTTTCCTTAATCTTGAAATGGTTTCAAGCTCCAAGAATGACTTAAACACACATGATCAATGCACAATGGAGCAAGACACAATTAAACCCTTAGAAAACACTTTAGAATGCTCACAAGACTGTTTAAGCTCAGAAAATACGTATGGGTAATGTTCCACAAAGTTGTCAAAGCAGCTGAGCATCAATCCTATTTATAACAGCTTTTTGTAACTGTCTGTAATCGATTAAACGCGCCATATAATCGATTAAAACACTTATGTAATGGATTAAATCATCATTTTAATCAATTAAAATGTTCATGAGTTTTCTGGGTTTGAATAACGAGAAAAATAATCGATTATTTCGAGCTGTAATCGATTATTCCAGTAGCACTGTATTTTATAAAAAGCTTGTGTAATCAATTATGAAACATGGTAATCGATTATTCCAGTGCAACATGTTTTTCTTAAAGCGTTGTGTAATCGATTACGAATCCTGGTAATCGACTATTCCAGTAGAACCATCTTTTCAAAAAACTTATGTAATCGATTACAAATAATGATAATCGATTAAAGTGTTCATGAAAGCTTTTTCATGTTTGAAAAAGAAGCAAATAATCAATTAATTCACTATGTAATCGATTATTCCAGTGCATTTTTCATTTTTCCAAAAACAATGCTTCTTTGGTTCTTTTGTTAAAACATGCTTTGATTCTTAGTTAAAATACTTAGGCAATTAAATGATTGAATGCACGCAATGCAAGGATCAATAGATTGAACTCTTTAACACTTGATTTGATTTGCAATCTTCCAAAGCATTCCAAGGCATGTGAAAAAGCTCAAAACCATTCTTCAAGTCCTAAGCTTCAAGATGCTCCCCCTATATCCAACAATCTCCCCCTTTTTGGCTTTGAACATGCCAAATATTGATTGACCATTTGCTTGATTTGGAATTGCTTTGAGGATGAGCAATGTGAAAAGCTTTGAACTTTGTAAACCTGAAAATCAAATCAGCCTCTTTGCCAAAAACAAGTGTTAGGTATTAAGCTTGCATTGAGCATTTATTTTCGTTGTATTTGCTCCCCCTGACTTGATTTACTCCTTTAAACTTAGTTAATTTCGTGAATTATTGATGAGCAAAAAAGTTGCAGAAAAATAGAGGACAACAGAGAGCAAAACAGAGTTTCCTTTAATCCATAATCAATCAATTCTTCTCCCCCTATTTGGCTTATCAAAGACAAAAAAGATAATAGCACAGCAAATAAGGATAAGAGAGAAAGCAAATTTCATTCATTAACAACGGAACTGCAGTACATTGAGGAAAATGAAAATAGAAAAGAAACAAAAAAAACAGAGTAAAAGAAAGCAGAAAATCCTAGAAGTCTATTCCTCATTTCCAGAGTAGTCAAGGATGATCCTAGCCTCTATGGTTTCAATTCTGGATCTAATTTCTTCAAGGGTTGTATTGGTCTCAGCCCTATGTTTATGATGGAGTGATAACATGGCATCCATCTTTTGAATCATTAAGGATTCAAAGGGACTGTAGGATGGATCAGCATGAGCAGCATCTTCATCATCATCATCATCATCATCATCATCTTCAACATCATCTCCTTTGCCAGTCTTGTGACGCGATGTCACATCCAAATCAACATAAGCTAGTGGTAACGTTGTCAAACTGGTATACTTCTGCATTCGACTAATATAACTAGTTGGCCACTCTTTTGCTTGAGAATGACAATGTCTTGACCAAAACAAAGCAATTGATGGCATAAGACATCCGTCTCGCAATAAAACCTGAACAAATTCATGACAAGTACATTTATTGTTAATGACATATGTTATAATCATTTAAAGAAATGAAAGCGTATTCATAATACCTGAACAAAATGGTTTCCATACACATGACCAATACAAATGACGCGATGTATAGCAGAATCTCTAGGCGGTTAGCTTTTAAGGGGGAAAAATGTCATACTTTGTTGCTTAGAAAGACAAACAATCACAAGGTTATAACGTGAAGCAATTACATAACCCATGTCAGTGATATCCATTCATTTATCCTGTGTTACTTGCATTTTAACAATGTATAAGTATCATTATACACAAAATTATTGTACACATATAAAAAAAACCTTTACATTTGACAGTGCGTCAACAAGGAGTGACCTCTTTAACTCCTCATATCTTTATGACCCACCAAACAAGACAATATAGTCTTCAGACCATTCTGCAAGTTCCTTTAACAAATGGTTGCATACCACAACCCAGGCGTCTTCACCATAACCAAGTAAACCTGCAATGACACAATAGCCACAGTTACCATCGGCCTTAACATCATATACACCAATAATGTAATTCTTCATGCATGGCAAAAATTGATTCAGCATTGGGATATTACCCATCGGTAGAGGTCCTAAAGATGTTGATGCGGACTTTTGTTTAGATGAGTAACTGTCACCCTGAGAATATAATGCATCCACATACTCAAAGTACGATAGATCTCGCTTGGTTGATCTTTGGCATTTGGTGACATTTTTTCTTTTGAGCCCCTTTAGTCTTCACCTTTTCAGGAGGAGGACACATGGAAGTTTTATCAAGATATGCTATTTCTTTGAGTTTAGTCTTTAAAGTAACTCTGCCACACATGTCAAGCCTTTCAAATCGCTTCGAAATTGCTTCCATCTTTTCAGTTATGGTGACTTCACACTGATCGACACCTTGGTCAGAGAAATGTAACCTTGGCCAAACCATGTGTACGACACCCAGTGGTATGTTGGCAAAATTATATTTGGCTAGCTCACATGCACAAAGTAAACCATGCGTACTTCTCAACACACATCCACAATGAGAATTATCAACGCCTGCATAATGAACTCGCTCAAACTCTGCAACAATTTCATTTAACACATACCTTAAAACCATGCTGACGAGTCTTTTGTACAATCTCACTTTAAAGACATGTCCAACGACATGCATGCTTGTCTCAAAAGAAGCCTTTATTTCATTGTGTTGCAAGGTGATCATGTTGTTCATGGCATCCCAAACATTACACCGATCTCCAAGGCTATCCTGCAGTAGCTACTTTAAGGTCCAATGAGCAGACTCAACCCTACAGTGAAAGGTTAGAATAGTTAATTTGAAAAACATGATGTGATGAATGTCTTGCAAAGGATTTATCTATTTGTAGTAGTGTTTCCAAAATGCATGACTTCATTAGTCCATGCTATGACAAATCTTTCTTTGTGGGGAATCAACCATGTGTATTTAACATATCGAACAAATATTGGCCACGGTGCGCAAGCACATTCAAACTTCATAACACAATCATCATATGCATTTTCAGAAGCACAATCTAAAAGACTTCCCCACCCTTCCATGACATAGTCCCATGCATTGTTTTGTCCCACAAGCGTTTTACATTTTGCCTTCACATTCTTGTCAATGTGGAACCGACACAACAAGTTGGTTGTGTCAGGGAAAACCTGTTTGATGGCATTCATCAGTGTTGTATCTCTGTCTATGACAATGACTTTAGGGAAAACATCACTCTTAAAAAAAAACCCCTTTAAATCATTCAAGAGCCCAGACAAGATTGTTGATATGTTCGCCCTCCAAATATGCAAATGCAGCTGAAAATGTCATTCCAATAGGTATCACACCAACAATGTCAAGTAAAGGGAGTCTATACCTGTTCGTTTTGTATGTGCTGTCAATGAGGAATACCAAATTACATGCATTTATCAATTTCACTGAATCAGGATGTGCCCAAAATATGTCTCGTACAACATCTTTATCCTTCAGTCTATGCCAATGGATATATGTATCGCGTTCAATAAGCTTCATTAATTGTTGCATTTCAGTATTGTTGCCTCTTATAGAAGTACGGTACGCATATCTTGCATTGTAGACTTGTTTCATTGTTGTATAACTTTCAGGATTGTGATCTTTTAAAGTCAGCATAATATTCTTTGGTTTAACCCTTGACTTTGTCATTTCAGCAACAATTACCTTTTCTTCCTCAGTTAAACGACCAGCATATGGATGTCCAGTCATTGACTTAGCCAAACGATGGTTATATAACCCATATATTAACTTCACCATCCAGCCCTCACCTCCTACGACGGGTTTTCCTCGCAACTTAAAAGGAAAACCACACTTTCTAGTGCTAGTGGTCATCCGTACTAAATCTTTGTTGAATGCTCTATACTTTCCACTCCTTTCACAACCTATCAAAAGAAATTAGGTTCTTCCCCTCTTTCTAGTTGTTGTGTCAGACCTTATTATCATAGCTACAAATCCAATCTCAAATGCAACACTATAAGCCCATTCCAATACCTCATCACGAGACTTAAACACCTACAAAAATTGATAATGCATATTTAACAGTGGTAAACTATTTCATTTACTAGCTTTTATGAAATACAACATCATATAAATACCTTTGAAGTATTGAAGGCATCAGAACAATCAATTGAAGACTTGTTATTTTCAAACGCAAATGGTTTGCCTCTGTTGTCTTCAGTCATATTAATTTCTTCAGACATCATATTATCATACATCCAATTATCGTTGTCCATCTTAACAAACAAATTAAAAAAAACCATCATTAACAAACTATATGCATAATAATCATATTCACAAAAATGACACTGTTATTTTAACTCAGATTCAATACTTCACTTAAAAAGGACAAATACTAATTCAATAACAACAAATACATGTGTCACCCTTGTAACACCCTGAAATTTTACGAGAAGAAAGATATTTGTATTGGTTAATTGTTAAAAGTAAATCTTGCAATTTGTTAAAGTGTTTTGCATGGGAGTTTGTGCGTGAGGAATAAAAGTCAGATTTGGTGGCTGAGATAAGCTGTCCGTACACACATAGTAAAACGGTGGTGACTTTGGTGGCTGTTCAGTCACGCAAGTGGGCAACTATGGTGGCTGTGATAGCTGGCTGATTCAAGTTGTTGGCAACTTGCCTCAGAGCTTTGTCTATAAATAGCAGTGCATAAAACGGAAGCAGGATGCACTTTCACTTCTTCGCATGTTTCTCTTCTTTCTCTTTCTAAAACCTTTGCACTAACAATCTCTCTTCTTCCACCTTTTGTATCACTTAAACTATTGAGAACCACCGTAGTAGTGGTGAAAGATCTTCTCCGTTAAGAAGAGTTCGTAAACAGAGCATAACCTTCCATTGCTAGTCGCTGTGAGAACGAGTGTTCGACCAAAACACACGTTAAGATCAAAAGAGAAGAATCTCTTTGTGTTAATAATGATTTTAGATATCATGATTGGGATGAGATATGTAGAAGTGTTCTGGTGTTATGAGTGAAATAACTTGATGTTTTTATGTGATGAGTTTGTAAAGAAGACGACTACCGGGTTGCGTAAGTCGGGCTGAGCATGTTGTATATATATATTAAACTGTAGTTGTGACTTCGGCTACCGAGAAGGGTAGGATGAGTTAGTGGGTGTAATACTCCCTTGAGTTTGAGATGTCGGCTACCGGGATAGGTAGGCCGAGTTAAATATATGTTGTAAAAGATAGGAACACTTCACACTTAACCAAGAGGGAGGGTGAATTGGTTAGGCTTGGTAAATTAAAAATTTCCTTTAACAAACTCAGAGTTTCCCTTAGGATCTTTATCACTTTTGAAACCAAGAATACTTATTCAATCAAATGCTCAGCCCAAGGTATGCAATTGTCCAAGATTAAATTGATAAGCAAGGCAAGACAATCAATATATATATGAAAATAAGCAAGCACGAATTTAAACACAAGGCACAATAGATTTATACTGGTTCACTTCAAACACTATGAAGCTACATCCATTTTTCTTCCACTCAACACTAGAATGGAGTTCCACTATTGCAATTTTTAGTCTTACAAGTAATTACAAAGTCTCCCTTTATCAACCCTAGATAAAGTCCAGAAACCTAAAGCCCTATTAGGTTCTTAGAGACCAACTCACTAAGAACACTACTCAGCACACCCCTAGAGAAACCCCTTCTCTAGATTACATGCAAGAAACCCAATTACAATAGAAATTCAAATACAAATCAAAACAGAGTTACAAACACAAAGCTAAGGAAAGAAATCACCTGATGATCCAATGAATGATAATGCATATGAATGAATGAATCAGGTTTAAAGGTGAACACAAAACTCAGAACAACTCATTCCTTAAGCTTTGAAAAGAACTTTCTTGCTTCAAGAATCAATCAATAACCCATAGATGTTTTAATGTAAGCAAGAACTCCCAAAACCCAGAAAACCCCAAGAAAGTATTTAGAATGCTTTATGTTAGCTTAGAATTCGAAATTGACAAGTTACAAATCAAGCACAGTAAGGGTTCTATTTATAACAAACTTTTACAACTGTCAGTAATCGATTAAACGCTCCCAATAATCGATTATTTATCATATGTAATCGATTAAATAGCATATGTAATCGATTAATCTGTTCAATAAAATTCTGGGTATGGGCAACGAACTAAATAATCGATTATTTCGTCTTGTAATTGATTAACACAGTGAGCTTTTAAAAAACTTGAAGTTCAGAGTGTAGCTTGAAATACACTGTGTAATCGATTACCGTATTTTGTAATCGATTAAGACAGACAACTTCATAAAACTAGAAACAGCCAAATGAACTATGTAATCGATTACGGATTTTGGTAATCGATTATTGTATAAGAAATAGTCAAGTAGAGGCTTATTATGTAATCGATTACTGACATTGGTAATCGATTAAGGCAGTGGACTGAGGTTTTCTATTTGGCCTTTGTAATCGATTACAGTTTATTGGTAATCGATTAAAATGTTTATCAAGGCAGTTTTATATGTAGACTAAGGTAAAATAATCGATTACATTGTTCTTGAAGAGTTTTCCAGAAAGAGCTAAGAACAAAGTAATCGATTATATGCTTAGGTAATCGATTAAAATAGTAGAAACTTGTATTTTTCCAAAAACCTTTGTTTCAAATCAAATTCTTAATCAAATTATCAAAGCCTTGTGAATTCTATAACTCTAATTGAAAATCTAAATGAATGATATGAATGCAATGCACTTGGATCACCAGAAATGCTTCTTCCTTTTACAATTTATCACACATTAATCTTCAAGTCTTCAAGGCATGTTGAAAGTTCAAAACCAAGCTTGATCTCTTGTCCATTCTTCAAGTGACTTCTTTGAAACCAACATACGTGTCAATTCCTTGTATTGAGATGTCGGCTACTAGGATGGGTATGCCGGGATGAATGGTTTACGTAGTATGCATGGATGCATGAAGAACGTATAATGACCCTGAGATAATCCGGGTTCGTATGACCGGGTTGTCACATAAAAGGGGGTGCATTTTTGGAACTCGGATAAGAAAGGGGTGTGGATAGCATCTTTCAAAACTGGGTTCATGTGACCGGGTTGTCACAGGACGTAACTTAGTCCTTGTTGGCGGACATTTGTATACCGGGTTACTAACCCGAGGTTGTTTCCTTAAGAGCTGCTAAGGCTCACTTCCTTTTTCCTTAGATATACTGGGTTCCTCTACCTGGATGAGCTTGAGTCTTCTTGGGAATAGAGCCATCAGGTTCCTAACTCGGATGAGCTCGTGTCTTCTTGGGATGAGAATAAGCGAGTTCCTTCTACTCGGTTGAGTTTGTGTTCTTTCTCCTAGAACGATCGGGTTCCAAACACGTGTCAACTCTAGAAGTGTATTCTTTTCTTTCTTTAAAGAGACCGGGTTCCTTACCCTGGGTGAGCTGTTATCTTTAAGAATTACTAAGTTGAAAGTCTTTCTCTTGGTGAGCTACCAGGTTACTTACTCGACAAAGCTTGTATGTCCTTGAGAAAAGAGCTACCGGGTTACTTACTCGATAGAGCTCGTGTATTCTTGGAAATAGAGTTACTAGGTTCCCTTGATATCCTTTAACCGAAATTTTACTGACCTTGTTCGACTTTGTCCGACCTTGTTCGGATTCTTTCTTCAGAGTTGTTAAAGATAAACAACAACTCGAATATCTGAAACCCCACACCTTTTTACTTGTATAACATGATTACGTTGAGATTGGCCATTGTATTGGATTGAGTTATTGAATGCATTGATACCATGGAGAGGTGTATAGTGACACTAGCAAGGAAGGAAGTCGCTCCTGCGCCGATCTATACAGTGGTGCCCATAGGTAATCTAAATGCATTTGGATACACATAAATACCCATAGGGGTGTATGACATTTTCTTACCCGGGTCGAGTCGAGCCTGGGCTTAGGTCATACATTGATGTGCCATGGTGATAGCTTATGTGTTAACGTAAGATGCCGGATAGTGCATCAGAGTGCCCTTGGTTGGGGTGATGAGTATGTACATGGGAGGTGTATAGATACAACAGCCAGGAAGGAAGTCGCTCATGCACCGGTCTATACAGTGCTGCCCTTGAGAGACATACTTCATGCATGACGGAAATAAGATGATTGATTGCAGAGTACGAGAGGTACTGGGGGGCCATTGCTGTAGGGATAGCCTTCTGACACCCATTTGGCTAATCACCATGGGGGGGTGAGACCCGTGCACAACAGAGTGACCTCGATGAGCTGCAAGAATCATTTGTACCATGGATTTGGCTTATTGTCCGGGGATGGTACCACATTGCATTGACTAAGAGTTAAGTTAGGAACATGCATCATGACTAGTCATTACAAGATGAATTGGTGAAGTGGTTTGGACGGGTTGTCCATGATTGATTATGTGAATGAAATGTTTGAATATTGTTGTGATAATGTAATGACCGGGTTGTGTTTTTATAATTGATGATATTTATTAATTACATGATGAACTCACCTTTACTTTCTTGTGCCATGTGATTTTGGTACCTGTGATGATCACGAACCATGTTCGTGTGAGCAGACGGGCAGTAGCAAGCAGTCTGGGAGATATTTCTTTTTGATGAAGTGTTAGACTTTTGGCAAGCGTACCAATTGTCGTTGTAAGTTACAAAATTTATATAAGTTCGTCTCCACAGGGATTTGATTTTTACTTTAGTTAATTCAAATAAAGCTTATCAAGTTAATAGTTATGTACAATGAGC
>CM023941.1:13433633-13467508 GCA_013407115.1 Glycine latifolia | reverse complement strand
TTATGAGGAAATCTCACAGATAGTATCATTAGAGTAGTCTCTTATTATTTGGGTGTGTCTTTCCTTAGACCAGAAGTTTTCACCTAGACTGTGTTCTAGAAGACATGCTTTGATTGTATACCTCGTCTACCTGAAACATGGAGACACATAGGTATACCTTTGGGCATGTCCTGAAAGAACACGAGTCTAGGGTGACTAGCTGAAGGAATTCGTCAAATCTCTGAGAGATTAGGTTATCTGTAAACCGCAGAAATCGAGATGACATTTACGGGACTCGGGAATGTCAGTAAAATTGGAGACTCCCTATTTCGTATTAAAGCTTACCCTAGACCGCAAGGGCTGATACGTTTCCTTATCCTAGGGTTTATGGGAAGGTAACCGAGACGAAAGGAAATACATACGAAAACCAAATAGATTTAATAGGATGATCTTTTCATTTACCTAACTAGTTCTGGGACAATAAAGCATTGCTAGTGCTCTGTGTTATCCTTAAATGAGTAGTGACCTTGTTGGGCCCAAACTCATTTATGTCAGTAGCTATGTTGGGCCTAATGGGTCACACACTAACACTTTATTGTCGTGACATTATAGCATTAAAGGTTTTGGGCCTAATAATGGTTGTTGGTCCAATAAAGAGTTTGGATACCTATCTTAAAGAGAGAGGGGCGCATGAATGGAGTTAATGGGCTTGGATAGTCCAAGACATTATTAATTAATTTAAATAGTTAAATTAATTATCTAATATTTAAATTTGATAATTTAAATTTTGAATTTAAATATTTGAATTAACTATAGTGGTTAGTTTCATATCAAAAGGAGAAGATAAGAGCTAGATTTGAATTTGAATTCAACTAACATCTTATCATGATCATGTCCTAGATTTTAGGAAGAAGTTTAAGGGCTGATTATGGGGCTTACATACGGCTGATATTTAATTACTATTTGGCAAAATAATTCCCAAGTAATTGACTTGGTCTTAGGAGGATATGATAGGAGGTTGTTGGCAATTTTTGAAATACAACAACTTTATTTTTTCTTCACGTGTGGGATGCTTCATAATCAGATTTTTTGGTTAAAAAAATCGGACTCAAACTCTTCTATAAAGTGTGCTATTGTGATCATAGTTCTCTAATTGTTCTTTTTTTGAAAAAAAAACCTATCTACCTTCCTCGACTTTCACGTGCCCTTGTGTGAGATTTGACAGAAAATTCAGCCACCAATATCATCTATTGGTGAGTCTCTTAGATAAGTAAAAACACTTTGAAACCTAACCTTCTTCCTCTCCATTGGTGTGCCTAGCCTGCCTCCTTTGGTGTTTGTTGGTGGTCTTCAAGAAGTGTTCTTGAGTCTTGACAAGAAGTGGTGTGGATCAAAATTAGAGGGCTTGTATCTTTAAGCCTATCCTCGATCATCAAGTTACGAATATAAACAAGGTAACATCTATGTCCTAAAGAATGATTCTTGTGTGGTATGTTTGGTTCCGCTTGAAATTTTTTTTTTGTTTTTCTCACATGCCTTCGGGCTTCATGGCCCTATGTTTACATTGTGTATATATATATATATATATATATATATATATATATTAAATTGTAGTTGTGACTTCGACTACCAGGAAGGGCAGGCCGAGTTAGTGGGTGTAATACTCCCTTGAGTTTGAGATGTCGGCTACCGGGATAGGTAGCCCGAGTTAAATATATGTGTCAATTCCTTGTATTGAGATGTCGGCTACCGACATGGGTATGTCGGGATGAATGGTTTGCGTAGTATGCATGGATGCATGAAGAACGTATAATGACCCTGAGATAATCCGGGTTCGTATGACCGAGTTGTCACATAAAAGGGGGTGCATTTTTGGAACTCGGATAAGAAGCGGGTGTGGATAGCATCTTTCAAAACCGGGTTCATGTGACCAGGTTGTCACAGGACGTAACTTAGTCCTTGTTGCGGACATTTGTATACTGGGTTACTAACTTGAGGTTGTTTCCTTAAGAGCTGTTAAGGCTCGCTTCCTTTTCATTAGACATACCGGGTTCCTCTACCCGGATGAGCTTGAGTCTTCTCGGGAATACAGCCATTGGGTTCCCTAACTTGGATGAGCTCGTGTCTTCTCAGGAATAGAGCCATCAGGTTCCCTAACTCGGATGAGCTCGTGTCTTCTTGGGATGAGAACAATCAAGTTCCTACTACTCGGTTGAGTTTGTGTTCTTTCTCCTAGAACGACCGAGTTCCAAACACGTTTTAACTCTAGAAGTTTATTCTTTTCTTTCTTTAAAGAGACTGGGTTCCTTAGCCGGGGTGAGCTGTTATCCTTAAAAATTACTAAGTTCAAAGTCTTTCTCTTTATGAACTACCGGGTTACTTACTCGGCAAAGCTTGTATGTCCATGAGAAAAGAGCTACCGGGTGACTTACTCGGCAGAACTAGTGTATTCTTAGGAATAGAGTTACTAGGTTCCCTTGAGATCCTTTAACCAAACTTTTACCGACTTTGTCCGACCTTGTTCGGATTCTTTCTTCAGAGTTGTTAAAGATAAACAACAACTCGGATATCTTAAACCCCACACCTTTTTACTTGTATAATGTGATTACGTTGAGATTGGCCATTATATTGGCTTGAGTTATTGAATGCATTGATACCATGGAGAGGTGTATAGTGACACCAGCCAGGAAGGAAGTCGCTCCTGCACCGATCTATACAGTGGTGCCCATAGGTAATCTAAATGCATTTGGATACACATAAATACCCATAGGGGTGTATGACATTATCCTATCCGGGTCGAGTCGAGCCTGGGCTTGGGTCATACATTGATGTGCCATGGTTATAGCTTATGTGTTAACGTAAGATGCCAGATAGTGCATTAGAGTGCCCTTGGTTGGGGTGATGAGTATGTACATGGGAGGTGTATAACAACACCAGCTAGGAAGGAAGTCGCTTCTGCGCCAGTCTATACAGTGGTGCCCTTGAGAGACATACTTCATGCATGACAGAAATAGGATGATTGATTGCAGAGTACGAGAGTTACTAGGGGCCATTGCTGTAGGGATAGCCTTCTGACACCCATTTGGGTTATCACCATGGGGGGGTGAGACCCGTGCACAACAAAGTGACCCCAACGAGTTGCCGAAATCATTTGTACCATGGATTTGGCCTATTGTTCAGGGATGGTACCACATTGCATTGACTAAGAGTTAAGTCGGGAACATGCATCATGACTAGTCATTACAAGATGAATTGGTGAAGTGGTTTGGACAGGTTGTCCATGATTGATTATGTGAATGAAATGTTTGAATATTGTTGTGATAATGTAATGATCGGGTTGTGTTTTTATAATTGATTATATTTATTAATTACATGATGAACTCACCTTTACTTTCTTGTGCCATGTGATTTTGGTACCTGTGATGATCACCAACCATGTTCGTGTGAGCAGACGGGCAGTAGCAAGCAGTCTGGGAGATATTTCTTTTTGATGGAGCCGCCAAGTATCCGGGATAATGTTCGATTAGAACTCGGCCTATAAATGAGTTGTGATGCCGGGATGGCTTTGGACCATATCCCGACCACGAGCTGTATTGTAACCCGGGCAGGAGTTGTATTTTGCTAGATACACCCCATTGTTTTACTAGATACACTCCCGTCACTTAATCCCTTATTTATTTGAAAAACTATGTACCCTTTAGACATGGTTGTTTGTAATCACTCCAATTCATGTTCTTATATAAATGTATTGTGAGGTATTTCAACATTGATTATTCGTGTTTTTAATTATTGATATTGATTAAGTTCACGCACGAAATTTACTTCTATTTCTGTAATCAATTTAAAGGGATTTTCAAATATAAATTACAATTGAAAATGTAATTAAAGAGTATGATACAGTAGCGATGAGGCAGGTCGCTACAACCCTAATCCCTAAATACATAAATTCAAAATATCCTATAAAAAATATGAAATTCACAATATATTTAAAAAAAAAACCCTAAAACAAACTACACATAATAATCATTTTCACAAAATTTACTGTTTTTTTAATTCAAATTCAATACATCACTTAAAAGGAGAAATACATTAATTAATAACACTTTTAAAAAATACAAAACAAAAACTAAAAAAAAAACACTCATACGGATTGGCAATCCGTATGAGCCAATCCATATGGTTTCTGCTACAATATAAAAGTTGCAGACTTACCTTCGACGATGATAACGACCAACAAAACCTCCACGAATGCTAACCACGACCTCCACCACCAAACAAACAAGGCAAGCAGCAGCCAAACGAGAATCCAAGCAAGAAGAAACAACCAAGAAGCAACAAGCAAGAAGCGCAACGAAGAGTGAGTGAAAATGCTAGCTGGTGTATGTTAAAAAGGAAGAAGGGCAATATTGGCATTTCAACAAAAATGTTGGGTGTATTAGAATTGTGTTGGGTGTAGGAAGTTAATCCCCCATGCTTATAGAGGTTGGGCCGCATATTTAGCTCATAACAGAAAGGGGTGTGCTTCATACACCATTACTTTTTCTCCTACACCATTTGAATTTTTTGAAATTCCGTAAATACCCTTGGAGAAAAGCACAAAATCTGTTTTGAAGTCCATATGTTGTGCTGGTTTGAAAGCTGGTTCACATAAATCGTACGCTCATTTTAGCTTTTTGGTTTTGCATTTTGGTTTGTCTAAGCTGTGCATTGCTGGTTTTCTTTTTGGAGGTGGTTTTTTGTTGGTGATTTAAGTCATTGCTTCGTTGGAGTGGAGTGGTTGGTGGCGTATTCGTAGTTGCTGGAGAGGTTTCTTTTTTCTTCGCTTTACGGATTTGGTAATCCGTAAGGATTGCACGAATCCAAGAATCCGTTAAGAAAATGGTGCATGCATGAGCGTTATGGATTACATAATCCGTATGTAGCATACAGATTACACAATCCATATGGTTGTTACAGATTGCCTAATCGTAAGAACCATACGGATTCGTCAATCCATATAGTTCTTACGAATTGTGTAATCCGTAAAGGTTGAAAATCAAAAATTAAAAAATTTTGCTAAAAATATGTATTTAATTAGTTGACTATAATTTTTGAAGTTATTTGATTGAGTAAATATAAAAAGTTAACTTTTGTTTAAAGATAATAATAAATAAATAAAGAATTTAATTTGAAAATAATAAAATTAAAGAATATAAATAAGGACAAATTAATTATAAGTAGTATTTAAACACATGTACTTGCACATAATAATAATTAAAAACACCATAAATAACAGTAATTGATATGAGAGGCAGAGAGACAAACATGAAAAAATACTATTTAAAAAATGAAAATAACGGATGCTCTATGAGTAAATGTTATTATTTAGCATGTGTGTGTTTACAGAAAGTGTTCAATGAATAAATTTTTTTTTATGCTATAAATTTAATGTTAGTAAATATTATTATTTAGCGTGTGTGTGTTTTTATAGCCTTCCACATGGTTCTGTCTATGTTAAATCATGAATTATCCATTTGTGTAGGTGTTTGAATCCCATGATACGGTATTGAAATTGGCTCATACAATTGCATTTGAGAATGGTTTTGTAGCGGTTATAATGAGGAGTGACATAGCAATTGGAAAAATAGGAAGAACGTCATTTGTGTTAATTGGTTGTGAAAGGAGTGGAAAGTATAGACCATGGAAAAATGATTTAACAGCTTCAACCACTAGCACTAAAAAATGCGAGTGTCCTTTTAAGCTGTGGGGCAAACCAATCCCGAGAGGTCAAGGGTGGATGGTGAAGCTAATATGCGGCAATCATAATCATATTTTGGCTAAGTCATTCTGTGGACACCCATATGTTGGTCAAATATCTGAGGAGGAGAAAATCATTGTTGCTGATATGACAAGGTCGATGGTGAAACCCAAAAATATACTTCTAACTTTGAAGGAGCACAATGCCAGTAATATCACAAGTTTGAAGCAAATATACAATGTAAGATATGTATACCGGACGCGTACAAAAGGCGATAATACTGAAATGCAACAGCTAATGAAACTTCTTGAACGCGACATGTATATTCATTGGCATCGATTGAAGGAGGAAAATGTTGTACGTGACTTGTTTTGGGCACATCCAGATGCAATACAACTGAGCAATGCATATCATATGGTGTTCTTGATAGACAGTACCTATAAAACAAACAGGTACAGACTTCCTTTATTAGACATTGTTGGTGTCACACCTACTGGGATGACATTTTCAGCTGCATTTGCCTATTTAGAGGCTGAATGCATAAACAATGTTGTCTGGGCCCTTGAACGGTTGAGAGACATATTTTATAAAAGTGAATTTTTCCCAAAGGTGATTGTTATGGATAGAGATTCAGCATTGATGAGTGTTGTGAAAACTATTTTTCCAGAGTCAACCAATTTATTGTGTTGGTTTCACATTGACAAGAATGTGAAGGCAAAATGTAAAACTTATGTGAGACAAAAGAATGCATGGGATTATGTGATGGAAACATGGAGAAGTCTTGTTGACTGTGCTACTGAGAAGCAATATGATGATTGTCTTATGAAGTTTGATGTTGCATGTGCACCATGGCCTACGTTTGTTGATTATGTGAAGGACACTTGGTTGAATCCCCACAAAGAAAAATTTGTCACAGCATGGACAAACAAAGTGATGCATTTTGGAAATACAACAACAAATAGGTAAGTTTGTTATTTGACATTGGTTAATTTGACATTTCCATAAGTTTATTGTCTTTCAAATTAATTGATTTTATCATACACTGCAGGGTGGAGGCTGCCCATTGGACCTTAAAGCGACTACTGCATAATAGTATTGGAGACTTATGTATTGTTTGGGATGCCATGAACAACATGATCACCTTGCAACATACTGACATCAAGGCATCTTTGGAGAGAAGCACACATGTGGTAGGGCATGTTTTTAAAGTAACTTTATACAAGAGACTTGTTGGCATGGTGTCCAGGTATGCGTTAAACCAAATTGCTGCTGAGTATGAGCGAGTCCATTATGCAAGAAAAAAACCGTTCTCGTTGTGGATGTGTTATGAGAACAACGCATGGTTTGCCTTGTGCATGTGAGCTAGCTAAGTATGTAGTTGGGAGTATTCCAATTAACATCATTCATATTTTTTGGTGGAGATTAAACTTTTCAGATGAAGGTATGCATGAATCCGAAGTCACCATAAGTAAAGAGATGGAAGTCATATCCATCCGTTTTGAAAAGCTTGATTTGTGTGGGAAAATGACACTAAAGAGTAAGCTTAAAGAAATTGCGTTCCCTGATTTAAATTCCATGTGCCCTCCCCCTGATAAGGTAAAAACTAAAGGTGCTCCAAAGAAGATGACAAAGCACGAAAGGTCAACGAGAAGGGATCCATCTTACTTTGAGTATGTAGATGAGTTACATTCGGTGCAAAATAGTTGCTCCACTCCAAAACAGTCCATTTCCTCACCTGATGTTATGATGCAAGAAAATATGGTTCCAATGCTAGACCAATTTCATCCATTTATGCAGAAGTTTATCTTGAATATCACCGATGTGAAAGCTAATGGTAACTGTGGATATCGTGCAATTGCTGCCTTATTAGGTTATGGTGAAGAATCTTGGTCTTTGGTACGAAATCATTTGCTCAAAGAACTTGCAGAATGGACTGATGAATATATAGCCTTGTTCGGTGGAATACATAGATTTGAAACCTTAAAGCGGTCCCTATTGGTTGATGGATTGTCGAAGGTAAAACATCGTTGGATTTAGTCATCATATGGCTTTACTACCAAACCAGTATGCATTAAATGTATTTGATTAACTGTTTATTTACAGGTTATTATGGATAAATGGATGGATATTATGGATATGGGTCATGTAATTGCATCAAGATATAACGTCATTGTAGTCTCTCTTTCACTTCAGCAAAGTATGACGTTCTTTCTGCTAAGAAGGCAAATCAAGATATAACATTCTTTCACTCCCAGAGATCCCCAAGTTCATCGCATTTTGTGCATTGGTCATGTTTTTGGTAACCACTTTGTCCAGGTATGACATTAACTGTTTGCCTTCATTTGTTATTAGTTTCAATACGTTGAACCTACTTAATTTGAATGTGTTTGTTTTGCAAACAGGTAATGTTACTGTTAGACTCTTGGCAAGCGTATCAATTGTCGTTGTAAGTTACAAAATTTATAAAAGTTCGTCTCCACAGGGACTTGAGCTACTCAGTTTTTCCAAATAAAACTTAACAGTTTAATAGTTATGTACAATGAGTATGATCGAAGTTTTGATGGTTTTACGAAAATAATGAAAAATAACTAAAAAGTACAGAAACTAATAAAATGAAATTAATTGAAGAGAACATAGGATTGAGTTTCATCATTCATACCCTCAGTTTTCAATTAATATTACCATGTATAAATCATTTTCTATTATTATTGATGCACACATTAATTCACCTCAAATAGATCCCTCGCAATCGAGTTCTAAGGATATTTACCGAATATCGATCTCTCGCATGCAAAGTAAATAACCCAACATTACAATCATAATCGCGTGCTATTTGCAATCTAAACATTATGCTCTATCCCTAGCAACGTAATGTAAAGAGTAAAATCATTCAGTTCAAATTCTAAGAGTACTTTCTAGTTAAACTTAGAATCCAACTTCATGAAACTAGTGATCAAGTAGAATCAAACATTAAGAACAAAATGAAATTACCAATAATAAATAGAAAAGACTTATGCATAAATAAATATTAAAAGAGATACATAGGGATAAGAAGATTACATCCAATCCTTAGAAAAGCTAGCCAAGCATGGAGAAAACTTCCTTAAGGGAAGAATTGATGAAGGGCCCCATCACCGCTTCTTTCCGGCAGAGTTTCCACACTAAATCTCACTTATCTCACTTCCCTAACCTACCTAATACTATTATTTAAGCTCCTAAACTAAAGAACAAGCTTTAGGAAGCAAAAGAATGAAGAATGGGATGCTTTTCTCCAAGGTTTGCATGGCTATTTATAGGAGAGGGTGGCTGCTGGAGTCCACTCGCCCAGGCGAGTGTTTTTGCCTATTTTCACTCGCCTGGGCGAGTTTAATGCCACTTGTTGATCCAATTGCTCGTGTCCACTCACCTAGGCGACCATTTTAGCCTATTTTCACTCGCCTAGGTAAGTTAAAAGATCTTTCTGGAAACCTCCACTCACCTGGGCGACCAAATTTCACTGAGGATGCTCGCCTGGGCGAGTTAAAAGCTTAATGGTGAAGAAAGGTCATGGGCCTGGACGAGTTATGGACCATTTTGCTTCTGACACCTCCCAAATTTGATTTTTATGCCCCTTTTTCTTGCTTTGCTTTTTCAAAAGCCTCAAAACCTATCAAAATACAAAACATGATTGGATTAATCTTCCAAAATATAAAAACAACATTCATACAAGTAATAAATACTATGTAACTAGGTTTTAGGGCAAGTTTATAAACAAAGTTATTGAAATCGAAAGATAAGTGCCAATATTTGAAACATGATTTTAACTGAAATATGACACTTATCAGTTACGAGAAAATTGTCCATTGCCATTGACGGCCTTATTGTGGGCTAGTCACTGTACCAATGAAGCTCAACGGTGGCCTGATTATTATATTGGTCGAATGCAAATGTATACAAAATGTATGAAATTACGCACACAACACGTTGACTTATGAGATGGGTAGACAATTTGTGAATAATGAAAGTACTGTTTAATTTCATAAATGTTTAAATATTTAAATATAATTAATCATCATTGAACATGTTGTCCAACATCGAAGTACATCAATCATGTATACAAAAGTCAATGTCGCCTACGCTGTGTATGTCTAGGTTGTCTAGCTCGCGTATAGACAATGCCGTTATCCGTGACACCTCGAGCTAGATGCAACAGTTGCTCCGTCATAGAGTATGCATTAGTGCCCTCTGTGACCATCCTCAAATCGATCATATGTTGCAACCCCTAAGCAATCTATTGGCAAACAGCCTGAAATAAGCACATATATCATTATGAATAATGTAGTATCTCATTAGAGGGATTTCATAACCCAGATATAATAAAATTTTTAATTTTCTACCACTGCATGTTGAGGGATCTGCTCTTCACGAGGCTTATGCACCGGGGAATCAACTGGTACAGTAGTGGGCTTAGGACGACTATGTGAACGGGCTTCCTCATACAGGGTCGGAGTCATGACTGGATGGGAAACATGGTAGAACCACTCCATATATCCAGCAACATGGTGACCTGGATAATGAACCAAGTCCCCAGTCGCAACAATGTAGTCTGTGAAGTGCATCCACCTGTCATCAACATCCTCCGCAGAAGGCAGCTCAAACTCCCTCAGCTCTGGAATGTTTTTGAACATATCCAAACTGCCTAAGTACTCGTTCCGGTAAATATCTGGCAGTGCATGGACTCCATCTGATGGCCCCAGAATACAATGAAATCATCTCAAAATCTTCGTCACGGTGCTCCTGATACGGCGTCCAGCAAACATCAGCAGCAGTCAACCTATCTATACACGAGCGATAGGATGTAAGAGGTAACGCCTTCGCAGTCTTCTAGTGGCAGGCACGGGATTGAATCTCCTAATACTGATCATCCTGAACGACATTCCCTATCGTAGGAAAATGCTCATATATCCAGCACTGCATATTAACAATGAATTATTGATTAACACATTAACAATAACACACACCAACAATTGGTTATACACTAAATAAATCAATTATAACCGGTAATACCTGTAACAAAGTAATGTATCCAGCCAGATGCTTCCCATGGTGCTTACATGCATAATTCAAGTTATCATACATGTGCACCAGAGCAGTCGCTCCCCAACAATATCCAGTAGCCTGATCCATGTCGTGAAAAGCTTCCAAGAAGACCACACCTATATGTGTGGCACTCTTGTTAGCAAACACAGTGCATCCCACTAGATGAAGCAAATAAGCCCTCGCAGCTAATGTCCATTGCCTAGCTTGACACTTCACATAATACAACTCTCGTAGCCACGAAAGCCGAACATATGCCCCATGGCATTGGGTGGTCTCAGCTTCGGCTGTTTCAATGGTTATGTCTAGCAAATCAACCAACAATGTAATGGTCTCTCCTACGTCAATTGCATCATAGGACTGCAACGCTCCCATAACAGGGATATGCAATAACAAGGTCACGTCATCCAATGTCACCGTCACTTCCCCCACAGGCAGATGGAAACTACTAGTTTCAGGGTGCCATCTCTCCACAAAAGCAGATAGCAATCCCCTGTCCCCAGTCTCAACACAGTAGGAAATCAAAGGAGCTAGCCCCGTTGCAGCGACTAAGCCCTGAATCTCAGCCGCTGGCTTTACAAATTTAATCACTTTACGTCTGTGGGAAGCCAACTTTAACTCAGGTCATTCCTGCAATAAATAGTATATCAGATTACGTGTATATTATCAATAATGATACTTTTTAAGGTATGAAATTGAACATAATCATACCTCTCCGCCCCACACTCTAAGGGCAACATGATCTGCATAAGAAGTTAAGACGAAACAGTCTTCCAACCCTCCTGGATATGATTCCATCTCAGTACCAATATCCTCCGTCCCAGGAATGTCAGTGTCCATATGAGGTTCTTCAACAGCAGGATCCTCAGCAACAACATTATCTAACCTTTGTCTACGCGCGGATGCTGTAGGCCTACGCCTCTCAACGGGTTCATCTTCATTACCTCTACTACTACTTCCACCCAGTGTCCGACACATTCCTATAGTCTTAACCGTTATCTGTGCGTATCATTTGTAGACATGTGACTCATGACTTCAAACCAAACCCAACCAACAATAATACTCAACCATTCCAAGTCATACACAACTTTGATTCACATACATACTTTGTAAGAACATCTCTAACCTATCATTTGTTACATATGTAGCCCTTATGTCAGGGGACAATACTATATCCCTCATTTCAATATTGTTGGAGGATACCACATCCCCTTCAATCTAATTGGAAAATACCACATTCAGCACATGTATACATATGCATACATAAATAGTAACAGGAAAAAGCATAACAATTCACAACTCACAAACAAATTGCACACAATTTAACAATAGGCTTACATCCACGTATGAGAACTGCCAAATTTGCTATAAAACACAATCCATCCTATACCCTTCCTTACAAATCAATCTTTTTTGCACTCTTTCTCATAAGTAACCACCCTCAAATAAAATTCCTAGTTTTCTATTACAATCAAATCTCTCACATATCTTTTCAATCTTTCACACACATTCTAAACATCTTCCACATATCCACGAATACAATAAGAAACTATCAATAACAATATTTAATGAAATTTCGTGTAGACATGTGACTCATGACTTCAAACCAAACCCAAGCAACAATAATACTCAACCATTCCAAGTCATACACAACTATGATTGATTTCCATTACTTATTTATTTTTTATTTAGTTAATTGCACAAAAAAAATTTAAAAAATTACACATACGGATTGAGCAATCCAATTTGTATGAGTCTTATGGATTACCCAATCCGTATGGGTGTTACGGATTGGGTAATCCATAAGACTCATACGGATTATCCAATCTGTATGAGTCTTACGGATTACCGAATCCATATCACTCATAGCCCAATTGCGACAGCCACCACACCACCATTGACATCTCTTCAAAACGTAAACACTCACCAGGGTAACGCCTTCGCCAAAAACGACCAACACCAAAGCCAATGTGGAACAAACAACCTCGACGTTGCGGTGCGGTGGAGCGGAACTAGAATAGGGGATGAGCAAAAGAAAGAAAGAAGCAAAAAGGTGCAGAGGAATAAAGAGGCGCAAATGTTCAAATTAAAAAAATTTCAAACTTATCATTATTTAAAAGGGCATTATGAGAAATGCACTATTTAAAATATGGTGTATGAGAAATATTAATGGTGAAGGAAACTCAATCCTAACAGAAACTACGACGGTAACTTTGCTTCTCATGCTATTAGGCAATTACATCTACGGTGACAGTGTTTGTCCGTGTACGCAACTTTTTACTCTCAATTTATTTCTTGCCATCCCAATGATCCCGCCGAACATAAAAAGAGAAGGAGAGAGAATTGTTGCTCTTATAAAGTTTCATTAAAGTGCCAATAATTCTCTTCCTCTTTCAATCCCCTTTGTCAACTCAATCATTTTTTCTTCTGCTTTCTTCGAATCCGAGATCCGCTTCCAATCTCATTAATGGGTCAATTTTATTTTGGTACACTTTAATGTGTTCTTTCTCCTTGCAAACAATTTAGTCCTCAAAAGGGTTTTGTTTCAGATCCTAGGTTTTCCTACATTTCTTCACATCCCAACAATTTATTAACCAGGTTAGTCATATAGACTAAGTAGTTGTACTTTTTTTTTCTTTTCTTTAATGGATTATTTGATTTGTGTAGAATTGAGTACAAATTGAGTTTTTTTTTTTTTTGGGTTTTTCTGTCTCCTTATGTTGTTGTTGTGAATTAGGTGAAGCATAAGAATGGGTGATGTGATGGGTCCTGACTTGATCAGTGATCTTCCTCAAAGCATTATAGAGAGCATTCTGGTACAGCTTCCAATTAGAGATGCTGTGAGAACTAGCATTTTGTCTAGTAAATGGAGGTATAAATGGGCTTCAATTACTCGACTTGTGTTTGATGACAAATGTGTGCCCTTTAGTAATGATAGGGAGTGTGCTGAGAAGAGTGTTGTCAAGTTCATCACCAGGGTGTTGTTTCTTCACCAAGGGCCAATTCATAAGTTCCAAATCACGAATTCGAAGTTGCAGAGTTGTCCTGAAATTGATCAGTGGATTCTTTTCCTTTCGAGGAATGGTATCAAGGAGTTGGTTATGGAGTTGGGAGAAGGGGAGTTTTTTAGAATACCTTCAAGTCTTTTCAATTGTGGAAAGTTGACCCGGTTGGAGCTATCACGGTGCGAGTTCGATCTGCCTCATAGTTTTAAGGGGTTTGTGTGCTTGAGGAGCATCAACCTCCATCAAGTTTTGATATCCCCTGATGCAATTGAGAGCCTAGTTTCGAGATGTCCTCTCTTGGAGAGTTTGTCACTGTCTTACTTTGATAATTTGGCTCTTACTATCTGTGCCCCAAATCTTAAGTACTTGTATCTTGAAGGTGAATTCAAGGATATATGTCTTGAAGATACCCCACTTTTGGTTGAAATAACCATTGCTATGTATATGACTGATGACATTGCTGAGCACTTTGAGCAAATCTCAAACTGCAATTTTGTCAAGTTTCTTGGTGGCGTGCCTAATCTTGAGAAGCTTGTTGGACTTATCTACTTCACAAAGGTAACATTTTGTTCTCGTCTGTTTATTGTGTTAGTTCATCCTCAAAGGAAGGGTGCCTTGATGTTATATATGGCCAACTTCTTTATTTTATTCGATTCTGCACTGTTTTGAAGTATTTGAGCATAGGTATTGACTCGGTGCATCCTCCAATGATGTACAACAATTTGGAGACTATTGAATTATATCAAGTAAATTTTGAGGATATGGTAGAGATACTTGTTATCCTTCGCTTGATTTCAAGCTCTCCCAATCTAAAAGAACTACAAATTTCCGTAAGTCCCCCAGTCCTTACTGATTGCAAGTAGAGATTTTTAGTTTTTGTGAAGTGACAGTGAACAATTTTATTATAAATTATTAATTTTTACAAATCAGGCCTCAATTATATCTGTAAGATTTACTACTGCATGTTTTATGCAATTGATTTTGGCAGGGTTCATCAAACATACCAGTTGCTGTAGATACCCCAGACTTGGATTTTTGGGAAAAAGAATGCCTTTCAGATTCTACACTTAACAAGCTTACACTTAATAAGCTTAAAACCGTGAAGTTGTCAGAAATAGGTGGTTGGTTACATGAGATAGAAATTATCAAATATTTGCTTGGCCATTCTCCTGTTCTTGAGACATTGAGTATCATTCCTTGTGTATTTGATGTGGAGAATAATTTGAAAATGTTGATTGAATTGGTGAAATGTCAAAGAGCTTCTACTAGAGCGGAAGTTATTTTCATCCGCCAGTGAAATTGTGGACTGTATTATAAAATGCATTCTTTTATACCATTTCCAATGCTATTTCTCTTTGGTTTATGCATAACTTTCTTTTAAAATACAAATATTACCAATGAGAAAACTTGTAATTGTAACTAAATTCTGAAGCAAAAGTTTGAATTTTACATAGATGGGTTGAAGACACGTGTGGCATATAAGTTAGAGTCCATTTACTGACAGAAAACCCAGGTAAGCATCTGGAAAGTAAAAAACATGGAGCTTATTAATGACAACCATTAGCTACTATTAGGAATCTTAGCTGAAAATTTGCATTTACTAGTCTTTTTTAAACCCTGTTGTCAAGGCTGCTTTTCCTTATGGTCTTTGCTCATCTGAACTTTGATGATATGCTGTATTGTATCAGCATATTTTATAGCAAATTCATTTCCCTCAACTACTTGCTAGCAGTAGTTGCAGTAACTTTCCTCAACCAGAGACTTGTATATCATGTGGTTGTGGGCGTGTGATTGAGAGTACAAATTCACGCCACCACTCCTATTCTACTATTTTTTGTGCCCGTAGTTCCGTAAGCATTTCCCTCAACTATTTTTTGTGCCTGAATGTAATCTTCAACTCCCTCATTCTCATTAGTTTCCTATCTCAAGAATTTATTTTCTTTTTTAAATTCAACAATTGATTTAACTCTCATTATAGTCGTTGCCCACATCCTCAGAATCTTGTGAAATATGTTGAGAGTTCCCGGTTTATCACAGTCACAGCTATTATAGGGCAAATTATTGTTGACTTTTGGGAGTTTTTACTGTAATAAACATTTGCCAGGCATGTGGCGTGGTTTTATGATGCATAAGAAAGATTGAAAGATTTTGATCCTTTCTATTATTAAGTATCATATCATGCCAATGTTATTGAAACTTCTCTAAAATAATGGCTTGAGAAGTAGTATGGCTACTGTTAATTTGCCCTGGTGACTTTATTTCAGGAGCCTATTCCACCAAAAAACAATTTTGCCTATCGTACCACTTAATGGTTTATGCATTAAGACTTTATTTAGCATAATATAAGAATGGTAATACTGGCACAAAGTCAGTATTTCAGTGTACAACAATAAATATAATATGGTGCCTTTGTAAATCAATCTTTGTTTTTCACCACAAATATTAATGGGCTGGGTTCTGTCAAAAGATCTATTACTTCAGTAAGTTCACAATGGCACTCTGAAGTAGAGTTCTTTACCTTTGCCTTTCATTGATTAAATTCTCAGGCTACTGATATAAAAATAAATTCTGAGGCTACCCTTTTATCTGCAATCCAATGTCCTTCAGGCATTTGAACCGCTTCTTACATCTTGAGGAACTTGTTGAGTACATGAAATAGATACTTGGAAGATTTCAGCAAGCTCAATACTGTTATTGTTTTTCAGGTCCTTGTGTTGACAAGTCAAATTTCTTGATTGATTTTGTTCGCCAGCATTTGTAGCCAGACTCAGTGAATACAGTTTGTTAAAGCAAAGCAACATACAAATACTTTAATGATAAATGAATTCTGTTAGGCTCACCCATGCCAGTGTGGATTCTCCATAGTTTGCTTCTTTCCCAAAATCAACAGCTTTTCCGGCTAGGAATAAATTCCAGTAGAAAGATTCCAAACGCAAACACATGTTTTCTCAGAGGACTGGCCTGTTAAGTAGCATTCTGGAGCTATATGCCTTATGTTGCATTGGAGGTATCCAACTTTACCAACCTCAAATCACCAACCACAGCCTCACAATAATTATCAAGTAATTAGATTATTCTGGCCTTGGGATCGTGCAAATATAGCAAACCTCTTGCAGCTCTTAAAGCTATCTGTTCCTTGCAGGCCTGTACAGAATAAGTTTGGCTGTGTCAAAAAGTATTGTGTAAATTTAACCAAGTTTTTTGTTTTTATTTTTGTAATTTATGCATCCAATAGATGTGCGGAGATTTAAAGAGTTAGTGAATCAATAAATACTCTTGGGAAAATCCGCATGCAACAAGAATCGAAGATGGAAATGTACAAAAAATATGCCATAAAGAGAATAATATAACACAATAATTACATGGTTCAACATTTTTTAAAATAAAAATTACAAGTTTTTAAAATTAAATCCACAAAAATGCCTCAATAAATATTACTATTTTAAATAAAAATTACAAGCTTGATAATTCATCTTAAGATGTGTATCAATGCATCATTCTATAAAAAACACTTACATTGCAATGGGACCCTTACATTGCACGGTTCTTAAAAGAAAAAAGAGGGAGAAAGAGAGTGAGTAAAAAAAACTTAAAAAACTATCTAGCCGACAGGTGACAGTAATTAGACAATTTTTGTAATACTAATGATAATAAACACTTTCACTCACAAGAGACTCTCACAGCAAGTGGTCAAAATAAACACTTGTGATTTCTTATATTGGACTTGGACTAGGATATTACAACTTGAAGCAAACACAAAACAACCTTGTGACTTTAATGTCTACTCGAGGATTGTAAATCTTGAGACGCCTTTCAAGCAAATGTGTTAGTGTCCGGTGCTAGTTGCATATAAATAAATAAATAAACTAGAGGGAGGAATATGGATTATGGAGACCATGATTATAAATTTGTGAAAACAGCTTACATGGAAATTGATAGTTTTTAATAGTATTTAGATTATAGAAGTTAACATCACATGTCCTGATCTTGAAATAAAAAATAAAATCATTGCACGAGTTAATAATAAAAAATAAAACACTCCTCTAACTGAAAAAAAAATAATATAACTGCATATAAAAGTAAAATATATGTTGATGGAAATATAAGATTAGATATTTTTCCTACTTAAATTAACTCCTAAAACTCACATGACATAAGACATAGATGAGATTCTTTCAATATTTTCATTAAAAGATGAAATTTAATTAAAATAGATAGAGTAAAGGATGAAATTTAATTAAACCAGGATACATGTTGATGCAAAAATAAGAATAGATATTGTTTCTAATTAAATTAATTCCTAAAGCTCATACGGAATAATATATAAATAAGATTCTTTCGATATTTTCATTAAAAGATGAAATTTAATTAAAGCAGAAAGTAAGATTATGTTCTCAATTAACATGCTATAACGGTAAAGGTATTTTAGTTAATTTTTAATTTTTTTACTAACTGAAAAATTTGTTTGACAATTTGACAAACACAATTTTTTTAGTAATTTTCAATATTTTTTTAAATACTATCTCAAGTATTATTTTTTAAAATGCTAGTTTCTAACTTCTAGATTTTTATATATTATTTTATTTTTATCTTTAATATAAATAAATTATTATTTTTATCATTTTATACTTTTAAGCTACTTCAACAACTAGTTTTATAAAAAGCTTATAATTTAATAAGCTAATTTTTTATTTATAGCTAGCAGTTAACTTTTCATCTTTTAACTAATTTTTTTAATTTTTAATTAACTTTTCAACTTGAATATAACCAATAAAAGTGTGACCTTTGTTTGCTGTCTTTAATATAAGGGTAAGTGAGAGTGTTTCTCTTCAGCCATGTCACAAAAGAGGCGCATGAGTAGGGTGAGTGTGCCTCTCCAGCCATGTCGCAAAATACGCACATCCCGTTGCATAACATTACTAACTTTGTTTTTTGGATAAGTAAAAATAAAACTCCAACATCTTGTATTTGTCTTTTTCCTTTTTCAACAGATTCTAAAATTTGTAGGGAATTTATTTATTTTTCACCAATAGATTAAATGATTAATATTTCTTTTTTGTCTTTTCCCCTCTTTTTTTTTAAACTTTAACACGGTAGAAAATTAATTTTTCATCATTAGATGAAATGATTAATTTGTCTTTTTCCTTATGTTTTTCAATTTTGTTTTTTCTTCCTCGCCCATCTACATACATAATTTCCTCTTCTCCCTCCGTTCTCACACTAAACCCAACTTGATATTTAGGGGACCGACCATAAGTCTTGTTTTGAATATTTTATCCATGGTCTCATCTGTATGTTTCCGTGTGTGTTCTTTAGGCTCGACACCACCACCACCAATAACCTGCACCCAATTATGCTTGGAGTACTTCAAAATATTTTTGAAATAATTCTGAAGGACAGTGGGAGCGGCATGAAGACGAGGAGTGGGAGTCTCGGCCGAGGAGTGAAGAGGAGGAGTTGAAGAATACCAAAGAAACACACAAGGAAAGTGAGAAGGCAGAAGCGTCGGAATAAGAGATTGTGACCGAATTCTCTTATTACTTAACTAGTTAAGTGTACGGTTTTGTTATTAGGTTTTCATTCTAATAATACCAGCTTGTGGGGTACTTACTTGTTTCTCTTATTACTTAATTCAGTTAGTTAATGACTCAAGTGTTAGTTTTTTAGGCTTTCATTCTAGTAGTTTCCATACTTTCGTTTCCTATAAATGCCGTCAATTAATACTATGAGCACTACTACATAAATAGCATTCCACGACGCGAGTTTCAAGTCGGTTGCCACGAAATCATCCTTGAATGTGGTGCGGTGGCAATTTCGTAATATTTGGCAAAATTACAACGACGGTTTTAAGACAAACGTCCTTGAAAGGACAAAACGAAGACGATTTCTAACAAAACCGTCGTAGTTTTATTAGGTTCGTAGACGGTTATAAATACCCGCCATCGCTTTGTCATGATACGAGTGCGGTTTTGGCTTTAACTGTCTTTGTTATTTGAGTCCCAATTTTGAAATTAGGTTTTAGAAAGCGTGCCCTTCTCCATCCTAGCTAGTTCCAGCCACACCCAAACACTAAATCACTTTGGAAGAGCCCAACAAAGCATTCTTCTTCCTTGCAATACCCCCCACTCGCGTCCCTTCACTCCGACATTGAGAAGCAGAAGCTTTCATATTTCGACGAGGTTCGACCCCATCTGGTCGTAATGCTGCAAATTCTTCTACACCTAGATATCCTCTACCCAGTACACCTAGCTCCATGTTTGGCATCGAAGACTATGAAGTTGAGACTTCACATTCTAGAGAAACTAGGTATCATCATCTACTGGAGCATAGGTCCAATTTCCTCGAACGGAGAAGAAGAATACGGTCCCAGGTTTGTACACTATGAATTTTTGAATAACTACTGATAGTCTTATAAAATATGTTATCAAACAAAAAGCATACCCTTATAATATGAAAAGAAAAAGGGGAAAAAAGCCAAGATGTTCTGCTTGTAGGTAATCAGTAACTGTGGGCTGTAGCACATCCACATAGAGCTAAGAAACAGTTGAGTGTCGGTGTTTAAATTCTGCAAGACTTGTAATTTATTTTCTGGAAACATCTGTACTTGTTCTCTTTCCCCATCCCTGGATTTTATTCATAGTATCTTTACATTATCTGTGACTGTTATTCATTGTTTTCGTTCAGTGTAGTTTTGGTTTACTAGGTTCTCTTAATTCCTAAAACTACTTATCTACTCATTCAGTGCACTTGTTTACTCATTTCTCAATCCACTAGTTCTAGACAATTTTTTTTTCCACAATAAAGCTTCTTTGAAGAGTCAATCTTCTTATACTCATTCAGTTAGTTAGTTAAATGCATTTACACTAAAAGAGAGTGTTCAATCTTAATCTCTTGTAAAGTTGAGTGTGGGTGTTTAATCAAGCATGTATGATATAGATTGGGTTATTATCTAGTTAACTATTAGCTAGGAATTTTTGTTAAGTTTAGATTAAGAATTTTGTCTCGTCTTTTGATTTGATTAGTTTAGATTTTATTTTTTCAGACATTATTTGATTTGTTGGTTTATGTATCATGAACCTCAACCAGCTTTGGTTATTCAATGATATTTGATGTTTCCATATGTAGAGAGTATCTGAAATTTGGTTCAAGAAGCACTCAGCCCTAGAGGAGTACTCTAATCTTAGCAGGAGAGTACCCTGCCAAGAGAATTCCATATCAGTCAGAGCTAGGGATATTGGTTCGAGAGTGACTGCAGGGCTAACGGTGAAGAGTTATGGTGCTACTAATTTTAAGGCTAGATGATTCAAAGACTACTAAGTTATTAGATAGTGGAAAAACCTCACATTGGGTGTGGACAGTGGCGGAGCCAGCAACTAATATTAGTCCATGCCAATTAAATTTTAGCCCATGCCAATTATCAATTTTTTAAGTGTATCAATAAAATAATTGCATACAATAAAGAAAATTATAAGTGTATTAATAATTATAGCCTATGCCATGGCCATTGCTGGCTTGGGAATGGCTCCGCCACTGGGTGTGGACTAGATGTAGCCTCCATGTTAGAGATCAAACCTGCATAAAAATCCTGTGCAAGCACTTTCTTCCATTTCCCTCTC
The DNA here is from genome assembly GCA_013407115.1 of Glycine latifolia. NCBI lineage: Eukaryota > Viridiplantae > Streptophyta > Magnoliopsida > Fabales > Fabaceae > Glycine > Glycine latifolia. The sequence continues at coordinate 13,446,095 of CM023941.1, read as the reverse complement.
ATTTTTTGTTTGATTGGTTGCTCTTGTTTGTTGTTACTTGAAATTTTCATTTTTGTCTTCTGACATCTGATATCTCACATTGCACAGATAAGAAGCTACTTGCCAGCCATCTGTCTTTTATTAGTGGTGTTTTGCTGTGTTAAACATCTTATAGGTATACGAGCTACCTAATTGACATCTGAATCTTGTTAATTACTTTGCTATTAAGTGACTCAGTCTCTACATAAGCTAAAGCTATATTATAGTTACCAATATTACACTTAATTCCTGAAAGCTTTAGTGTACCAAAATGTTTGTTAAAACTTAAAAAGCATTTGTTAAAACTTTGGGTATTACTCTTCTGAAGTAGTAAATTTATTGTCACAAGATGAAGATGTTTTTCCTGTTTCTACCCAAACACCTGAGCTACCTGAAAGCAAATATGAAGAGGGAAGAAAGAATAATTTAGTCAATCAGAGTGATAACTATTCTGGTCCGTTGTATAGTAATGTTGTTGAAACTTGCCATGGCCTTTTACACTTTACAAAGGACAGATTAAAATCACTGCTCAGACAGAGTGTCATTGCTTTTTCGTCCAAAGTTGATGAGGTACATTAAGCATCTTGAATCTCTTCTTGTTATTAGTCAATGTTGAAGCTGTCATTGGCTCAAAGCCGTAACTACTTTCTTCATTACTAAAATAGAACTCCTGGGTTTGACTTTTGTATTCTTCAGCAATCTTGATGATATTCCTTTTATTCTTTTTTTTTTTGCTTTATTTCCCATTCAATCATAGGCTGAAACCATGTGTTTGAACTACACAATGGAGTCTGTTTATATAGGTTGATTGCAATAAATCTAAATAGTTATAGGAAATTTTATTCATGAAATTGGTAGTTTATTATTGAAATTAAAATTAAGTACTCAGTCACAGTGTTGTTATGAATATGTAATGAAGCAAGTAAACCAAATTAATTCATAAATGGAATTAGAAACTTTGCATTCTCCATTTGTTTGTCCTTACTCTCTTGGTTACTTGAATGATATGCAGGGATTTCCTGGACTAAGGAATGGTCAAGGTATCCTGGGTAATGGTATCATGACAATTTTTCTTGTTCATTTTTCCTTTGGACTTCAACTAGGCTTCAGTTACTAATTACATCTTCTATTTGACCTGTCTTAGTTATGGTGTACATTATTTCCTTCACAGGTTCTTAGCTCCAATTCTGAACTTTGATTACCATGATGTTATGTTCTCCTCTATCATTTTTTTTTTAAAAGTAGTTCAGATTGGTTACTTATCCACACACTATTACAGGAAAAAATGAGTATAATCTTACTCATTTTTATTTATTAAAAAAACTAAGATTATAGAAATTCATGTCAACATAATCAGATGATAGAAGAAAAAAATGTATAGAAATTTGAGCATCATCCCCAACTTCATTAAAATAAGTTTATATATATGATGAGACAACATGTATAGAAATTTTAATTGTATTACATTACAATATTGAGTGATTGAAGAAACTAAGCACAACATGCCCAAGGGCCTTTGTTTTGGGATAAGCAGGTTTGTGTATTTTCATATGGTGCTAGAAAGCCATGTTACATGTTCATTTTGATCTTTAAATTTCTTGTTATCTGTGTGGCGGGTATGTTGGATGTTAGTATGCTTGGTCTATGTTCTGTAAGAAGAAATGTGTACAGGAATATGGGAAAGAAAGTCAAGAGAAGAAAAAGAATCATATGAAGGCACTTCTTGTTGCTGCAACTGACTGTGAACCTCAATATCTAATCCGTTTGCTATAGGTTGAAATTGTAACTTTTATTGAAATGTTCTGGTGGACTTACTTCTTCTTGTTAATTGCATCTTGGTCTTGTTTTGTAGTCAAAGTTGGGAATTGGCTATGCTGAGAAAACTCTCTTAGCTGCATTAGGCCAAGCTACAGTATACATTGAAGAACACTCTAAACCGCCTCCTGATATTCAGTCTCCTTTAGAAGAGGTAAGCTAATATGATTGAAGTGGGAAATAGAGCATAGAGTGAATTGGTTTAAACAAATTAGTCTTGTGAGGCTAGGTTGAATAGCAATATGTGTGCTGAGTTTTAAATATTTTAAAGTGCTTCAGCACAAAACATTGGGGATGGGGTGCTGCTGCTGTCGAAATGGGCATCAGTGATTTCATGTTAAGATACCACCAACCTTTTCCCTATTATATATTTCAGCAAACTTTAGGTGTAGTAATTCATTATATTTCCTTTCCTATTATATATATTTTATTTCTGGTTTCATTTTGCATCAGGCTTCGAACATTGGTTGTCATGATTTTACTGTGTTTTTATATGAATTATACTTAGGAGTGAGGCCTGCCTGGGCTTAGGAACCTGTCATCAATGTCGTCAACTTGGCCACTCACTTCATTGACCCCAAGGGCATCTTTGTAACCAAGGTAATCATCTCATTTTCCATTGAATGTATTCTCAAATGATGAATAAATCATTTTTACCAGAAGTATGTGTAAATCCTAATGTACAGCCAGCCTATATATTGTTAGTACCATGACCTTGACATATATAGAACATATGTTATAGTTGAAAAGGAAACATTAAAGGGAATAATCTGAATATTATTGCTTGACATTGAAATACAATCATGAGTCTGCTACTTTGCTTCTATAGGCCATTGATAATGAAGAATAACTGAAAATAGGGAAATAAAATCTCCTAATTTTCTGGTAATCCATCTCTGTCCTTAATCAGTGTTAATTATAGGGAAACCATTCTGTCCTAAATTAATTACATATTTACAATAGTTATATTCCTGTCTCTAATCTTTGTATCTTTGTAATAATTTTTTTTTGGCTTGAAGGCATATAGAGTCAGTGGATATAGAGTCAAAGCATACATGGTGAAGACTTGGCTTTGTGCTGACTTGAGTATGGACATGTCTTAGTTACACGGTGAAGGCTTGGGAACATGGTATTTTGCTAAGCAATTAATTTTGGGTATATGATTATGGCAGGTGGATGAAGCTGCTCACAAATTTGATGAGCATGCACCTTCTTTGGTCACTTGTTTGGTTCAAGAAGTGACACACAAAGCTGAGAAAGTAGTGAGTCAAGCCAAGTCAATTAATCCTTATGTTGATTTCTCATGGGTATTCCTTAATTATATTGTTCCTCATATTATATGTTACAACCTTAAATTTGCAGGCAACCAAACGATGCTTTGAAGATACCCAACAAGCGTTTCAAGTATATATGTATAAAAATTTATAGCATATTTTAAATGGAAATTATTTAATGGTATGGTCAAATAAAAATATGCTATTATTTGTTTGAGAAATTCCCAAAACATATTTGTCATTTTGTGTTTATTTATCTATTTTCTAATAAATTTTAGTCAGACCTTATACATTTCGCCCTCATTTGTATCACAGGTTGCTCATTTTGACTATTTAAGGTTTATTTCTTCCTTCAATGTAAAACCATGGAAGATTCTATTTCATTTCCTTGCCAACTTAGACAGAGAGATAGAGAGAGATGGCAATTGGTTTCATGGAGATGCAGCTGGTGAAAGCAATGGGTCTTCAACAAACTGAAATCTTTGGTAAAACTGAAATTTTTTTTGCTTCTTTACAGTTTATCTTGGCTTATGTTTCTCCTTAGTCAAGGGTAGTAGGTGTTGGAGATTTAGTTGACCATCCCAACAAAATTGGTCTTAATTATCTTAATAGTTTTTTTTTCATTGACCTATTTGTTGTATTGGCTCTTCCTCCTGTAATATAAGCTTCATAACAATATGCTTATCAAATTTGGACAGGTCAGTTTCTGTGGTTTTAGATTGACATTGGTTACAATCTTTCTTTGTGAGAGAAATTGGAATTGTGTCACATAGATTAGAAAGTATGTATTGTAATTGAGAACTAAACTTTCCACAACTAGATAAGTTATTCCACTTTGTGAGTAGCACCCTACACTCATTTTTACTCTTTGCCTAGGAAATAGTCCCTACTAAGTCTATTTAGAGTCTATTTATATACATGTTCTACATACCATAACTTATGTACAATGAATCCATTCCAGCGTATCTCTTCCTCTGTTTATTTATTTGTTACCCTCTAAGTTTAGTAGGTCTGATCCAATCAATATGAAAAAGAGCTCACAGCTCAGTCTTTGCCAATTCTAGGTTACCAAACCTAGAACACCATCATTCTTCATCTCTGGTAGGTAAAAGCAAGTGCTGAGGATTTCAATTATTTTTATTTAATGATGGGCAACATGATGCTGCTTTAATGAGTATTGTTTGTTCAACAATAACTAGGTGGGTGCCTTTTGTCTGTGATTGTAGTATTTATAATAGATTAATAGTTGTTTTTCTACCTGCAAGGATCCTGTTATAGTAATAATTAAATATAATAAATACATATATGATAACGAAAATAGAAAATATAAATATATTATAATATTACTAAGAGAAACCTAGCTTATATAGCATTGGAAGTTCTTTCTAGGCGAGAGTATGATGGAAAGGTACTATATTAGGTGCAAATTGAATGAGTTCTTTACTCTTTAGTGTATACGTTTCAAGCACTCGAAAGGGGAGGACATCACGTCACTCAATTACAAGGGACTGATGGCACTAGAGAATGGCCTTGAAAATGGCCTCAGTGGAGTCCGTGAGAAAAATTGTAATTATTTTTTTAAATATTCTAGCATTTTAATTTAGTGATATTCTCTATTAATTTTAATTTTTTGACTTAGAGATGCTATCTGTGTTCACTGTTCCTCCCTATTTTAGGTGGTAATGATTAAGTTCTGGGCAGCCGTTGATTAATAGATATATAGTTTTTTAACAATGAATCAAACTTTGGGCCTTCTGAAAACAATGAATCAAAAGAAAACCATGTGACTCTCTCAGCTTTATGGTGACAAGAAGAAAAAACAGGTTATAAGACCTGATAAGGGAGGTGGTGGGAAATGAGACAGTCCATTAGGTTCTGGTGTGGGAAATGGTTTTTAACTTTATGATTTACTTAGTTATGGGTAAGTCTTTGTTTTACCTAGCTAGCATTCACAGTGATGTATGAATTATTTCTCTCACGCGTGCCTGCCCTTGTTACTCCATACTGACATACACATACAAAGATGGATATACATGAGACATGCATATGCACATACCTTCACGAGGGTCCATCTAAGGTGTGATTTTTACTTATGAACTGCAACAGTTCTAATTGTGGTATAGTTGGAATTTTCACTCCTCACATGATACTATACTATGTCATTTTGCGGGGTAAACAAGGCATTGTTAGGCACCAACAATTATAGAGGGATTGTTTATGATGGTCAACTGTTGAGTATTGTTTCTTGATATATTAGATCATTATTTAGCACAATTTTTACAAAAATGTTTTCATCGTTAAATGTGAGCATCTTTCTGAGGTTCAGGAGAAGAGTGCCGCTATCATTGGCAATAACTTTGCGTGCCACAACAGTTTACTCATTTTACTTTGATTGCACCTGTTTCTATTGTCCTGACTCCTGACTTTCACAATGTTTCTTATATCAGTGGTGATCCAGATTCAAGTTCATCCAAGCCATTTGATCTGCTGGGTACTGAAGGCAGCTCTGAAGGTGGGAATACCTTATTGTCAAGTTATTTGTTATGTTATCCAATTATCTTTTAACCAAAAATAAATCCCCAATAAATGAATTACAGTATCTCCTACCAATGTGTGTGGTTAGGTTTTAGAAGTTTTTTTTTTTTAATTTCTAGCTTATCTTTCTAATGCTCTGTTGTGTGTTTAGGTGATGATTTTAGCAATGTTGTTGTGGAATATTCATTGTACCCATCCAAAGAAGACGGAAGGATGCTTAGGTTGGTTACAAAGGGACAAATAGTATTGCTTTTAGATTAGGTTGGAGTAGAGACTTAAGTATGCTTGTTTTTATCTCAAGTTTCCTGCTCACTGTTTTTGCACTTTTATACATTTTTTGGTTTGATTTCATTATTAGTATATCATCTCTGTTTCAGGGTCTTAATGTGACGTGACTATGAAAATATGGCTATATGATATGTTCATAAATAATTACTTTGGCAATTGTTATTTCAATTCAAACTGTTTTCAGAACAAATAAAAATTACACCTCTAATTTTTCTGCAAATGTGATATTATTTAAGGAAACAAATGTCATATTTAAATAGCTTGTGATTTGTATTGATGAAAATATGTCTACGTATTTTAAAAAAATAAAAATAAAATGTGAAAAACAAACAAAGACGATTTTTGGGAAAAAATCGTCTTTGTATGTCACTTATTTTTAAAAAAAAATTAATATTACAAACAAAGACGGTTCTTGGGGAAAAATCGTCTTTGTATGTATACATACAAAGACGGTTCTTCCTCAAAACCGCCTTTGTATCCCATTTTAAAAAAATTAAAAAAATAAATAAATAATACAAACAAAGACGGTTATTGGGGAAAAACCGTCTTTGTATGTACACATACAAAGACGGTTCTTTCTTAAAACCGTCTTTGTATCTCACTTATTTTTAAAAAAAATTAATAATACATTCAAAGACGGTTATTAAGAAAAAATCGTCTTTGTATGTGTACAAAAAAAGACGGTTCTTTCTAAAAATCGTCTTTGTATGTCATTTATTTTTAAAAAAATTAATTAATATTATAAACAAAAACGGTTCTTGGGGAAAAATCGTCTTTGTATGTGTACATACAAAGACGGTTCTTTCTCAAAACCGTCTTTGTATCTCATTTAAAAAAAAAAATACAAATAAAGACGGTTTTTGGGAACCGTCGTCGAAACCTCTGATTTTCAACGACATACGCAACAAAGACGGTTCAACAACCGTCGTCGTATGCACTTTAGAACCATTGTTGAATGCACCGTCTGTAGTAGTGGAGATACTATTACGGACCTAGTATATGGGTCTAATAAGGTGTCTCATTACATTGAGGTCCATTAAAGACCCATTAACTCAGAATTTCAACAATAACTGGAGAGATCCTAACAATGCGCATAACAGTCATAGGAGGAGAAACTACTCAATCTATACATCAATATCTCCAATCAGTTTCTTTACAGTCAAAAACTAGCATCACTCTTTGAGATGCTACTAATGTTACATCAATTTCACTGCTACTCAGGCACTTGCATTTGAAGAAACTACTCTTCATTAACTTTAATGTCACTGTGACTTTGTGAATTATCCTTGTCCAGAATGTTCCATTGCTTGGGCAATTAATGATGAGGAGAGTTAATTGCCTCTCTGTGAGGCCCTCCCATTTCTCTGCAAGACCATCTCCTTCAAGCATTGATCCTAACCACTTCAGACATCTTTGGTCTGTGGCTTGGAAGGTATTGAGTACATAGAAGAGCCACTTGAACTATTTCATCAAGCTCAATCCTATCATAGTTGTTTTACAGGTCCTTGTCAACCAACAAGTCAATTTTCTTCTCTTGATGGATTTTCTTTACCTGCAATAAGCTTAACTGTGAAACTTACCGAAATAAGATTTTTCTTTAGGAAAAGAAAAAACTTTCTTTGACAACTTTATATGGGATTTTTTTTTCATTGCAAGCAATTGAAATAGATATAACTAAATGTTTAAATATGCTTTCAATACATCTAAATATGAGGAACTTCAGTTTTATTATCTGAAAAACTTTTTAGATAGTTATAGTTCTGAGAAATATAGTTTTATAATTTTCTTAAAATGACTATTATCATAATTTAGTGATAATGTTATCGTGACATATGTCTAAGCATGTCTCATTAATTACCACTCTAAGATGACATATTTCATTATATATTTAGATGTATGTTACAAAAATTCACCATATTTATAGGGATTTACAAATATATTAAATCATAAATAAATGTATTTTGTTTAAAATTCAATACTTCACCTTATATTACAAAGCATTATATTATTTTGATTTTAACAATTAATATTATTAGCAAATAATTTTTTATCCTTAAAATTAATATAAAGTTTAATTAATTTGGAGGTTCCTCAGCTATTTGGCAATCTATTATAGTATATAAATTCAGAGATAAGAAACCATGCGCTGCCATGTTGATATACTATTATTTGTCATGTCAGCTTATTTGTTTGTGTCAATTTCTAAGGAATTCTACCTTCTATTTACCCTCTATTAAACCTCTAGTATACTGAATCCTCTATCCATTCTATCCATCATTGCTGGTTTACACCTAAATTAACCTATTTGAGGTTGTATCTCTTCTCCGCTCTTGTGAATGCTTTGACATCCAAATCTGGTACGTTTTTTCTTTCCCATAGTTCTCTATTTTTTTTTTCAGAATATGGAAACCCTTTCATAAAAAGATGTTTTGCTGCAATGTTCATGTTCATTTATACGCAATCCAGTCTTTGAGGAGACAAAGGAGACCGATGTTAACGACGTGGAAGCCATCTTTAGGTATTATGAAGTAAGTTTCGAAGGTTATATTTGTTCTCCGCTCTTATGGATGCTCCTAGATGCTCCAAATCTCTTTTTTTTTGTCTTATTTCACTGGGTTTTTTTCCAGACCCATAATTTGATGACTCTTTTATAAAAATTGGTCTTCTTTCTTGTACTTTTTGCCCTTCATTCATATGCAACTTCGCATAATTTTTTCCCATTCAATTTGGATAGTGGCTTGCCCCCAAAGCAGATTCTTTTTATTTTTATCGTGCCAGGTGACAAGTTTATGATGATTAAATGATAAAGTCTCAAATTGATCAACTAGACAAAATGAACAAAGAGAACTGAAGTGGTGAGAATTGAATCACATGCGTTGATTTCCCATGTTTTAGTCTATATTTCTGATTTTCCAATAATGAATGGCAGTGTATCATTGAATCCAACATTTTGCGTAACTAATGGTTTAAGAAAGACTATAATTTAAAGATTATGATGTTGAAGATGCAAAAATATGATTTTGGTATTGGTTTTCCTATAAGCATTATAATAGTTTCATATTGTAATACTTTCACGCATAGAGGTTAAGAAATGTATGGCACACTGGAATAGTGAGAAAACTATTAGGAATATATAATTATGAAAAAAAATTAGGAATTTTTGCTTTATATGATGTTATATATGGTTATGAGCTTAAGATCTTGGTCTCAAATTCCACAATATAGAACTCCAATTCTAGCTATAATTCATAGTCATCAAAAGCTAAGATGATCCAATCTCTATTCAAGTCTGATACTGATGATGAAAGGCATAATTCGATGTGATCATATTATTATCTAATGAGGTTGCATTTTCTTTTGATGACTATTCCTATAGCACCTCATCATTAAATATATTGTTACTCATAAAACTATAAATCCACATAACTAAATAATAAAAGCAGGAGTTACACAAAAAAAATCAAACTCATAAAAAAATTAACTTCTGGGTTATTTTCATTCTCTTCTATGGACTGTCTTTTTTCTCATTACTATGTAATATATGTATTGCACTACTACAGATGGCGCAAACGACGACGATTCTAAAGTACATACGACGACAGTTGTAGGATCATCTTTGTTGCGCATGTCGTTGAAAAGTAACGCTTTCGTCGACAATTCTCAAGAACCGTCTTTGTATGTGTATATACAAAGACGGTTGTTCCCCTAGAATCATCTTTGTATGTATTATTCTTTTTTTTTTTTTTTTAGAAAAAAGGAGATACAAAGACGGTTCTTGGGGAACAACCGTCTTTGTATGTGTACAAAGACGGTTGTTACCCACGAACTGTCTTTGTTTGTATTTAATTTTTTTTTTAAATGAGATACAAAGACGGTTCTTGGGAAACAACCGTCTTTGTATGTGTACATACAAAGACGGTTGTTCCCAAAGAACCGCCTTTGTATGTATTATTAATTTATTTTTTTAGAAAGAAGGGGATACAAAGACGGTTTTTACCCAAGAATCGTCTTTGTTTGTGTTTAATTTTGTTTTTTTTAATGAGATACAAAGACGGTTCTTCGAAAGAACTGTCTTTGTATGTGTACATACAAAGACAGTTGTTACCCAAGAACCATCTTTGTATGTATTATTCAATTTATTTTTTTTAGAAAAAAGGGGATACAAAGATGGTTTTTACCCATGAACCGTCTTTGTTTGTATTTAATTTTTTTTTATTTTAAAAATGAGATACAAAGACGGTTCTTCGATAGAACCGTCTTTGTATGTGTACATACAAAGACGGTTGTTCCCCAAGAACCGTTTTTGAATGTATTATTCAATTTTTTTAAAAAAACAAGGGATACAAAGACGGTTTTGAGTAAGAACCGTCTTTGTTTCTCGTGTCTATTTTTTTTTTTTGCATACCTATGAAGACCGTTTTATACTCAATGGACTTAGGTGAATTTACACTAACAATAAAACATCACATTGAAGATTTTATATTCTATAAATTAAATAAGAGACCAATTAACAAATTATGTCAAATACAATGGCACTAAAAGAAATATTATTACTTTATAACCAATTAACAAACCATGATTTTATATAACATCATTAAAACAAATCTCTTACTTTATAGGCTACAACATCCTAGTGATCACACAATGAAAGTAATGCGTATGGCTAATATTATTGCTTCACAAGCTTGAATCATCATCAACCAAACCATGTGGTTTTGTTGAAGTTAAATATATCCTCAATATATTTACCTGCATGAACAACAAGTAGAACAAAAGAAAGAAATATAGTCATAATGGGTTTCATCAACATCCTACTAAATAGTATAGGAAATTTATATTGACAATGCTTTGTGTTGGACCATATAGTCTGTTCTGCTCGTGAGAAACAGAATGTACCCAGCGAGGTTTGCTGGGATTTTGCTATGGGATCAGGCTCTCTCTTTGAAGATGCTTATAGAGATGAAGCACCTCCAGGAAGATGATCACTATAGGAAACAACACGAGTGGCGTGCTGTGTGTGTAGTGTGAATGGAAAAGAGAGAGTCAGAATTGTTGTGTTTTTTGTGTACCTTTCACCATGGAGGATGCTTTATTTATAGGATACTGACCTGTACCCTAGTGGAGTGGTGGTTGAAGCCCATTATCTTTAATTAAGATATTCGGATTATCTAAATAAATGATCAGCAGCGATTGTGATTATATCTTCTGTTATATCTTCTATCTTTTGGTGGTTGAGAAGTTTGAATATTTGAATTTCATAAATGGGCCTATCTTTTATCCGTAACACAGCCAAATACAACTATTTAAATATACAAATATTAAAAAAACTATTCCCATGCATGAAACAAGTATTCCTCATGCATAAATAATAATAACACAATGAAAATGAACCTTTATCGATATTCTCTAGGTTTTCGGTTTCACATTCAGATGCCAAGCAAGCCTGCTTCTTCAATATATATGTTATTACATTATTGTTTTTCTCCATGGTTTTCCTCATCTGAGCACATATTAATACAGCTCAAATTAACCACATGTCCTAATCACTTAAAATTAGAATTAGAATTTGAAGATCAAAAATTGGTCCCATGAATACAGCTGGTTAGAACCACAAGTGACAATCACATCGACCAGATTACGTGATTTAGGAGAAGGTTAATTGAAGAACCATGAAGCAAGTTCATGTCAAATCCTACTTGAGCTTCTTCAACTGGCTTAGCTTAAAAACCTTTCAGCCCATGTTTCATGTCACCCCATAGGTTAGCTTAAAATGTGAATCGATCTTCCCTATGGTTTGTGTTGTGATCAGTCTTCCTTTATATCCCAAATCCCAATCTAGCTAGCAGTATTTAGGTTGTGGTAATCATCAAAGCTTACTTTAAGTAAGAGCTGATAACTTAATCATCAATCCTACCCGAAATGTATAATGAAAAAAAGGAAGAAAAAAAACTTGAAGAAGCAAAAGCTACTTGGAAGTAATCATCTCATGCAGGAGGTGAAAAGATCTAAAATACCTGGATTGTTGATGGAACTAAATAATCACGGGCACCTTCTAGTGTGGATCTTGACAGAATTGGAGTTTCAATCTATCAAACACAAGACAAAAAAAAGGAAAGATCAACACAGTATATCAAAAACCAACACCCAAAGTGAGTAATAACAGTGGAAGGCAAGCAACACAATTACTTATACCATTGATTATTATAAACATTGAAATCAGATGTTTTAAATTATATATAAGAGCTAAAAGGAATTTTTTTTTACAATTACAACAATGGAATCATTAATTAAACCTAAATTCAATTTGATTCGAATTAGTGTGAGAAATGATGCAGGCATGAGATAGCTAGTGTAGTAATTGTGGTGGTAAGCAAAGTAAGGTTTCATTATACGCCTCATGCCATTATGTACAATAAAACCAGAACCTGAAATATTTACTAGCAAGCTAACCCAAAAATTAAAATGAAACCAAGAAATGCCACAAAAGCTTCAGTATGACCTGACATCTCAGTAATAAGTGTATGTCTCCAAA